>OZ024902.1:19151745-19524245 GCA_964017125.1 Flabesymbios commensalis
CACCTCGTTCAAAGATGTTTATCTAATCAACTGCTGGAAGGGATGCTTCCAAACATTTTGTACAGTTGTTTATACTGCGGTTGAACTATTCAATGAAATTACGTGATTGTAAACACCATTAGATTTGAGCGCTATTATTTGCTTTATATGCGCATTGCTAATGTCTAGACCGAAACTCACAATTAAAATGCATATATTATTTGTATGGGCATGCGTATGACATATTTGTGTAATTTGTGTACTCGCCTCATGACTGAAGCAGAAAAAATGAATCATATCACTGAAAAAAAAGAATGCATTTCTGCGGCTATGTACGACAGTTGGTCAGTTTGAAAATTAAGTATTACATTAAAATATGTGTCAAATAGTTCAGGAATTACAATTTAACATGGCACCAGGCGGCCATTTTAAATTTTGACAAAAATCAATTCAACTCTTTCTGAAACATGTATTGAATATATATTAAGTCATAAACATTCCAATATAATATATGTGTATTTATACGCTATACAACATATTTGTGTAACAATAGACATTAAATTGTATATGTATATTATCAATACAACTAGAACTTATATGTAGATCTCTTAATAGATGACTACAATGCAGTATTCTATCTTACTTTGTACAACACATTAAAACTATAACCACTATAACTTCTAGGTCTTGAAGATAAGATCGGTCACCTTCACGACATTCAGGCGGCGTGAAACCCAGACATTGACTACAACCAGTCAGCTGATCACAATTGACATGTTCTGCACAATTTTCACACAAAAGATCTGTAAATAAAATAATCAGAGTTGAAGCATGTATACCAATTGAGAGAATGTTGAATTCGTATATGCTAACTAGTTGAACGTGTTTTAATCTGGTTTTGAGCTGTATATTTAAAGCAAAAAATGAAATTGTACACAGCTTTAAAATATCATGATTGCCAATGCGAAAACAATATTCAACAAACGAGCAATTTCTCACTTTCTGATTAACTTAATGGAGTGTCGTGGTTATCAACATTCGTCTGGTTGTCGGCCTACAAATGTTTAAATCACTGCGGTGAAATACACGATGTAAATATTATTTGTAGTAATTATTATTGATATGATATTGATATTTAAAATGCAAAATGTTTACCATAAAAAATGCAATTAGACGTTTAAATATGCTCGTAAAATTACCATGTTTTATGTCATATCATTAAATAAAATTATGTCGCTGACTTGAAAGACGTTAATTGATCAAAGTATTACCTGCCACCGGCAAAGTTTTTTTCGTCCTGGTGTTTGTATGCACTGGGTTTTCAGATTCATCCGTTTTTCCATCCACTATCCTGATCGCTAAGATGCGTATATCATACCCTGTATCAGGTGTCAGGTTTATTATTGTGGTCTGAGGAGATTCATCAGGATCATATGGTATGATGGCTCCTGATGTCCAGGTTGGGGATCCGCTTTGTCTGTATCGTATGCGATAACCGTAATACTGGTGAATGTCCTCACTAAGTTTATTTCTCAGATGTTTCCACTTCACAGCAATAGACGACTTGGTGATATCTGTGTCTAGTATGGGGTGAAGTGCATCCGAGCTGATATCAGCTTCGCCTGAAAAAAAAGCATCCTCTTAGTAAAATATAACGATTTGCATAACCCTTACAGTTAATTTAATATATAGTGACACAATATATGTAACCTAGTTCCCGCATTAACATAAGTTTGCTAGTGCTACCTTTCATAAACAAATTAAAGGTCAGAATGTGATTTGATTACCTAAAATAGCTTGTACTGGCTGATCACAGACATTCTACTATGTCTATATATTTATGGTAAATATAAAATATGATATGTGGACGTTCGGCAGGATTTTGGTTTCCACTATTCATCTACCAAAGCATATTAGCATGATCATAGTAAATTTATATTTTCAAGTAGTTCAGTCGTTGTGGAAGGTGTTACACTAAGACTGTCAAGATTCAGGGTAGTTGAAGTTGCAGGACTGCCAAACAAAATTAATATTGTATTGTATAATAACCACTTTAACTAAGAATAAACACATATTCTCAATAACGTCTTTTCATTGTGAAAATACAAAAATAAACATATGCATTACGAATTTAAGATACACATCATATAGGTGATACAGACAATACTTGATCTCCATACATATGTTAACTTTGTCGAAACATACATTATTCAAGGATAGTACGGGTATATCCTATAATATGCATAAAATACCGGTACTGTGTACAATCAATATTGAGCAATGAATTAGACTCAGTAGGCCGATTGATAAAACGAAATTCTACCCAATACAATATCACATTTCTCCCCTACAATCCATCCATCACAAGGACTACACGTTCCATCCCGATGATCACAGTCTGGATCAGCACAATAACGACTACAATCCTCCTGACAGTTCACACCGTATTCGCCAGCATCACATTCTGCAAGGATAGTGATACAATGGATTAGGTTACTATCACGCATTATTTGCATAATACCGTTATTCTTTGTCTAATACACGCTATTAGATAACACAAGGACTAATTATTATTATTAAGGGTTACCTGTTAGCTTTGAATATTTCTCAGCAAACCACAATATTTCAACCTAGATTATACATGTATATACATGTAATGGTATACCATGTGTGCCCAGACTACCCCACCACTGAACTATTCTCTATTCAGGTATAGTATAGTCTGGACTAAGCCCGGGTAGTCTTGCAATCAGCAATCAGTGCAGTGCAGCAATCAATCAAACAGTCCAGTATTTATTGAGTAACCCAAAATTAAATAGTAACAAGACGTATCCTACCAAATTAAAGGTATGAAGTTCAGGAATATGAATATCGAGGATGCCATTGCGCGATATTTGGACGAAAGTGGTGAGCTAACCCTTTCTGTACCATGGTGAAATATTCACGAATGTTACAAAAAAACAACATGCTCTATATTGGCCTATGTGTGTATTAATAGTGCAAAAAATTATGCAAAAATCAAATATGTGTCCTTTAAGTCTTAAAAATACAAAGTGCGAAAATATTTATGTCTAGGACAATTTTGACCTGGGTTGAAATAGGAAACATTGAACTTTGCTCTGCATTTATGTCTATATTTTTTCTTTTGTTTCTTTTTACATAAGGTGTGTGTGCTGTATCCGAATCTGTGGGATACATTTCTATATCTGGTGTCCTTCACTATAAAATAAGCAAAACAAAAAATGGTCCCCAAAAACCACATCTTTTTTATATTTTTGCTACAAATTACTGCACGATTTCTAGTTTCTGCATGATTTGAAGTTGATAAATTTATGTCTCCTCTTTTTTTTACCAAAATTACCTATATTTGACCTTCAAATTTAAAATGGTTACCGTAAAATACAAATAAAAAGCTTTGATGTGCTTAGTATTTAGAATGACGTCAATATTGTAATAGTAAATATGTGAAATAACGTCTATCTTGGATTTTACGATAATATTTAGTTCAGGCGATGAACAATTACCATCAGGAATGTTTTTTCGGTCCCCAAAGTCATACAAAATAAATAAATTAAGCAATTCCGTGCCACAAATAAAAAAAAGTTTTAATTTACATTTTGATAGCCATTTTGTTGCTTGTTCATATGAAGGTGAATTTCGCGGCCATTTTGGATTTTTTCTTTTAAATTTACTCGTCAGTAACCAGAAATACGTCATATTATCGTTAACATGTTTAGCAGTATTCATATAGTAACAGTCATTACATCAAAAACGGCGGGTGTCTTGGAATTAATGGTCAAATAAAGGTCATTTCTTTTCAAAGACACAAGAAAAAAATTATCAAATAAAAATATTGCAGAAACCGTAAATTGTCCTTTTATGTGAGACAAGCCATAACAAATATTGGGTTTTCTTCGCATTTCGGTGGCCATTTTGTGTTTTGCCAATTTGAAGGTCACCAAATATAGAATGATATCTGACAGATTCGCACATACGCACATTCAGTGCACACAAATTATGCAAAAGCAAGTGGATAAAAAAGTATACACTAAATCTCGAGCAAAATGTCATGTTTCAGATTTCAGTCCAGGCTAAATAGACATATTTTCATGAAAGGCTGCGATGTTCTTTCATTAAAAAATATGTATGACATTTATAAATATAAATTACACATATTTTCAAGCATATACATATCTGGGTTCATATAACTTAAGCCAGATGTGGATATGTCCAACAACTACGATTTATTATGTCGTTTGCTTTGACGATGCTGACTAGTTTGTTTAGTTGTAAATTTTGATTATTTTATAAAAAAAAACATGTCAGAGTTCACGTGGAAACGCGACTATAAATTTACTCTACTAAATGGATGAAGTATTATTAGAACGGGGATTTATTTATCTGTTATATGGTATATCGCATGTGCTGATTGCGTAATCTGAAAATCAATGATACACTCACCATGTTTTTTTTGTAATATTTCTCAATTGCTTTACAATGTGATATAAAAGGTCAGCTCACCAATTATGTCCAACTTCACCGCATTGGCATCACCAAAATTCATATTCCTGAGATTCATACCTTTAATCTGGTATAGGATGCATCTTGTTACTAGTTGAGTTTGGGTGGTGAAAAAAAAATTCACAATTGCTACAGCACTAGGGTATTCTGTGAGCTAGAGCTGAGAGGGTTGTTAGAAATGAAATAAATAGGATTTTAGGCCACTTTTGTGCACATAGTGCTAAATTGATCCAGGAGAACCACCTGAAGATTTTGAGATGAATACGATAATACTGCCCTCCGGACACATGATTCAAAATTCGAGCCTGGCGGTCAGAGGCCAAACACGCTACCTCTCGGTTACGAGGCTCCCCACACTATTGAATCTTTGCGAGTGAATGTGGAAGAAACACTTTGTTTCTCTGAAACTTAAAGGCAAGAGTTTTTTAAATTATATTTTAATGTTAATTTCAAAAATATACGACGGATTGACATTAGTAAATGAAAATGAAATGAATCGGGCTTTAGGCCACCTTTGTGCACATATAGGCTAAACTGGGCCAGGAGAACCTCCTGAGGATGGTGAGATGATTGAGATGACACTGTCCTCCAGACACAGGATTCGAAATTCGAGCCTTGGCGGTCTGAGGCCGAGCACGCTACCTCTCGGTCACGGAGGCTCCCCACAATACTAACTTTCACACGTGGATGGGGAAGAAACAATTTTGTTTCTTTCAAACCGCCGAGACCGGGAACCGAACCCCGGACTCTGGCGTGAAAGGCAGCGGTGCTAACCACTACCCTAGGGCCCCCGCCCATTGACATTAGTAAATCATCAGGTTTGGTATATAGCATCATTTCAAAAGTCTCACGACACAAATACATCAAGAATCTCATTAAAAAATGTGTCATAAATTCCGTCCACAAACTTTTTTCTTTTCTGCCCATATTTTCAACAATCGTTTTTTCAGACTTTTGTGTTGACGATTTTTTTTTTGCTCATATTTCTTCTAGCTCCACTCCCTCTCAAAAAGCTATTGGCGAGTCCATTATGTAACTTGAAATGGACTGTGTCTGGGAAAACATCAAAACAAAACAACCTAGGAACATTATCTCGCATGGTAAACACCTCACCACACATTGTCTCTAGGCTACAACGGGATCACTGATTTGCAATATTGTCTTTATCGAGCAAATAAAATTATCTACGCATTATCTTGAATTTCATTATAAACAAAAGTTTAAATATTATTATTCAATTATTGGCATAATGGGACGTTTACATAGAAAAACGGTATATGATTTATATGGTTTATATGAAGGCTAATAACACAACAACATCTCAAAAGGTTACATATACTAGTATGTCATCCTGAGAAACTTCAAATAGTTGTGAGAGACCTTAAGCTACCAAATTGAGATTGCTATCATACCAAATAATGTTTACTACGACATGTAGAATAAGATGGTATGCATGGCAATTTGTACCTTTTTGTGGTACCGGTGACCCTACCGGGCTCATGGACTATTTCTCTCGACATTCAGTACTGACATCGTATTTTTGTTAAATCCTCCATTGCCATGAATATCTCATCAAAATAGTTTAAAAGTCATTCGCCTAATAATGTGTTATCTGCAGGATCAGGGGTTCGAGTCTCGTTTGAGTCTCGTAGTACTAGTACTAGTAGAGGGTGCAGAATGATCAATCATCTTCAGTTTGTGAAATTATGCGGATTTGGAATGCTATTAAGTTATTTCAAATGATTGAGGTCGTCCCGGTTCAAACCCTCATTTAATCACTATTTTCAATCCGTCGTATATTTTTGACATTTGCATTGAAATGGGGGAATTTAAAAAAAAATCGATGTCCAAAGAAACCTAGACTGGTAAAAATATGTGTTAGGACCCAAAAAAAGTTTAAAATTTGACATGGACAGCACTCAAACCCACAACCCCAGAAGTTTTCACAAGAGCCTTAACAACCATGTCACCAAAACATATGTGGATACTGTCATCACTGTTATGGGCACATGTATTATACACTAAGTTTAATGCAACACATATCTCATTTACAAAAATCTAAAGAATTAATAATAGAAAATTTAAATCAACTACAATGGATTGAAATTGTATTGTCAGCTCATCCATAAAAACAGTCCTCACTACTTCTACAATGACCCTCACATAAGAATACTCCTACGTACATTCCTATCCTACACGACAATACTCTAAAATACGGCATGACTCTGCAAGGAAATGTGTTAGATATAATATAATTCAAACAGTTGACATTATTCCTATTTTTAATATTGAAAACATTTTCACTCGTAGTTTTCATGGCATTGCTATTTATATAAATAGATGGATCAGTATAAAACATCATGTCATACAGGAAGCTGTCATATCTACTCACGTTGAACTGTTATTACAAGTCCACAGCCCAATCAATTATTAAAGGTGTGTAAATGTGAAGATATTTCAAACAATCAAGCATACAAACCTTTTGTGCAAATGCAAATAATTATTATTTTGTAACTAATTCACGGTTATTTGCATTTACAATCATCATATCGTAAATTAACCTATATCTAAAAATGAGTTACCATAAAGTATACTAAATCAGCATCAGTATAGTAAAGTTATTTTCTATGATAGTGTAGTGGTGGCTACTTTCTAGCGGCATTAGAGGGCCTTACAGTGGTTCACCTGATTAATACAATATATGTATGTATATTTTACTGTAATATCATAGTCATATCATTTTAAAGTAAATGTGTGCTATGTACAAGTACTATGTACATTATTAGTGATAATAAATATGTGTGTCAGTGTTCGAAGAAGTGTTTAACTGAATGTTGACGTTACTACAGCTAAGAGTCCAATCCAGAGGTATCTCCATGTACAGATGTACGTCGATGGATTTCAGGGTTTCCAATATAATGTTATTTAATTTTGATAACCTAATTACAAAAATGCACATTACTGTTTTCTCTTTATTGTGTCTCTTATCATTCTTATCAAAATGGCAAGGCACAAGGACTAAAGTTCATCATTGTACCGTGTACCGAATATGGTGATTTTGTCCGCCCGGTAAATATTATGCTAACAAATGACGCTCATTAACGTTAATAGTTGAAGGATAAGGTTAGATTCACACATCATGTGCGAAGAGGGCAGCTGATTTAATGTGGAGAAACCATATACATGAGACTGTGTTAGGGGTTTTGTCAAGTTAAAGAATCCACCCAAAATCAGCAGGTATTTTTCATTGACTGTGTGAAGAGAAACATGGACTATGTGAAAATACGGTATATCAGCACCGTTTCTAAGTTGTCGTGTGTAACTATCTATTTCAATCAAACACCATGATAATAATGTTTTCATAAAAAAATAGATTATAAACGTATCTGTTGGGTATTTCCCATATGTACATCTTAAGCTGAATAAATACGACCAAGCTATTCACATCATTCCTGCGCCATAAATAATAGTTGGTAAGCTCCAATTTATTTATTATCGTAATTTGATTGTTTTCCCATGAAAAATAAAAAAAAATCACACTCAGCAAATTTCCTTTTTGTTGGAAGTCCCAAAATGTGCTCCAATTTCATAATGACCCATATTACACCAAAACCAAATATAAAATATTTTGTATTACTATACATATCTATAAATTTTATTTATGATAATATATATCTATATTTTTATATATAAAAAAATGATGTATTTATGATGATGACATCCGAATTTAGCGATACTAGTACCAAATTAGTGATATAAAAGACTATTAAGTTAGGCGTCCGAAATCACCGTCCGAATTCGCCGCGGCGTCCGAATTTACCACTCACCGTCCGAAATCACCGTCCGATTTCACCGCACACCGTCCGAAATCACCCATTGGCGTCCGAAATCACCAGTCCGAAATAGTCGTGGTCCAAAATCACCGGACACAATGGAGACTAGCTGTGCACAGGCAGTCAGGTAGGGCTACATACATGTACACATGTATTACATGTCTGTACATAATTAAACGGATCTTATGAATAAACTAGCCCAGTAGGACTAAGAGTGGTATTTCACTAGACTGCCGGTGATTTCGGACCTCGACCATTTCGGACCTGGTGATTTCGGACGCCTATCGGAGATTTCGGACGGTGATTTCGGAAGATGTGCGGTGTAATCAGACGGTGATTTCGGACGGTTTGTGGTGAATTCGGACGCCACGGTGAATTCGGACGGTGATTTCGGACGCTGTGCGGTGAATTCGGACGCCTAGCTTATTAGTCTTTGATATCACTATTTTGGTACCAATATCGCTAATTTCGGATGGTGATTTCGGACGGTGATTTCGGACGGTGATTTCGGACGATGAGATGTATAAAAAATCTTGACAGGGTACTCTTTTATATGACTATTCCTTTACTAATATCTATAATTTTGGACGGTTATTTCGGGCGGTAATATGCATAAGGAGACATAATACAGCTATTTAGTCATCTTTTTTAAAATACTTAGGCATATCATTTTAGAAATACAAAAATCAGTGATATACCGGTACAGTTATTATACATATAAGAACGTTTGTCATCGTCACATAGGCGTATGATTTTATATCTACAAATACATTTTGATACATATATCTATATACAATATAATCGAATTTGGCTTTTTTTTATGCACATCACACGCCTTTGAGGTACCACTTCACAGACAACGGTCATTCTTTTGTGGCAAAACGGCAAGTTCACTCTCGTCAATGCGTTCAAGATAATATAAGCACAATTTTAAATGGATGAAATTTAAGAAAATTTTTAGCAAAGAGTTTCTATTGTACCACTCGTCATTTAGTTAACACATTTGATCTGAATGACGGAAACCTTTATTATTGCCCAGAGGGGAACACAAGAAACTCTTTCCATTTTTTATTAGAATTATAATCATTTTCACGACCCTAGCACGTTATCAACGGAAAATAATACAATGATAATTATTTATACAATAAATATTCTATTTAAGGATGTTGACTGTGATCATCAGCAGAATAATATAAGGGTTGATTACTTGCTGATAACGCGTGCTGCGATTTAAGACCCTATACTGCAATAAGCCTATCGTAACCTGCCAATAATTATGTTATAATTATACAACACAAAACTCCACTTTGTAGGTGATTTTGCAACTGACCTAATTCGGATTTAATGAATTTCCTAATGCATGGTAAATTTTAAAACAAATAATTGACGTGGGATACACGTCTTATTATCATGGTTATCGGGACGCAGAGGGTTAACGATCTAGTGTGTCCGCGCTCACGGCCCACACGTCCAGCATAGACGAACCTGTGTCACAGATAAATGTTGAACAAACATATTGTAGCCTAAACAACGCGAACAGTTAGACAATAGTAGTATGCTTGTTCAAAGACTTCTTTGTAGGGCCTACTCCTATCTACAATTCTTAATAGCATGATTAGTGAGTCAGTCAATAACTTTAATAGCCCCTACGCTCAAATTTATCATTCATAAAAATAACATCTCAAGTGCTGCTCGCCGTGCTGACAGCAAACACGGATGTTGAAACAATTCAGGGTGAATGCTCGATCATCGTCTGCGACTCTGGTCCAGCATTAAACCAGCATTCGTTTAACCTCTCAATGGGTGGAAAATGAAATGTCATGGTCACACAAATGTGAAATAGATTTTATATGTTTTTATTAACGCTGTATATCATTGTTTTCCTACTGTACTTATCTACCCTGTGATCACGTCTGTTGGTAAGAATACCAAGCTACACTTATAGGGGATAAAGTCTGTCGCAGAATCAGATGATGATTTGGGCTTAAAATATTCACTCCAAATCAGCAGATATTTTTTTTTTCATTGACTGTATGAAGAGAAAAATGACTATGTGAAAATACGGTATGTTAGCACCGTTTCTAAGTTGTTGTAATATATAACTATCTATTTCAATCAACATCAAACAACATGATAATAATTTTTTAATAAAAAAAATAGATTCTAAACGTATCTGTTGTGTATTTCCCATATATGTACATCTTAACCTGCATAAATGTTTAAGAAGATAACATACTCTCGACCTTGGTATCGGTGAATACCGTCCGAAATCACCGTCTGAAATACTGATATTAGTACCGAAATAGTCATATAAAAGAGTATTATGCTAGGGTTTTCAAACATCACACCGTCCGAAATCACCGTCCGAAATCACCGTCCGAAATTACCATCCGAATTTAGCGATATTAGTACCAAAATAGTAATGTAAAAGACTACTTAGTTGGGCGTCCGAATTCACCGCACACCGTCCGAAATCACCGTCCGATTCCACCGCAAACCGTCCGATTGTCGTCCGAAATCACCAGTCCGAAATAGTCGAGGTCCGAAATCACCGGACACCATTTCACTACAGTCCAGTAAAGATCGATTGAAAAAACTCGTGCCTGGATTTTAACGCTATAGAAATCAAAATGAGTCTCACAAGTAGGCCTACCAGTAAGTAGTTTATTCATAGCCCAGTGGGACTGAGAGGGGTATTCCACTACTATAATCATGATAATTGTCGGGTATATTAGTTTACTGATATCAGCGCCGAAAATAGAATATTCAAACACATTAGACCAACTACCCATAATACTTTATTTCCACCATCGTCGCCGTGTGTTCACTGTGATTGTTTGTACATTGTTATGCGGGCATGCATAATTTTAGAGAGAACACACCGTCCGAAATCACCGTCCGAAATTACCATCTGAATTTAGCGATATTAGTACCAAAATATTTTAGAGAGAACAAATATATTGACGGGTTTCGTCACCTAGTCAGTCAAATTAAGACAGCAAGGAAAGCTCTGGGGATCATTCGTGAGAAGGAGATCTGAAAGGAGGTAGGCTGATTATGAAATCGGTATAAAATAGAAAGCAAATGAGCATGATACCACATTGCAACAACCAGGACGACGATGTTTGCGGAGCGTGCATCGCGTGGCCCTGCGCAACAGTAACGTCGATACACTGGTTTCAAACTTAGTTAGATGTGATCGTCAAATTAACGTGATTACCTAGTCACATTGAAAAAGAGAGAAACAAGGATATTTTAAACCCACGCGGGACTCAACGGGGTTCAAACCCGTGACGCATACATGGCTGGCTCTACAAAATCGCCACTCCCCCTTTCCATATAGCCCGACGATCTCACACTATATATATAATAATTTCTTTATTTTGAATTAACTCCCATATTCTTATGTAACACCCCCCACCCTATTCAAATAAATAAATAAAGACAAACTCACAGCAATGTTTTTTATATCAAGATATTCAAATGTCAGGTCTCAAATTGGTTGCGAGACATAAATTCCAGTGGGTGAATATATGGTCTCACCACCCTAAATAAGCCGAAATCCAGGGAGGTGTCTACTAATGATGGAATCATCACACAAAATATTTTTAATGCGGCTGTTCCAACCTCTATTGAAACAAAATAAAATACTAAGAAGTAATAATTTTGTGAATATTTAATAAGCCCACGTTATCTTCTTTGTCAAGGATATCAGATATAACTGTTTCATGATAACCTCGCAGGGATACAGTGGGTTAAAATGATGTGTGTCTGTTCTGTGAAAGAGAGCACGGATTATAGCCCAATTTTAACAGTATTGACTTTTTTACACTCTAGGGGGCGTAGCTCAAAATCTGTCTGGTAACCATACCCATAGCGGGCCTGTTTTCGAACAAGGACATCTCAAGCTTTATCCTGATATGTCACACTAAATATCTAATAGGGTGAAAAATGGTGAAATCGGCCTGCGGAATTGAGGCAGTTTACATGTGTTTCAATGGGACTGGCATTTGGGGTGGTGAGACCATCAGTAGACACAAGGGGTTTGCATGTTCTGGTCCTTTCTTGCCATATTCCAGCTGCTTGATAAAAAATCTGCAGCTTGTTATCTATATTTTATTGAGTTTTACTATCGCTGTAACGTAAGTGTAATAGTTTTGATTAGAAAGTATATAATTGGTGAATAAATGTGATAACCATGTCTAGAAAAGACCAGAAGAGGCCGTGTTTTGGTGATATAAGTCATAGATGAAATGCCTGGTTGGTAGTTTGATTGTCATATGGGCCCAAATAAAAATAAAAAATAGTGAATTTAAGTATGGATGCTACTAATAGCAGTCCATTCTAATATGTGTGGCATATTTCAACAGCAATTTTCGAAATACAAGGTAACCATGACGACTTTGTGTGACGAAATAGAGGCGGGAATAGCCACTTCATTTAACTGTTTTATTCAATGCGACTTTCAAGGAAACCAGGCCGATTTTCATGATATCAATAATTATTCAAAGGGCTCCGAGGGCAACAGTTTTCAATATATTTGCCTAATTCAAAAACTATATTGTTCAGAACACCTTCAAGCATCATACCAGGCCAAAATAAAATAATCAAAGAAAATTATATCTCTACATCAGTAGACACAAGGGGTTTGCATGTTCTGGTCCTTTCTTGCCATATTCCAGCTGCTTGATAAAAAATCTGCAGCTTGTTATCTATATTTTATTGAGTTTTACTATCGCTGTAACGTAAGTGTAATAGTTTTGATTAGAAAGTATATAATTGGTGAATAAATGTGATAACCATGTCTAGAAAAGACCAGAAGAGGCCGTGTTTTGGTGATATAAGTCATAGATGAAATGCCTGGTTGGTAGTTTGATTGTCATATGGGCCCAAATAAAAATAAAAAATAGTGAATTTAAGTATGGATGCTACTAATAGCAGTCCATTCTAATATGTGTGGCATATTTCAACAACAATTTTCGAAATACAAGGTAACCATGACGACTTTGTGTGACGAAATAGAGGCGGGAATAGCCACTTCATTTAACTGTTTTATTCAATGCGACTTTCAAGGAAACCAGGCCGATTTTCATGATATCAATAATTATTCAAAGGGCTCCGAGGGCAACAGTTTTCAATATATTTGCCTAATTCAAAAACTATATTGTTCAGAACACCTTCAAGCATCATACCAGGCCAAAATAAAATAATCAAAGAAAATTATATCTCTACATATGGTCTCACCACCCTAAATAAGCCGAAATCCAGGGAGGTGTCTACTAATGATGGAATCATCACACAAAATATTTTTAATGCGGCTGTTCCAACCTCTATTGAAACAAAATAAAATACAAAGAAGTAATAATTTTGTGAATATTTAATAAGCCCACGTTATCTTCTTTGTCAAGGATATCAGATATAACTGTTTCATGATAACCTCGCAGGGATACAGTGGGTTAAAATGATGTGTGTCTGTTCTGTGAAAGAGAGCACGGATTATAGCCCAATTTTAACAGTATTGACTTTTTTACACTCTAGGGGGCGTAGCTCAAAATCTGTCTGGTAACCATACCTATAGCGGGCCTGTTTTCGAACAAGGACACCTCAAGCTTTATCCTGATATGTCACACTAAATATCTAATAGGGTGAAAAATGGTGAAATCGGCCTGCGGAATTGAGGCAGTTTACATGTGTTTCAATGGGACTGGCATTTGGGGTGGTGAGACCATCAGTAGACACAAGGGGTTTGCATGTTCTGGTCCTTTCTTGCCATATTCCAGCTGCTTGATAAAAAATCTGCAGCTTGTTATCTATATTTTATTGAGTTTTACTATCGCTGTAACGTAAGTGTAATAGTTTTGATTAGAAATTATATAATTGGTGAATAAATGTGATAACCATGTCTAGAAAAGACCAGAAGAGGCCGTGTTTTGGTGATATAAGTCATAGATGAAATGCCTGGTTGGTAGTTTGATTGTCATATGGGCCCAAATAAAAATAAAAAATAGTGAATTTAAGTATGGATGCTACTAATAGCAGTCCATTCTAATATGTGTGGCATATTTCAACAACAATTTTCGAAATACAAGGTAACCATGACGACTTTGTGTGACGAAATAGAGGCGGGAATAGCCACTTCATTTAACTGTTTTATTCAATGCGACTTTCAAGGAAACCAGGCCGATTTTCATGATATCAATAATTATTCAAAGGGCTCCGAGGGCAACAGTTTTCAATATATTTGCCTAATTCAAAAACTATATTGTTCAGAACACCTTCAAGCATTATACCAGGCCAAAATAAAATAATCAAAGAAAATTATATCTCTACATATATATGGTCTCACCACCCTAAATAAGCCGAAATCCAGGGAGGTGTCTACTAATGATGGAATCATCACACAAAATATTTTTAATGCGGCTGTTCCAACCTCTATTGAAACAAAATAAAATACAAAGAAGTAATAATTTTGTGAATATTTAATAAGCCCACGTTATCTTCTTTGTCAAGGATATCAGATATAACTGTTTCATGATAACCTCGCAGGGATACAGTGGGTTAAAATGATGTGTGTCTGTTCTGTGAAAGAGAGCACGGATTATAGCCCAATTTTAACAGTATTGACTTTTTTACACTCTAGGGGGCGTAGCTCAAAATCTGTCTGGTAACCATACCCATAGCGGGCCTGTTTTCGAACAAGGACATCTCAAGCTTTATCCTGATATGTCACACTAAATATCTAATAGGGTGAAAAATGGTGAAATCGGCCTGCGGAATTGAGGCAGTTTACATGTGTTTCAATGGGACTGGCATTTGGGGTGGTGAGACCATTAGTAGACACAAGGAGTTTGCATGTTCTGGTCCTTTCTTGCCATATTCCAGCTGCTTGATAAAAAATCTGCAGCTTGTTATCTATATTTTATTGAGTTTTACTATCGCTGTAACGTAAGTGTAATAGTTTTGATTAGAAAGTATATAATTGGTGAATAAATGTGATAACCATGTCTAGAAAAGACCAGAAGAGGCCGTGTTTTGGTGATATAAGTCATAGATGAAATGCCTGGTTGGTAGTTTGATTGTCATATGGGCCCAAATAAAAATAAAAAATAGTGAATTTAAGTATGGATGCTACTAATAGCAGTCCATTCTAATATGTGTGGCATATTTCAACAACAATTTTCGAAATACAAGGTAACCATGACGACTTTGTGTGACGAAATAGAGGCGGGAATAGCCACTTCATTTAACTGTTTTATTCAATGCGACTTCCAAGGAAACCAGGCCGATTTTCATGATATCAATAATTATTCAAAGGGCTCCGAGGGCAACAGTTTTCAATATATTTGCCTAATTCAAAAACTATATTGTTCAGAACACCTTCAAGCATCATACCAGGCCAAAATAAAATAATCAAAGAAAATTATATCTCTACATATGGTCTCACCACCCTAAATAAGCCGAAATCCAGGGAGGTGTCTACTAATGATGGAATCATCACACAAAATATTTTTAATGCGGCTGTTCCAACCTCTATTGAAACAAAATAAAATACAAAGAAGTAATAATTTTGTGAATATTTAATAAGCCCACGTTATCTTCTTTGTCAAGGATATCAGATATAACTGTTTCATGATAACCACGCAGGGATACAGTGGGTTAAAATGATGTGTGTCTGTTCTGTGAAAGAGAGCACGGATTATAGCCCAATTTTAACAGTATTGACTTTTTTACACTCTAGGGGGCGTAGCTCAAAATCTGTCTGGTAACCATACCCATAGCGGGCCTGTTTTCGAACAAGGACATCTCAAGCTTTATCCTGATATGTCACACTAAATATCTAATAGGGTGAAAAATGGTGAAATCGGCCTGCGGAATTGAGGCAGTTTACATGTGTTTCAATGGGACTGGCATTTGGGGTGGTGAGACCATCAGTGGACACAAGGGGTTTGCATGTTCTGGTCCTTTCTTGCCATATTCCAGCTGCTTGGTAAAAAATCTGCAGCTTGTTATCTATATTTTATTGAGTTTTACTATCGCTGTAACGTAAGTGTAATAGTTTTGATTAGAAAGTATATAATTGGTGAATAAATGTGATAACCATGTCCAGAAAAGACCAGAAGAGGCCGTGTTTTGGTGATATAAGTCATAGATGAAATGCCTGGTTGGTAGTTTGATTGTCATATGGGCCCAAATAAAAATAAAAAATAGTGAATTTAAGTATGGATGCTACTAATAGCAGTCCATTCTAATATGTGTGGCATATTTCAACAACAATTTTCGAAATACAAGGTAACCATGACGACTTTGTGTGACGAAATAGAGGCGGGAATAGCCACTTCATTTAACTGTTTTATTCAATGCGACTTTCAAGGAAACCAGGCCGATTTTCATGATATCAATAATTATTCAAAGGGCTCCGAGGGCAACAGTTTTCAATATATTTGCCTAATTCAAAAACTATATTGTTCAGAACACCTTCAAGCATCATACCAGGCCAAAATAAAATAATCAAAGAAAATTATATCTCTACATATGGTCTCACCACCCGACTAAATAAGCCGAAATCCAGGGAGGTGTCTACTAATGATGGAATCATCACACAAAATATTTTTAATGCGGCTGTTCCAACCTCTATTGAAACAAAATAAAATACAAAGAAGTAATAATTTTGTGAATATTTAATAAGCCCACGTTATCTTCTTTGTCAAGGATATCAGATATAACTGTTTCATGATAACCTCGCAGGGATACAGTGGGTTAAAATGATGTGTGTCTGTTCTGTGAAAGAGAGCACGGATTATAGCCCAATTTTAACAGTATTGACTTTTTTACACTCTAGGGGGCGTAGCTCAAAATCTGTCTGGTAACCATACCCATAGCGGGCCTGTTTTTGAACAAGGACATCTCAAGCTTTATCCTGATATGTCACACTAAATATCTAATAGGGTGAAAAATGGTGAAATCGGCCTGCGGAATTGAGGCAGTTTACATGTGTTTCAATGGGACTGGCATTTGGGGTGGTGAGACCATCAGTAGACACAAGGGGTTTGCATGTTCTGGTCCTTTCTTGCCATATTCCAGCTGCTTGATAAAAAATCTGCAGCTTGTTATCTATATTTTATTGAGTTTTACTATCGCTGTAACGTAAGTGTAATAGTTTTGATTAGAAAGTATATAATTGGTGAATAAATGTGATAACCATGTCTAGAAAAGACCAGAAGAGGCCGTGTTTTGGTGATATAAGTCATAGATGAAATGCCTGGTTGGTAGTTTGATTGTCATATGGGCCCAAATAAAAATAAAAAATAGTGAATTTAAGTATGGATGCTACTAATAGCAGTCCATTCTAATATGTGTGGCATATTTCAACAACAATTTTCGAAATACAAGGTAACCATGACGACTTTGTGTGACGAAATAGAGGCGGGAATAGCCTCTTCATCTAACTGTTTTATTCAATGCGACTTTCAAGGAAACCAGGCCGATTTTCATGATATCAATTATTATTCAAAGGGCTCCGAGGGCAACAGTTTTCAATATATTTGCCTAATTCAAAAACTATATTGTTCAGAACACCTTCAAGCATCATACCAGGCCAAAATAAAATAATCAAAGAAAATTATATCTCTACATATGGTCTCACCACCCTACTAAATAAGCCGAAATCCAGGGAGGTGTCTACTAATGATGGAATCATCACACAAAAGATTTTTAATGCGGCTGTTCCAACCTCTATTGAAACAAAATAAAATACAAAGAAGTAATAATTTTGTGAATATTTAATAAGCCCACGTTATCTTCTTTGTCAAGGATATCAGATATAACTGTTTCATGATAACCTCGCAGGGATACAGTGGGTTAAAATGATGTGTGTCTGTTCTGTGAAAGAGAGCACGGATTATAGCCCAATTTTAACAGTATTGACTTTTTTACACTCTAGGGGGCGTAGCTCAAAATCTGTCTGGTAACCATACCCATAGCGGGCCTGTTTTCGAACAAGGACATCTCAAGCTTTATCCTGATATGTCACACTAAATATCTAATAGGGTGAAAAATGGTGAAATCGGCCTGCGGAATTGAGGCAGTTTACATGTGTTTCAATGGGACTGGCATTTGGGGTGGTGAGACCATCAGTAGACACAAGGGGTTTGCATGTTCTGGTCCTTTCTTGCCATAGTCCAGCTGCTTGATAAAAAATCTGCAGCTTGTTATCTATATTTTATTGAGTTTTACTATCGCTGTAACGTAAGTGTAATAGTTTTGATTAGAAAGTATATAATTGGTGAATAAATGTGATAACCATGTCTAGAAAAGACCAGAAGAGGCCGTGTTTTGGTGATATAAGTCATAGATGAAATGCCTGGTTGGTAGTTTGATTGTCATATGGGCCCAAATAAAAATAAAAAATAGTGAATTTAAGTATGGATGCTACTAATAGCAGTCCATTCTAATATGTGTGGCATATTTCAACAACAATTTTCGAAATACAAGGTAACCATGACGACTTTGTGTGACGAAATAGAGGCGGGAATAGCCACTTCATTTAACTGTTTTATTCAATGCGACTTTCAAGGAAACCAGGCCGATTTTCATGATATCAATAATTATTCAAAGGGCTCCGAGGGCAACAGTTTTCAATATATTTGCCTAATTCAAAAACTATATTGTTCAGAACACCTTCAAGCATCATACCAGGCCAAAATAAAATAATCAAAGAAAATTATATCTCTACATATGGTCTCACCACCCTACTAAATAAGCCGAAATCCAGGGAGGTGTCTACTAATGATGGAATCATCACACAAAATATTTGTAATGCGGCTGTTCCAACCTCTATTGAAACAAAATAAAATACAAAGAAGTAATAATTTTGTGAATATTTAATAAGCCCACGTTATCTTCTTTGTCAAGGATATCAGATATAACTGTTTCATGATAACCTCGCAGGGATACAGTGGGTTAAAATGATGTGTGTCTGTTCTGTGAAAGAGAGCACGGATTATAGCCCAATTTTAACAGTATTGACTTTTTTACACTCTAGGGGGCGTAGCTCAAAATCTGTCTGGTAACCATACCCATAGCGGGCCTGTTTTCGAACAAGGACATCTCAAGCTTTATCCTGATATGTCACACTAAATATCTAATAGGGTGAAAAATGGTGAAATCGGCCTGCGGAATTGAGGCAGTTTACATGTGTTTCAATGGGACTGGCATTTGGGGTGGTGAGACCATCAGTAGACACAAGGGGTTTGCATGTTCTGGTCCTTTCTTGCCATATTCCAGCTGCTTGATAAAAAATCTGCAGCTTGTTATCTATATTTTATTGAGTTTTACTATCGCTGTAACGTAAGTGTAATAGTTTTGATTAGAAAGTATATAATTGGTGAATAAATGTGATAACCATGTCTAGAAAAGACCAGAAGAGGCCGTGTTTTGGTGATATAAGTCATAGATGAAATGCCTGGTTGGTAGTTTGATTGTCATATGGGCCCAAATAAAAATAAAAAATAGTGAATTTAAGTATGGATGCTACTAATAGCAGTCCATTCTAATATGTGTGGCATATTTCAACAACAATTTTCGAAATACAAGGTAACCATGACGACTTTGTGTGACGAAATAGAGGCGGGAATAGCCACTTCATTTAACTGTTTTATTCAATGCGACTTTCAAGGAAACCAGGCCGATTTTCATGATATCAATAATTATTCAAAGGGCTCCGAGGGCAACAGTTTTCAATATATTTGCCTAATTCAAAAACTATATTGTTCAGAACACCTTCAAGCATCATACCAGGCCAAAATAAAATAATCAAAGAAAATTATATCTCTACATATGGTCTCACCACCCTACTAAATAAGCCGAAATCCAGGGAGGTGTCTACTAATGATGGAATCATCACACAAAATATTTGTAATGCGGCTGTTCCAACCTCTATTGAAACAAAATAAAATACAAAGAAGTAATAATTTTGTGAATATTTAATAAGCCCACGTTATCTTCTTTGTCAAGGATATCAGATATAACTGTTTCATGATAACCTCGCAGGGATACAGTGGGTTAAAATGATGTGTGTCTGTTCTGTGAAAGAGAGCACGGATTATAGCCCAATTTTAACAGTATTGACTTTTTTACACTCTAGGGGGCGTAGCTCAAAATCTGTCTGGTAACCATACCCATAGCGGGCCTGTTTTCGAACAAGGACATCTCAAGCTTTATCCTGATATGTCACACTAAATATCTAATAGGGTGAAAAATGGTGAAATCGGCCTGCGGAATTGAGGCAGTTTACATGTGTTTCAATGGGACTGGCATTTGGGGTGGTGAGACCATCAGTAGACACAAGGGGTTTGCATGTTCTGGTCCTTTCTTGCCATATTCCAGCTGCTTGATAAAAAATCTGCAGCTTGTTATCTATATTTTATTGAGTTTTACTATCGCTGTAACGTAAGTGTAATAGTTTTGATTAGAAAGTATATAATTGGTGAATAAATGTGATAACCATGTCTAGAAAAGACCAGAAGAGGCCGTGTTTTGGTGATATAAGTCATAGATGAAATGCCTGGTTGGTAGTTTGATTGTCATATGGGCCCAAATAAAAATAAAAAATAGTGAATTTAAGTATGGATGCTACTAATAGCAGTCCATTCTAATATGTGTGGCATATTTCAACAACAATTTTCGAAATACAAGGTAACCATGACGACTTTGTGTGACGAAATAGAGGCGGGAATAGCCACTTCATTTAACTGTTTTATTCAATGCGACTTTCAAGGAAACCAGGCCGATTTTCATGATATCAATAATTATTCAAAGGGCTCCGAGGGCAACAGTTTTCAATATATTTGCCTAATTCAAAAACTATATTGTTCAGAACACCTTCAAGCATCATACCAGGCCAAAATAAAATAATCAAAGAAAATTATATCTCTACATATGGTCTCACCACCCTAAATAAGCCGAAATCCAGGGAGGTGTCTACTAATGATGGAATCATCACACAAAATATTTTTAATGCGGCTGTTCCAACCTCTATTGAAACAAAATAAAATACAAAGAAGTAATAATTTTGTGAATATTTAATAAGCCCACGTTATCTTCTTTGTCAAGGATATCAGATATAACTATTTCATGATAACCTCGCAGGGATACAGTGGGTTAAAATGATGTGTGTCTGTTCTGTGAAAGAGAGCACGGATTATAGCCCAATTTTAACAGTATTGACTTTTTTACACTCTAGGGGGCGTAGCTCAAAATCTGTCTGGTAACCATACCCATAGCGGGCCTGTTTTCGAACAAGGACATCTCAAGCTTTATCCTGATATGTCACACTAAATATCTAATAGGGTGAAAAATGGTGAAATCGGCCTGCGGAATTGAGGCAGTTTACATGTGTTTCAATGGGACTGGCATTTGGGGTGGTGAGACCATATATGTTTTTAATGTAGCGCTTTAAGGGTTAATATCATCTACTGATTATCAAATAAAAAATGTGGCTTTTTTGAATCCGATTTTGTTTGTCAAAGTTACAAATTACTCGGATTTAAAATTCAATTTTTGCGTCTCACATGTTTTCAGCAGATTGTTCACGAGGTAATCCCTCTCTAGTTTGTGATCCTTGGCATATTTAGATATGATTGTCACAAACAACCTTTTAGTTTTCACACCAAACCGTGTCTGTTAAGTTAGCCTGCCCCCTCCCCCTTCCCCTATGCATTAAGATTCAAAAGAAAAAGGAGAGTACTCTATAATACATATACAAAAATCTGCAGTTTGTGCGCTGGTAGACAGTATACGCCGAGATCAAGAATTTCTTGAAAATGTGAGGGTAACCCATTAAAATAATAAATTCACCTATAAAAAGGTATTATTCCAATCAGATATAAGTATGTCATTATAAAATAAAATTAGGGATCAAACAACGACATTAATTCATTGTGCAATCGATCGCCCGCGACCGGATTTTGGGGGCACAACTTCACGAAAGACAATGACCACATACTCTGTATTAAACACATGTTCATTTGTGTTGTATTTTATACCTATTTATATTTATGTGGACCCGATGGCTCAAAACTCATATGTACTGGGTTCGAGTCCCGGCCGGGTCGGATGTTTGTCAGAGAATAATATGCATATACATTGGTCCAATTTGTTCAAGTGACCAGAGTATGCACACTGCAAAGAACCCTTTAAGTCATTCAATAAGAGTAGGGCATAGTTCCGACTTCGGATTTTCTCCTGTCGCGATATTGCCATGATTGTGCAGAAATCGACGTGAAGCAATATTCACCCCAAATGTGAGCTGTATTTTTTTGCACTTAGATTGTAAAGATTTAAAAAAAATATATATATTTTTCATACATTCCTGCCATGTCTGTATATAGTGTATACTGGCAGTTTCTTGTCATACGTCCACGCATGCCCCTCAGACATTGTACAAACAACACTGCACAAAATGGCGAAGGCGGTGGAGTTTTCTCGGTAGCAGGTCTAATGAGTTTGGATATTCGATTGTCGGTACTGAAATCGGCAAACTAATATACCCGACATTATATTTTACCCATTATATTTTTCGTTGTATGATTTTTCTAGCGTTAAAATCCAGCCATAAGTTTTTTCAATTGATCTTTGCTGAACTGTAGTGGAATACCACTCTCAGTCCTACTGGGCTATGATTAAACTACTTTAATACTGGTAGGCCCACCTATGAGACTCATAGGGGACTAATTATGAATATAATAAATATCTTTGGTGTACCACTTTTTATTCACATGGTCCAATGTTCTGAAGGTTCTATGTTCAGAAGGTCCTTTGTTCAAAAGGTCTTATATGCAAAAAGTTCTATATTCAGAACGTTCTATATTCAGAAGGTTCTATGTTCAGAAGCTCCTATGTTCAGAAATATTTGTGCAGAAGGTCCTCTGTTTAGAAAGTACGGGGGATTCCCAGTGGGTTTCCGAGTTATAATGAAATTTGATAACATTTCATGGAATCATTGAATTGTAGATATGAAAGTTATAATTAGGCTATATTTTACAGGAGGTAGGCCTACGTTGTTCGAAATATCCTATAAAAACGGGTGATATAGATGTAGAAATATCAAAATATCTTATCTTATGTGGTCTAATGCAATATTCTCTGTTGAATGTATGGTCTAAGTGGTATGTGTTGGTAGGTAAATGTGCATTTGTCACAACTTTCACAAACAAATATACCCGGTGGTAATGATGCACACTGTCTATGAAAAAAATATTATTTAGGTCTAATAAATTTATCGGAAATCGTCTATATTTACAATAGGAAATACGTAATTTAAAAAAAGAAGAAATGGCCACCGCGACCCGTGAAATAGGCCTACATATGTGGTAGGCCTATTAATTCCGGAGCAATAAACATGTTGAGTGCATAGTGCAAAGGGGGGGGGGGAATAATTGTAGTTAAAAGTCAAGGTCATATTATAGATGTCTATGTCATATTATAGATGTCCAGGCTAAAATCATTAAACAAATCTGTGATTTTATTTTGGCTTCTTAAAATAACCATATGATGTAAACATGTCCATAGACTAGAACTGCAAACGTTTTTTTCATTTTTGTGCTGCGCATTTACCAGTCGGGCTAGATATAGAAACGAAATTCCCGTCTTTCTTATTTTTGTCATGGTTGTCAAAAAATTCCTGTGTTCAAAAAACATAATTGAGACACATTAACCATTAAAAAGTCATGAAAGTGAAAATAATATTATTCAGTCATTATTTTTTTATCAGAATTATAATATTTCATTAAGCATTCAGCTGAAATACGCTAAACAAGTGTATACATGCGCAGCCATAATTAAAATAAAAAAAATATATAAAAGCAAAAAGTGCATTTTGAGCAATTTTTTTTATTCACAATTTTAATTTGATTTTTTTGTCCGTTTTATCTCGCTTAATTCCAGCGTTCGGCTGATTTTTTCGTGCGTTACGCGATCGTTCACGCTGATCGCCAAGGTGTGACAAGCCCCTTGGCGATCAGCGTCAACGATCGCGTAACGCACGAAAAAATCAGCCGAGCGCTGACGAGCGCTGACCATCGCTGCACCATCGTTATGCTATCGCCGTGTGCGTTTAGCGATCGTTGCTGATCGCAGATGATCGCTGATGAACGCTGAGAGTTTGAACAGGTTCAAAACTTTCAGCGCACACCAGCGTGTATTGAGGGAGACGCTAGATGGGCGTTGGGTGGTCGATACTCTATCGCTCCACACTCTAGGGGAGCGTTACTCGATCGTTGTACACGTCAGGGTTGGGGTCGATTATAATCAAAATTGTCGGTTACGAAATCTATTACATTGTAATCATAATCATAAATCGTAATCATTTTTTTTTTAATTAAGGTATTTTCTCTTTCTTTGGTCGACCAGCTTTTATTTTAAAAACATTACCCCTTTTAAAAAATGTTCAAACTACCCTTTGAAGACTATTTCCTGCTGTCAGTCTTAATGCTCTGGTGGGAACTAGAACATTATCATTTGTACACTTTCAACTGACAAAAACCCATAAAAAATATTGTTTATATTACTTGTTACGTATTTAATGGCATAATTATGTATAAACAAATTTAAAATTAAAACAGATTAAAAATTGGTGTTTAGCGAGGCATAAATTACAATTTAAACATTTTTCTGCCCAAAAAACGAATAATCATTCATTTTTTGTAAAAAAAAATTTCTAGGATATTTTCTAGAGGAGTAATGTTTTAAAACTGGTTACATGTGTTAAATAATGATAACAAAACAGAGAAACCTATGTTCTTTGGAGAAAAGGGGGGACAACAAACTCTAAATACCATGTCATACGTCTCCCCCAACAATTTGTTTTCGACCAGAATCCTATTTTGTGAGCTATTCCAATATGGCTGCCATAAAAATTCGCTGCTCCTCTCCCATTCATATATTGAAAATTAATGAGTATTTGTTAAATTTCCCAAAGCGTGTATATCACACACATCGTAGAGTAAACATAAAATGTCATTTTTAAACATCAAGGTCAATGTCAAGGTCAGTACTACACATTAAACACCAAAATCTGATCATCACTATCTGTTTCGACTATTATTTTACCTTTGGATAATTATATGGCACAAAATCAAGCAACTCTGCCATACGTGGCCTAGCTGAACGTTGTTTATTCCAGAATTAATGTAGACCCTTATCTCATCGCCACAATTGATAATAACCACATATTGACTGATGTTTCAACAAACCACAGTTTTATTTCAATCATCCCCACATGTGGGGTTATTTGAAACAGTCGACAAGGTGTCGGTTAAGTCACATTTAAACGGTGATGCCAACGGCATAAGCAATTCCTATACAACTAGTAGGCTAAAGAAGCCAATTTAACATTGTCTTCCGTTCAACTAGTAGTAGCAGACCAATGCATGATCACCGTCCAAACATATAAACCTAGGTCAGCCTGTAAATAGTAAAGTTGATGACTCTTTTTTTGGATTGGCAGACAAATCTGACCCGCCTTCCCTGAGAAGTATTGGGAGGACGAAATAATACGTATGTTTGCAGGCCTGCATATTGAATCCGTTGTAAGAAAGTGACCACTGCTGCACACCAAATCACATAGGCCAGCCTCTGTATGTCAATGAAACGGGTCTATGAAGACCACATAACATCAGCTACAACTCACATTTTATTAGATCACTGTGGAAAGGTAACTTCTAAATAAATTTGGAAAAATTGAAGAAATTGATCCCCTGTTATTTGCTCTTGAGCATCCTCATTACAGTCACTCTCTGTCTGTTAACCTATGCATTATGATACAAATAGATAAAATACATCTTGAAATAGCTGCTTTATTCGGTGGGTTTTGTGGTCAATAAATCCATCACATGTTTCTTACAGAAAATGTATTGACGAGGTGCACGAGAAATACATGGTCGGAGGTACGTGTCATCAATAACTAATGTGAAAAAGCTAGAACACTTTGTAAACTTCACACCCCATGATCCATTCAAGCATCATCATTTTGTGAAGGAAGTAAAGATATACACAAAGACAATCCAGGATCTTGGTAATCCTTTTGCTCACAAAAGCCAGGACTGTGTGTATTGAATATAAAACACATTGTCGGAGAAGCTGTCGTAAAACCAGTTGAGGAATAGGAAAAGAAACAGTTTTATGACTATGTTGAAAAGAGGCTTAAGCAGAAAGCAGAGCGTAGTCCATAAATAGAAACAGTACACCACTGTTTAATAGCCCAACAAATTCAGCTGCTCAGTTATCTTCCTGAGGAAACTCATTTCACGACTTCATATCTCATTTCAAGTGAGAGATCATAGATCTACATGCATTCTTTAGTCATGAGAATGAGTCAAAGAAAACATTCCTATCATACCTATCAGACCTGACACAAAGTCAAACATATTGCCTTTTCTTGAGAAATGTATGCGACTTCCAAAAGCTCTCATACACTAAACGTACACAACATAGTATTGGATGGAGCTGTAATTGTACACCTTCTAAAACCTATTGGTGTAGATACTTATGAAGGTGCTGTTTTGAAGATGCTCAACAAGGCTTTCTTCAATATGTTACATCACAAAAATCTTTTAGAATTAAAGTCAAATTGGACATCAATCTGGCAGTCTGATTTTGTATGCTGGAGAGAGGACAGTTAATGTAACTAGAATCAGTGTTGCAGCAAATACAAAGATCCCGTCAAACTGACAAGAGTCTCCCAAGATCGATGTACTGTTGACTTATCGCCACATAAAAATTAAAAAGAGGTCCTTTATCAGCAGTTGAGCCATACACACTATAGGAAACACTGATGCAAATAATATACTCCTCGTGCCCAAAGCTGCCCTGGATGACCACAATCATGTTATATGGTGCACTACAATGTAGACGTTGAATTGGCATCCCCTCTATTTTTTGACAAATGATTTAAAACGTTCCATAAATCTACCGAAAAAGTCTTGGGATATTGTATCTGCGAATGCATTGTGATTTTTCTACTGCCCAGTTTCATAGGTTTGTGTTGAATCGGTTCGGCTTGAAACTGGAAAGAAGCAAATCATCACTCCTGTCCATAGCTCAGCCATTCATTCTAGATCTATGGATGAAGGATCATGTTTAGAGGTTATTGGTTATTTGCCTTTTATATGAAACGCTCAGTAGGACATCCATAAAATACACGTTAGGCGTATTGTTGGCGGCCATATTAGATTTCTAATTATAGCCACGGTTAAATAACATTGTTTTAGCTTGTATCGATGCCTTCTGATGCCAAGCTTTCAATTTTGCTCGGTATTCAATTATCAGTTATTGGTGCGTGCATGAATTAATAGAGTTTTTATCTTTAAAACGGTTGATGGCGCCCATCTTGGATTTGGTGGCCATATTGGAAAAAGAAAGTTTGCCTCTTACTCCAATATGAAAGACCACATCCAAATGCACCTCTGTGCAAAATTTCATGTTTGTATGATAAAATGCAATCACCATCCTGTATTTTCCACGATTCTGCTGGACTATCTCTGTGATAACGCGATACAAGTTATTGTGATTCATCACAAATATGATTCAGCATTCTGATGATGATTCAGACTTTGAATATAAGCCAGTTGGCTAACAAGCATAAGATGTCATATTACTACAAAAAAATGTTCTACATGTTTATTTTTGTTTTATAATTCGTTATCTGGCTTTAAATAATTTTTAATGTTATTTTTATCTTATTTAAATATTAAAATACGATATTAAAATACGATGTCAAGTAGAAACAATAGTAAAAAAAAAAATATTTCGGTAATTCATAAAAATAATTCAAATTGAGCACATTATATACCCCATGCTTGGTTTATCGTTTTAAGAAATACATTTATATATTTGCGGGCATGAAAAAATACATACAATCTACATAACTCTTTCTAATGTTCAGTATGACTAAAGGAAATAAAATCTTAAAAAATGTCATTTTTTGAAATAAAATATCATTAGAATGCTTTATCTGTAAAATTAAAATTTCAGTTTGATATAGTGTCGAATTTGAATCATCTACACAGCTGTCGTAGATATATTGGTCATTTTTGAAGACGATGTTTGTATTTTGAGTATTTTTGTGAGACGATTTTCACATATTAATTGTCACAAGTTATTTTCGATGCTATGGTGTTAAAAAATTTAAAATGACATAGTTTGGACACTTTCATTTTTGGTTAATGTTCTGAAATTTGTAGCTTATATGTCTAGGGAGAAGAAAAAAACATGAAACCTATGACGGAGAGTGGGTGCAGCAAATTTATATTTTTTGGAAACAGCCCCAGGCCTACACCGAATTTAGGTGGATTTAAATTCAGACATATAGACTCATATTCCTGAATTGCGGGGACTATTCTTCTGTGATCACTCATGTGGTGAAGTCCAAATAGCGAATTTGGTAAATTGTGAACGGACAAATGACGAAAAACGCGCCGTGACAAAAACTCATCTGACCTTTGCCGGAATGAGCTGAAATCAAACGCTGTTATTGTGCATTGTAGTTTACCTGAAACTGAAAGATTTAGGTTTTATCTACATAAAACAAAGGATTTTCTGAATATAGGACCTTTTAAACATATCTGAATATAGGGCCTTCTGAACACAGAACCTTTTGAACAACTATTATCTGAACATAGGACCTTTTGTATACAGGACATTCTGTACATTGGACCTGCTGAATATAGAACCTTCTGAACTATTTCACAAGATCTGCACATATATATTTTTGTATCTGATTTAACAAGCCAAACACATTTTGAAATTTATAACACAGAAATTTTGTTTCTGCAAATGACGTCAATGAACAAGCGCTTTTGACGTAAGTGGAGTGGCAATGGCGGGCATTAATTGTCAATAGTGGGCTGCATAATTATATGGTTTGACCCTGAAAAAAATCGCCACAAATGATTTCTCAACGGTTTATTGTAGAATCAGGTGTGCTTAATAACATATCAAAAGTTTACCAAAATCGGACCATGCAAAAAGTTTAATTTTCAAGATGGCGTCAAAGATGGCAGCCAAATCCTTAAAATTCCAATTATTTGCCCATTGATGAACCGAAATTACTCATTTTAATGCATTGTCACTTGTTTTGGGTCTAATATGGTGATAGGGTACTTCACACACACCACACTCAAAATATAAGTTATAAAAGCCAAGATGGCCGACCAAAATGGCCGCCTAACTGCAATATTGAAGGAAATAATAAGAATCATTCCTTACATCATTTCTTATCTACTATTTTACTGCAGGAGCTAGCACAGGTTGAGTAGGACTGTCGAAGTCCATTAGGCTTGACTTTAAAATTTGATTATATACTGCCTGGATATGAAACGGCAGATTAACCTCAATATGTAGGCAAAAGTCACAAAAATCTATCAAAATTAAATCTTTGTTATATAGTCATGTGTGTACTCAAATTGTTGGATATTTAATACTGATTACTAATATATACCTTATTTTGCCAAAAACTGATATAAACAAAATATAGCGCACATATCTGGGGTCAAAGGTCACAAAAAAATAGAAATTTAGTACTCATTACTAGTATATAACTTATTTGGTCGAAAAATGAGATAGACTAAATATAACACAAGTATATTGGGTCAAAGGTAAAAAAAGATAAAGGTGCAGGTTTATAATCTGATATCAAGTATTTTATTACATTTTGACCCCCTTGTCACTGGACCTGTTCATTTGTGTGCCATCCTGACCCCACGGAGAGCACACAGTCCTGCAGCCATTTCGGCACATTGAACACAACATCGAAACAATGTCAATATTGAGAGGGGAGAAACATGATATTTCTCTGAAAATCCTGCACCAAGCGGGATTCGATACCGCACGGCAGGCAGCTGTACAGTGCAACCTGTACATACCGGACCCTGTACAAACCGTAGTCTATACCGTAGTAATTATTTGTTCCCGAATTGATTACACTCAAAACAATACTAGTTAACCCTCTCCATACCGGAATCTGTCTACTCCGAATACCGGACTCATTATTTCCCCCAAATGCATAAATTGTATTGTATTTAACCTGTTTTTTTTTTAAATCGCATGTGGTGCACTAAGGGTTAAACAGGGGGCGGCAAGGTGACGTAACATCATGCTTGTTATGCAATAAAAAGGTGCGAAGTTAGTGTTGGTAACAACGTTTGAGCGTTAGAGAAACTTTTACGTTGAGATTGGAATGGTATTATAACAAGATAATGGATTTATAAAATAATTGGTAATACATAACTCCTTGTTTTGCAAATAAAATAGTGCTATTTTTTGAACATTTGTGATGTTAAAGGGCGATGAATATACTTTGAAGGCGACGACGAGGCTGTAAATGGCGATGGGGAGGTTCAAAGGGCGACACAGGGGCGGTAAATAGAATGCAAAAAGGTGGTAAAAGGCGACGGATGGCAGTCAAAGGGTGACAGAAATATAAACTTTTGGTCTTTAAAAATACTCACGAGATTTTTGTCTTGATATCAGCCTCGTGGGCATCACATGTAGGCCTACATGTAGGTGTAATAAGGGCAGAAACCGTCGAGTAACAATATTGACGTTCAGGGCAGGGCATAAGGTCAAATATCAACTTCGGCAATTTTTTAGACTGCCAGGGCAATGATTTTTACACTGTGTAGTTTGGAATAATGTTAACAAGTATGTGTTGCAAATAATTGTACTTTTAAAATTTACCATAGCCTTTGGCTCCAATACATGAAGTTATAGATATATATCAAGCTAGTCGGACATAGCAACATACATAGGAAAGAAAAATATTTACGAAATCGGTTTTAGAGATGTTACAATTTGAGTTTTCCCTACAAAATAGGGGTAAATTACTCAGAGAATAACAATTTCTGAAGACGGGGAGTGTTACCAAACCAGGGAAAGAATACTTAATTCTTATATTCGGTGATTAAAAATATAACAATATTAATCATTTATTAGTTTTGCTGTTTTCGTGCATAATTTGACGATAAATATGACCTCACCCTTTGAGCTTTACCCCAAATCGTGTTGTATGCCTAGTATTTCCATAAATATATAAAAATAGACACCAACAGTATTAAATATGCTAAGATATATTTATTTCTTATTTCCCACCGCTCAATTTGGGTTAATTAGGATGAGCTGAACAGTTGGAGGTAACATTTCGAAAATGGGCCTAGTGACTAATCACCCAGTTTTACCCGTGTATTATTATGTCCATTGAATCTATGATTTTAAATGAATAATCTTGGGGTTAACCAATTTTGATTGACTTCCCAGTTGACCTTTCTATGAATTTAATTATTTTTTTCGATCGAATTTTTTTCTCGTGTAAACAATGTACTCAGCATTTTGTATCACTCTGAAATCTCTACCATATCTGTATTTCACTGATATCATGTATAAGTTTCAATATGGATTAACATCAGTTGAATTGTGTCACATCAGTAAATTTTTTTAATAAAAAACCGTGAATTTTACGTATATATGCTCATATTCAAGTGTAAACCGATATGAGGCAAAATTTCGATTTTTACAACAAAAAAATAGCATGTCTTATATTTTTTACTAAGATAATGTATTATTTTTGTAATCAGCCTTAAATTTCAGAAATTTTGAGTATACACACATGTATGACAATTATATACAGCAAAGTTCTATTTTTTATTGATTTTTGTGACCTTTGACCCCATATATTTGAGGTATATTTTGTTTATATCATCTTTTTGCAATATAATGGCTATATTAGCAATCGGTATTTAATTTCCGACGATTTGAATGTAAATATGACCGTATAACAACGATTTAATGTGTATTGATTTTTATGGCCTTTGATCACATCTTGTGGTCAATTGACCATCTGCCGTTTTTTTTATGTCTATACTGTATATAATCAAATTTTACAGTCAAGCCTGATGGACCTCGAAAGTCCTATTCAACCTTAGCTGTAGATGAGAAATGATGTATGGAAAGATTCTTATTTATTCCTTTAATTTTCGCAGCTCGGCGGCCATTTTGGTCAGCCATCTTGTATTTCAAAACTTAGATGTTGACTGCGCTGTGTGTGAAGTACATTATGTACCATTTTAGACCAAAAACAAGTGACAATGCATCAAAACGAGTCATTTCGGATGATTGATGAGCAAATAAGTGGAATTTTTATAATTTAGCGGCCATTTTGGACGCCATCTTGAAAATAATACTGTTTGCATGGTCATATTTTGGTAAACATTTGCTATTTTATTAAGCACACCTAATACTACAATAAACCGTTGAAAATGAAGTGCAAAAACAAAACAATATATAACATAACATAATAATCAGTTTCCACTTAGTCTTATAATAAGTTGAAGGAATTTTAGCAAGACTACCGTTTGTATCTGTTATAGTAGAGCATGTTATGTTTATGGGGCTCTGAACATTTGTCCTCTTGTGAGAATATTTCTACTCATATTTCACAATCAATGTTCAGTCACTTGAATCAATGAATCGCGATAGAAATTAAAAAAATAACATGTACTTCATGGATGTAACATATAAGTGAATGACGGGTCTAACCTTGAGTACAGTGAGGTGGATCATTATATCCCAGACACTGACTACAACCAGCCACATCGTCACATCTCACACCAGACTCACAGTGGGAACAGTCAACGTCTGCAAATAAATTAAAGCTTATTTCCTACTCTACGTACATAATTCAATGAGGACTCAATTAAAACAAATAATAGGGGAACAAAAGAAATAGATCAAGTGTATTATGGATATAGTCCCAGAGCTAGGGGGGGTTTATTTGTGTTGAAAGGTCCATACGATCCAAGAGTACCACCTATAGTGAAATTTTCTCAGTAAGCTGAATCTGCGCGTCTTACAAAAATCATCCTGTCCAAAAGTACCGTAAAAACCCTTTAAACACTAGTACCGTCAAAATCGCAAACCGCAATTTGAAATATTGCGTATGAAGTGATTGTTTGCTAAAACTGTGGTAATTTTCTATTTAAATAATTTCAAATTATTTCTTATCACTCACATATGACACAGGCTTTCACATGGATGTAAAATATTTTGTGTCTGATCGATGACAAATGCACAATATAGCTTTAAGTTGGTATTTTAACACGTAGTTTTACCCTTTTTTCATACTTTTTCAGTAAGTAGACAAAATACTTTTCTCTCAGCAGATTTTTGTACAGTATAAATGTTTAGTTTTGATTCAAACATGTTCTAGAACAATTGGTAATTTAAAATTAGCCCATTTGGAATAAAAATAACGAGTTATGTGAACAAATTACATGCTTTTTGGCTAGACGTAAAATGTGCGCGCTTTTCTTTGGGCTCTGGAAAATTGTATGTATCTAACAGTTTTGCTCAATGTGTAGTCAAATTTTGAGCTATATCAATATATTTGATATCAATAGAAAGCTACTGGCACCGGCCTTCACATGGATGTAAAATATTTTGTGTCTGCTCATTGAAAAATGCACAAGAAAGCTTTAAGTTGGTATTTTAACCCTTAATTTGACCTTTTTTCATACTTTTTCAGTAAATAGGCAAAATACGTTTTTCTCAGCTGATTTTCGTGTATAATAAATATATAGTTTTGATTCATACATGTCCTAGAACTATTGTTGACTTAAAATAAACCCATTTGAAATAAAAATAATAAGTTATGTGAACATATTAGCCTACATGCTTTTTTGGTTAGACGTACAATTTGTGCGCTTCTCTTTGGGCTCAGGAAAACTTTAAGTATCTCACAGTTTTGTCCAATAAGTAGTCAAATTTTGAGCTATATCAATATATTTGATATCAATTGAAAACTACTGGCACAGGCCACGAATGTTAAATATTTTGTGTCTAATCTTTGACAAATTCACAAGAGAGCTTGAAGTTGGTACTTAAACACTTAATTTCATACTTTTTATTTATTACTATTAAAAATATCTAAGCGACTACAAAAGTGATCTTGCCTCTGAAGAAGTGGATACAATAACTTTAAATATTATCACTGTCACTATAAAAATGATCTTGGCCACTGACGAAATGCTCACAGCGACTTTTAAAGTGATCTCAGCCACTACAACAGTGATCTTGGCCACTGACGAAGTGATCTCAGTCACTTTACAAGTTATCTCAGCCACTACAAAAGTGATCTTGACCACTAACAATCTTATGTCAGCCGGTAAAAGTGATCTTGCCACAAAAAACTGATCTTGTCTACTGAAGAAGTAATCACATTCACTTTAAAAGTTATCTCAGCTGATACAAAAGTGATATTGGCCACTAATAATATTATGTCAGTCCCCAAAAAAGTGATCTCGGTCACTACAAAAGTGATCTTGACCACTTGACAAACCATCACATCCACTTTAAAAATCATCTCAGCCACTACAAAAGTGATCTTGACCAAGGAAGAAGTGATCACAGCGACTTTAAAAGTTATCTAAGCCATTACAAAAGTGATCTTGGCCACTGAAGAAGTAATCATAACCACTTTAAACGTTATCTCAGCCACAACAAAAGTGATTTTGCCCACTGAAGAAGTCATCACAGCCACTTTAAAGTTTATCTGAGCCATTGCAAAGGTGATCTTGGTCACTATCAAACTGTTGTCAGCCACTGACAAAATTATCTAAGCCACTACAAAGTGTTGGCCACTACAAAGTGTTGGCCACTGAAGAAATGATCACAGCCACTTAAAAAGTTATCTCAACCACTACTTCAGTGGACAAGATCAGTTTGTTTGTGGCCACGATCACCTTTGTGCGGGCTGAGATGATTTTTAAAGAGGATGTGATGGCTTCTTAAGTGGTCAAGATCACTTTTGTAGTGGCTGAGATCACTTTTAAAGTGACTGAGAGCACTTCTTCAGTGGCCAAGATCACTGTTGTAGTGGCTGAGATCACTTTTAAAGTCGCTGTGAGCACTTCGTTAGTGGTCAAGATCATCTTTATAGTGGCAGAGATAACTTTCAAAGTTATTGTATCCACTTCTTCAGAGGCAAGATCACTTTTGTAGTCGCTTAGATATTTTTAAAAGTGGCTGTGATCACTTATTCAGTGGCCCAGATCACTTTGTAGTGGCTCAAATAACCTTTAAATTGGCTGACACCAGTTTGTTAGTGGCCAAGATTACCTTTGTAGTGGCTGAGATAACGTTTAAAGTTGCTATGATGACTTCTTCAGTGACCAATATCACTTTTGTAGTGCCTGAGATAACTTTTAATGACGCTGTAATCACTTCTTCAGTGGCCAAGATTACTTTTGTAGTGGCTGAGATAACGTTTAAAGTTGCGATGATCAATTTTTCAGTGGTTAAGACAACTTTTGTAGTGGCTTATATAACTTTAAGAATGGCTGTGATCACTTTTTCAGTGGTCAAGATAACTTTTGAAAAATGGCTCCAGAGAATGAATGTAAAAGTAATAATAAACATTTATACCATATAAAGTTAACATGCGCGAGAAGTCTTGCTGGTATTCACTAAGAAAATGTTGGAAATTGTTCAAATGGAGGGATAAAATACAAAACTAGCGCTTAATTGTTGTACATTTAGTATTTAACAGAAAAAAATATTATGTATCCATGTTAAAGCCCTTGATAGATACATTTAACTGATATCAAATATGTTTGTACATTTTTTTTATTTTGGGTACCCGGTACTCATTGGGCAAAAATGTGAAACATTGTCAATTTCCCCGGGCTGGAAGAAAAGTGCCCAAATTTTATATCCAACCCAGAAGTGTGTAATATGTTCAAATAGCTCATTATTTTTTATTCTAAATGGGGTTATTTTAGGTCAACAATTATTCTATAACATGTTTGAATCAAATCTAAATATTTATTATACACGAAAATCAGTTGAGAGAAAAGTATGAAAAATAGGTAAAATTAAGGGTTAATGTACTAACTTCAAGCTCTTTTGTGCATTTGTCAAATATTAGACTCAAACTATTTTACATCCGTGGCCTGTGCCTGTAGCTTTCCATTGATATCAAATATATTAATATAGCCCAAAATTTGACCACTCATCGGTCAAAACTGTGAGATACATACAATTTTTCTGAGCCCAAAGCAAAGCGCGCACATTTTACGTCTAGCAAAAAAAGCATGTAGTATGCTCACATAACTCATTATTTTTATTCCAAATGGGTTAATTTTAAGCCACCAATAGTCCTAGAACATTTTTGAATCAAAACTAAACATTTATACTATACAAAAATCAGCTGAGAGAAATGTATTTTGTCTATTTACTGAAAAAGTATGAAAAATGGGTAAAATTACGTGTTAGAATACCAACTTAAAGCTCTCTTGTGCATTTGTCAATGATCAGACACAACATATCCATGTGAAGGCCTGTGCCAATAGCATTTTATAGATATCAAATATATTGATATAGCTCAAAATTTGACTATTCAGTGGACAATAACGTGAGATATGGTCAATTTTCCCGAGCCTCAAGAAAAGCGAGCTAATTTTACGTCTAACCAAAAAAGGGAGTAATATGTTTACATAACTCATTATTTTTTATTCCAAATGGGTTAATTTTAAGTCAACAATAGCTTTAGAACATGTTTGAATCAAAACTAAACATTTATACTATACAAAAATCGGCTGAGAGAAAAGTATTTTGTCTATTTACTGAAAAGTATGAAAAATGGGTTAAATTACGTGTTAAAATACCAACTTAAAACTATATTGTGCATTCGTCATTGATCGAACACAACATATTTTACATCCATGTGAAAGCCTGTGTCATATGTGAGAGATAAGAAATAATTTAAAATTATTTAAATAGAAAATTACTACAGTTCATACGCAATACGCAATATTTCAAATTGCGGTTTGCAATTTTGACGGTACTAGTGTTTGAAGGGTTTTAACAATTTTTTAGACAGGATGATTTTTGTAAGACGCGCAGATTCGTATTCCTGAGAAAATTTCACTATAGGTGGAACTCTTGGATCGTATGGACCTTTCAACACAAATAACCCCCCCCCCCCCCCCTAGCTCTGGGACTAATATATATTATCTTTATTCTTATACGGAAGTATTAACATAGTAATTTCCAGGCGACTTTATTACCCTAAAAGTGTAAACATTTTTTTTCAAAAGCAACCCCATGAAATCATAGTTACATTTTTGAGTAAAAGTTGACTTTTTAGCATAATTAGGATGTGCCGAGCACGATAAGCCCGGTTTTTAAGTGTGTGGAGTGTGGAGTTTTAGGTTGTCTAATGAGCATGTACTAAATGCCCGCCAAATTGCTTATTTCGGTCATTTTGCGAGGAAATACATTACCATAACTATGTAAAATAGACACTGCTATTATATTGGGTAAGCCTAGCAAAAGTGTTTTTAGCACTATTAAAGTATGTGCAATTGAATTAGGCTTTCTCAATTTCACCTTTGAGCTCAAATAAAATAGCCCAGTTGACAATTTTGAAAATTTAATTGATACAGGTGATGCATGCTTTTTCTTACAGTAATAATATGTCATATATTAGTTTTTACTAGGAACAGATACAAATCACAAATAATTGTAATTTGTAAAAAAAATACGAAATAATATTTATTTGAAACACTTTATCAATTTTGTTTAATAAAACTAAATAACCTGTCGCTCACTATGCTCTCTATAGAGGTATTTTGCCGTGTGGCTTACGTGAAAATCATTACAACTGCCCATATCGTGATTTTACAATTGAGAAGATTTCATGGCGGTATTCACTGGAAATAAATTAGGTTACTTAGGAAAAATAAATTATATAAAATTTAAATGCCCAATATGTCTAGTTTGGACAAACCACGCAATCATACATAGTGATGGAGTTGGCCGTTATCAGTTTGCCTGAGCAATTTAGCACCTCTTCTTCGCCTGTTCCAGTGTCGCTCGTTAACGCCTTTTTCCCTTTAACGCCTCTTCGTGGACTAGTAGTACCCTTACCTCACCTGTCAACAGCTCCCTGTATTTTTGAACTTTTCCTTGTCGCTCTTTAACATCTCCTTACGCCATTTAACGTTTCTGTCTCTTTTCACCAGTTTTAACTGTCACATACACAACCAGCACATTATATTGATCAAGTATTGAGTTGATGTGGAGTCATTGTCTTTGACGCTGGCTCAACATTATCTATTCCTAATTTCACTTTAATTTTGACCTTGAAGTTTGTTTGACCTTGACCATTATGTTATACGAAATAGTACATAAGATGTGGAACATCATTAAATTGTTTTAAAAGAAGCTAAATGAAATCGACTGAATTATTCCTCGGATGACGATCCATACATGAGGCATCTGTGGTGTAGCCAACACATGAGTAGATCACCTGTCTAGACCATAATGATCCCGGTTTTAGCTATACAGATTACATTATGCCATCAATTAAAGCTTTCAGATTCACGTATCACGTTTTTTAATGTGAAATAATTATATGTACTTTGAAACATTTAATATGAGCTTTTTTGTTCAGAATGTTTAAACTTTGCTCACATCTGACCTTGACTTGGCTGTATCACATGACCTTGACCACTAATCAACTCAGGAATATTTTTCGTGTAGAATATACGTTAAATAAATAACACAACTCAAGATCATTAAAATCGATCCACCGATTCTAGATATATTTTTTTCGGATTTTTCCGTGGTTTTGCTAATTATGAATACTAAATAGATGTTAATCGTGTCAGAATTGACTGCGCTATATCAGGATCGAAAGAGTACTGTTACTGATCATCTAGGCAAAAAATTGTAATTTCTTCCAAAAGTGCACACACTCGCCCTATTTTGACCCTAACAGCCTGGACTATTAATAATGGACCTTAATATGATGCCGAGCGAAGCTAGGTCGCAATTTCTTAAAGGGGAAATAAATATTTATGTAGAACATTATTTGTTTCACAAAAATGGGTCTGAAAATAGTTATTAAAAATACTCCAGCACCACTACCCCCCCCCCCCCTCCCTCGTGGTAATTTGATGGCCCCTTACACAATCAGCAAAGGCATCCCCTTTCTATTGGAAACAAACTGGTATTGTAATGTTTTTTTTGCAATTCTTGCCCACATTTTTGTAATCATATTGTGTAGGCTATAGGTGCATATGGGCCTATATATCTCAGTTCATGTTTGTGTCAGCTAAGGATACTAGTAGCAATATAATAGGGTTACACGTTTATGACAATTGCAAACAAATTATGTAGATGTGCAATCGGGTTTTTACCGTGTCCTGCAAATCTGCTGGTTGAGTCACAAACACTAAATTGGTGCATTCCAATTAGCCCATCACGCACACTTTGGCGCCTAAGGTACTAGCGATGTTTATCACATGCACACATATTATGTCAATATATAATTTTGTTCTTATGTATTTTTTTTTAATGTGGGAAGTTGCTCACAATGATATGGCAACGGCCAGAACAAGGAGTGTCTGGTGATCGCAGTAAAACTGCGATCACCAAACTGATCTGATGTGGTGTGGTTGCATGAAGAAGAAGGCGTGTGTCGGCCTCATGTTTGGAATACAAATTTGCTACAGGTGTATTCATAGGGTCTAGTAATACATATATGTAATATAACACACTAGCACAGTCCTTCCACATACACTTGTCTGTTGTGCGAAGTTGCCATCATTATCATCTGTCCAGGTTTATATTCGAAATTAGAGGAGTTCCTCCAAATGGGAACCACATCGGAGGGCTCATTTGTGCTGCATTTGAAATATTTTCCAGAAACACCTGTGATATCATCTTGTCTGGCATGCTCAAAGCGTTTTAGGGAAATAATAGGGTATATATCTACAACCTGATGAGTCAACTTAAATGTTTGCAGGGCCAAGTGGTCGAAAGACGATTGTGGAGTCAGTGATTGAATGACAGACATGGCGTCAAACATGTGTTATCTGGCAGTACTTAAATAGTCTTATCTGTTAGGATGTGAAGAAGATTAGTTCTTGTTGCACTCAACTGTTCACCGCCTGCATCAGCAAAATATCCGGGTACACTGGTCAGCTCGTATGACAATAGCTCATCATGGCTTCTCCTACCACCATCATATCAGTAAGCAAATACAGCAGGTTTCTTGTTGAACATTTGTCTTCGTGGTTTACAGGCGTTAGGTCTTACCCGAGGCAACTCGATAGATTATATCTTGATGAGTGAACGGTTTACTCAAATTTCCAACTGTTGTCCCCACTGTTATCTTGTTTCATTTAACTTGGTTATACATCCGTGTGCCAATGTCAGCCTTACTCATTCCACTGACCTATTTTCTGCAAAGGTACTGAGCCATGTCGGCTGTTGTCCATATACATTGGTTAACACTCTCACGGCGTTGTATTTTGCCTATTAAACCACCACTTTGTATCTTTGTTATTCGTTACCTCACCAATTTGATCATGTGCAATTCCACTAAATGCAGGGCTTGCCAATTGTCGCTATATCGCGCATCGTAGCGACAGACAGGGTCAACCAGCACCAAATGGCTATATTGCGCGACAATAAATCACTCCAGAAATCGCCCATATACATGTAGAAAGGCTACACAATAGAATTGTACGGATGCAAAGTGATCCAAGTCATCATAGGCTGCACACAGTTTTTTTTCTTGTGCCCATTTTAATCAATGTAGAGCGCCAATCAATGCAACGTTTGGCGAGCCCTGAAATGCATCAAACCTTTCTCTCTTTTGAGATGAATAAAATAACTTCTAGTAATTCGGTACATTGTATATATATATACCTGATGCAGTCATGGTAATTAGTAGGCCCCTGTGGCATATATAGGTTACAAATCATGTAGGAATTCTACACGCATCTACCAATTCCCTGTTCTTTAGAATGAATGAAGAAAGAATGAAGAGGAGAAGTGGCTGCACTACATCAATAAACTCGGAACAGAATTTCGCATTTGCTCGAGCTGACAATGTGAAGTGGTCGAATTATTCTTTCTTTCTGAAGAATTCTGAAGAGTTTATCAAATCATCGGAATATTTTGATGAGAGGTAAAACACTATATATTAATTCCTGAAAACCGGCTATCCTTTCGGCAGTCTTCCATTTTAGAAAGGCATTCCATTGTAGACGCCACATAATGCCTTTGGTGTCACAAATAATATGGTATCAATTTATGTCTTGATCGACACTGCCTTCGGCTACAATATCAGCTTTTACAACTACAAGGATATCACCCACCATCACTTCCACATCGTCGACATATCACATGAATCAACTTCAGTCAAACGTGGATTATTGACCACTTAAATTGATCATTGATGAACAGCCTGATCCACTGTTACTATCACATAAGATTAGAATCTATGGGGATATATTGTTTTCTAAACATGTTAAATTAGGTTGACACTCCACTGCGTCCACAATAGCTACTGCAACGGAGAGGACCATAAACAGTCGAGAGATCATTTCGTGACTCAATGATAACTGGCATCTACCCAATAGTACAAGAGAGTATGACATTATTATTGCTTGGTTCGACTCCAGCCAGGTACCTTCTACGAAGATAATGTGTTATGTGGTGTTACAACAGTGTGTTCGATTGGCAGAAAATAATTTCTACAGTATATTTATTGTTTATTACAGGGTCACACTTTGATTTAAAAGTGTGTAAACTCTCTTTCGGAAAATGCACCCAGGCTTCTAAAAGATAAACATATAAATACATGCACAAACACATTTGTACATATTTATACATACCTGTCTTGAAAATACAAACCATGTGTCAGTCGTTTTATATCTAGATCATGTACCTAACCATGCCACATCTTGGTTGTGTGTTTCATTTAGTAATGATTTCTCAAAAATGGTTTAGTTCTAGTTTTCCCGACATGTAGCGAGTTCTGTTAAAATCCACCATCGTTAGCTGCTATTTTTGGCTGAACAGTCTGTCTGACAAGCTTGACAACAACTGTTTCGATCTCCTGAAGTTTAACCTACTTGAGTACAGAGTGTGATCAAATCCATTGAGAATTGTTACTAAATCAGTTATACCAGGGACGTTTCGAATTGCCATAACCAGAAAAGCACGTTCAGGTTTCAAAGCATGACCTTTTCTAGTATTATGCAAAATGTCTTGACATACTGATACAATTTCAGTTTTTTCCATTTTTCAATATCAACATACTCGTTAGCGGGAGCATGGGGAGTAAACTTTTCGACACCTGACAGTATCCAGTCAATCATGCTAAACAAAATATGTGGTAACAAGGATTTGGCTTCGATCGTGTTCAGCAGCCATGAGTAGGTAGCCATTCTACTTTGGCTATATCCGGTAGTGCTTGATGTATTTGCTCAATAAAATCAAATGAATTCCTTTATTTCTTTGTGTTTAAAAACGAATTATTCAAGCAAAGACGTTCATTGTCTATGCTTAGTCCTATCACGGTGGCCATTCTGTATTCTTTACAAGAATGAGAGGAACAAGAATATTGACATGTAGTTTATCGTATTTCTTGACTCTGAAAACATATGTTTAAACACAAAAAATACATTTCTAGGTGAGATAATAACCGCGATATCCTAAATTGCGGCCATCTGATATGTGAGCCATCTAATATGTAAGACTTGGCCACGAAAAGTGATTTTAAGCCTCTCCTGAAAAATGGCCTAAGGACTATTTAGCGGATTCTGCATATATTTTGTAAGATCACTATATATTTTGCCCGCAATAGTGGCTCGCATGGAAACGGATTTTTAACAGAGCGGGTCTCCCTCGCATCCATTTATCAAAACACACCTTTGATGTATTATGTATTAATTGTATTTGCTTGGCGTATAACTAAATTAATTTGAATTTGACCCATAAACAATCTCATGGCTCTTGTTCTATGGAAATGGGCACAAGATTCAATGGATGGGCATATGTTGTGCCTTAATTATATTCTTATCTTGGCATGTTAAGTGGATAGTCCTGGGACTGAGCTAAATCCAGTTGGTCTAATGCTGCACCGTTGCTCCGCAAGTATCCACACTCACAGTGTTGGCAACATTCGAACAGCGTTTATCCAATTCAACGTGTTGACCAGTATGACTATTCATTTTGTCGTGTGTTTGATATTAGTACAGTCACTAATCCGTAGACTAGCACATCGGTTGAATCCTACGACTATGGATTAGCATATATTTAAAATAAAAGTTATTGAAATGTTAAATAGTTCACAAAACGTCCTCTGTATTGGACTATAATTATACCCACCAAATTATTGGCGGCAAGCATCCAAACCGCAGGAGCCCTTTCTACGAATTCTCGATCCGTCTTTGGCTCACATGTTTTATAGCCTAGTGTCCAAATAACAAAATTTCACAGTGGGGGGTAATATTTGTTACTATTTTCTAGGAACTATCAACACCCATGGACACAGAAAAGTGCGGCTTCCATTGCCGGAAGGTGTTGTTTCATAGATTATTAAGCAAATTAGGCAGGCATTGCAAAAAGAAAGATTTCTTTAATAACTTTAACAATAATTGTTATAGACACATTTATATGGTGTCTATTCCCACATTTTTATGATCAAGGATATAAATAAAAGCATAAAATGTGAAAAATAATTAAATATAATGCTAATTATCTAGCCATTACCGGAAATTGATCTTCTCGCGATAACTTTGAAACCAATTGACATAAATACATGTATGCCCATGATCAGATATATGTATGCTTAACAGTTAGTGTTGCTTATATTTATACGTGTCCTATATTTTGCTTCATGAAATAATATAGCATATAGTACAGTTTCATGAAAGGCTGCAATATATTCTTTTATGAACAAAATTATGCCATTTATAAATTTAAATACCACTTAGTTTAAAGCATATACATGTCTGGGTTCAGAAAAAATAGGCCAGATATAGATATGACCAATAAATACTGTTGTGCCATGCTTTTTCCATTGACCATGTTCTTGATTATAATTATTTTGTAATAAAAATTATGTTTCAACGTCTGTAGAGACATAACTATTTACATCATTAGAACAGAAATGTAATTATCTGTTGTCATGCATCCCCCATAGCATATTTATAATATGAAAAAACGCATGATGTGGCAATGAAAACAATTTTTTTCTTAAACCTGACACCTCATTCATGCTAATAGACAGTAACAAAATGGTTTTAACATGGTACCAAAGTGTCACCCCAAAACCTATTTCTAGAACACTTTTCAATTTCTGCCACCAGGCTATACAATCTATGTCAATTATCATGATTATATAAGTGATATAACTACTTTGAGTATGTTTTATACCCAGCTCGAGCGTCAGTGCTTAAAAGTAGCTTACAATGTACCAATGTAAGTTATGTATTCTTATGTATTCTTCCACTCACCTCGTTACCTATCTCGTCACATCTATGTCTTATTATCCTCATTTGTATGTTCACCTGTTATTTTATGTCCCATGATGACCGCTTCACAAAACAATAGTCTTCCACTCGATTCACCATATGTTCTAAGAATGGCCACATAACGAGCGTGGGGTTTGTCTTCACATTCTATTGTGAAACTTCTTCCTTCACCAGTTCCGCTATCAATACGAAATCCACATTCCACATAATCATTGCCATTCCACGGCTCCATAACGTCACTGACGCGGACTGATACGTATGAAAGCTCCTCATAACCTAGACAAACAAATGCTGTTTTCTGAAAAAACGGACCTAACATATCACAAGCGCATATCAAAAGCGCATATACAGTTTTTAGCGTAATATCAGTCAAAAAAACAAACAATCACAGCCAATGCGATAATTTTGTATAACCCAATGATCTGTCAAACAGCATTGGGTGATAACAATGGCTGAGGCACATCATTTAACCTGGTTGACAAGCTTAAATAAAATGGTAAATGTATTATTATGTCTCCCCTCTCACAGAGAGCTGGGGACATGTTGGTTTATCATTGTCCGCTCCGTCTGTCTCAGTCCGTGCTGCGAGTCTTCTATGCTGTCAGTTTGTCTCCCAATCATTTCTCCCCAACGCTCTGTATCGTGGAGGCCTTCACGTTGACCCAATGCTGGTGGGTCAGCGTCGTAAACCATGGGCCAACATTAGCCCAGTATTGGGTTACTGTGTTGTGTTTGGCACCACGCTAAATGTGGCCCAGCGTCACAGAATGCGGGCCAGCATTAACCTACCTTTGACCGTACCGCCAGCATGCTGGTACCTGTAGCATGAAGTACTGAATGAATAGGCCCTAATATGGTAGGCCTATATTTCTGATTCGATATATGTGCAGTTTGTTGGTGGCTCAGGAGTAATTCTGAATGTATCAAGTAGAAACATAGGGACATATTTGAAGATTTGGGGGTCACCTGCCCACATTCAATCACCTGGGGGTGTAGTTTTTTGTCGCAAACAAATAATTTATTTTAACAAGAATTGGCTGCGGGCTGAAAATTTCAAATTTTGCTACATTTTATATAGAGCAGTTATCAAAGTAAATTATTTATTTCAAGCAGAGTTTGCCCAAAATTATTTATTTCAAAAATTGAATGATGGTCCCCCTCTGAGGGTGGACAACCGCTGGTGTATAGCGTTCGCATGCTTTAAACGTATAGGGCTGGTGATGGTCAGCTATAGAACATTATGTTGCATGCCATGTTCTGATGTACATTTTAGTTTGATGCAGGTGTCGGAGTTGTGCTTTGCGTGGGAGTGTCAAGAAGAGGGCAGTGGAGATCAGGTCATCTAGTAAGACAGACAGTGGCCCAACATTATTTCACAATTGGGCCAATGTATCGTGTTACCTGGGCGGTGGCCTTTCGGGGAAATAAAGCGTCACCCGCATGGCAGTCAGAGCAGACACGGGACAATCATACAATTCTGTTTCAATGTAGGGTCAGCGTCGAAGACTGTGGGTCATTATTGAAATATCTTTGAGTGAATAGCATGTGTTTGCTTATGCCAGCGTCGTAGACGATTGGCATTGAGCAAGCAGTGGGCTGCAAAGCTGGCCCGAAATTGAACGTTATTGGGTGAGTAGGCTATACATTGTGTGTACGAGGTACATCGTAAAGACGCGTACACTGACGCGTACACTGACTTAGTATTGCATGGATGTTGGCCAGCACCGGCGATGATGTGGAAGGAATAAGTCTACCGTCTCCTTGGTTCTCTCCTTAATTATATCCTAGACATTTAGGATTCTGGCCCATGAGGAAGACAATACAAATATGTTTACAAAATATTAAGCCAATTTTTTGTCTAAAGCACCCAAACAGACTATAGCAGGGCCTCAGATTTCGGGAACTCTTTTTCTAGTTCTCAATAATTCAATTTTTGGCTAATGTTACCTAATTATGATACAAGATGTCATTCACGTTTTTGGCTCGTGTATAACCAGCTAAACAATTTCCATCAATTTTGTTTGAAGCAATAAATTTATTTTTTCTAAAGATTTGTGGATTTCATTAAACACAGATTTACTCACAGCAATCAGTGTATCTTGCATATATAGTCACATTGTGTACAGAGTGTTGAGATCCTAGATCCAGTCTCCACCATGCTGGCGGATGCGTTGTCCCTTCTGCTGGTCCGTCAGTAGCCACGCAGTCCTCATCATCAGTCAGACCTCCGTCTACACCATTGCCAGGTTTATACTCTTTGTTTGGATTGTTTGGTTGTTCTAGTGTAGATGATTGTTCTGTGCCGGTTATTTTTTGTAATGCTATGTTACCTGTGTTAAATACAAATACCAATTATAAGTTTGCCCATACGTAATGATGTAGGCCTGAAGATAGGAAACGAAACTGAGTAGAATAGGTACAATTATTCACATCAATTCTTGTTGTGACACAATGTGAATAATATTAAAATAATATTAAAACACAGCACTGTAAGTGGTGATGGCGGGTCAGTTGGTCCACAATACCATCATTCATATAATAAATGGTCGGTTTATGGTTGTTTTATGGTTTATGGTTGTTTTAATGCTGGCAACATTGGTGCATGGTTGTGTTAACGTTGGCAAGGTATGGCGCTATACCCAATGTTGTTTTAACGTTGGCACAACGTTGTGACCTAACTGTATTAGGTTACACCTCCACTGCCGGCAGGTCTAGGTTACAGGATTCAAGCCCACTCCCCCTGAACTACCTCCCCGTGGACCCTTTGGACTCCTAGGGCCTATCCACTTGTACCTTTCCCCCTTGGACCTTTCTCATACAGTGGGAATATGTATTCCAGAAGGGTGGGAGTATGAATATTGGTTCCAGAGCGTTAATGGATTTTTCTTATGTTATAACAGTGTAGATTATTTATTTAGCAGTCAGTACCCAGTAAACACAAAACATTTGTATAGCATTTGTACCATGTTGGACCAACGTCGAAGACGTTGGTCCGACGCTGTACAAATGTTATACAAATGTTTTGTGTTTGCTGGGTAGGCCTATAGATTTAGTTATTATATTTTAGTGTGTTGTCAGAACACATCATTTAAAATAAAAGTATACTTGATTTAATACGTTTGTTTTAATACAAGCCTCTTTTTTTAGATTAAATAAACATGATGTCTACTGTATTTGGAATGAAACAAGATACATAGGTGATCTCTAGTACTAATAGTGTCAAAATATAAATTTGCAAAGTGTTATTTGAGGTCAGTGGTGTAGATGCATGTGTTATTGTTATGCACAATAGTGTTATTTTTTATTACATTTCAATACATATTAAAATATGTTTTTGACATATTACATGCACAATCAATAACAATCATGTCTAAACATAATATTTATGTCTGCTGTGTGTAGGATGTGACTGATGGCATAACCATTGGTTAACACACCAGCGGATGATGACGTCAGCATAGACCACCATATAACCACCCCCACAAGGAGCCGTAACTGCCTCACAACCTCACAACAAAACAGCTTTTTATTGCTGACACAGCGCCATGTGACGTCATGCAACGATGTATCACGCACCCTTCCTCACACAACAATGTTGGTACAACATTGGCCATTGTGGACATCTCCATCTCACTTCCCGTACACCACCACAGATGAGTCTGGAACTTTGTTGTGATAAACGTAAGTAATTTTTTTTAGGTGATCTTGTATTCAATATATGTAGAAAGCTGTGGTGTACCAGAGACAATATTAGCTGAATCCGAGCACCAGTCAGTACCATGAGCAATAAAAACGACTAATTCAAATTGGATACAAATGATCAATCAAACTCACATGTATTACAGCAGCTGTGCCAGACACTCATCATACCACCAGGGGAGTTCGATTGATAGTTATAGCTGATGCTACTTCAGAATGTGCCCCTACTGTTATGCTATACACGTTTCGAGCCTGTTTTTAGATCCATGGGAAGATCACTAAATTCGTTAAGATAGTTTTTGATAGATGCTCAGTTAATCCAATACTTCAATATTGGAGATATTGATATTTTTATTCTCATTATATTGTATTGTGCAACATGGTAGAGAATGTTATTATTTATGATGATCTGAGATCACTAAGGTTACTACAGTTGAAATAGGTCATAAACTCGTGGGATACACTGTTAAAATAAGTAAATTTAATTCTTTCAGTGTCATGTGATATTATATATTAATACTATATATTTTTATTTGTAGTCTAGATTACTATTTGATCAATTTACCTTGTAAAAATGCAAGTTTTAATTGATATATCGAAGGCTAATAGAGTGCATATTAAACCACACCGACGCATGTTGAACCAAACATTACAGCAGCAATAGTGACCTTAGTCATGAGAACATACAAAAAAACGTGTACAAAAACGTCCAAAAAGAGCATTTTGGGACTATTTATAATTATTGATAATAATAATTGAAGAACTATAGAATGTATGATGAAATAGGTTTTGCCAAGAAGTCGAAAATACAATTTGGTGCTGTGACGTGACTAAACATTTAAACATGGCTCGTTGTCAATGTTTCTTTTTTTTGCTATGAAAATTCGGATACAAAGTATATTTATAAAATGGCAATTGCTTAATTCCAATCGTTACAAGGCAATTATGCAACCCATCACATCAGACATACGTTACAGTTCCTCAGAGTGATTGTTAGTCAATCCAGTTTGAGCAAAAATTATGTCAAGAATCATTCCTGAGAATAAAACATCCTAGAATTATGGCTCAAGCAATGTTGTTTTAGATGTATATTTAGTCAGCTAAAACAGTTAAAGTAAGCTCCTCTATGCATGTATTTACAATACACTTAGATTTATTAAAACAAAAATTGTAAAAATATATATATAATTTGATGGCATGCTACAGTAGTTGACTTTGCAAACTGTTCTTTATATTTTTTGACAGCTAAATACTTTGTCTTCCACAATAAGCTAATTGAATAGTGTGTGTCACACGTGCGTCGCAGACCTTTCGCCGTAATAGCCCCTAACATGTTAAGGACCGGCCCTATATATGGAACAGGCACTAGATGATACCTCTAAAGTAATTAAATGTGGTACATGTGTCCGTTTTCCTTGTATGGTTATAACTTATTATCTGACGCGACATTAGTTATGCAGCCCGGTAGGGTATTTTTGGTAAATTTTGTAAAATGTCGCGATAATTTACATTAAACCACATAATCCACCAGCTGATGGGTTGGATTTGACCATGAGAGGTACCCTCAATGTTATTTTTGAATATTGTTCTATACCCCTTAGCACATATTTTAAGCTTGGTGCCCAAGCCGGCTTCCTGTCAAATTTCGAGAAATCGTCTTTTTTTGTGTTTTTGGCGTTTGCGACTCTGGTAAAATCACATATTCTGTGGTTATGTGGGACAAAATGCCCCCAAATCATACATACAAGGTACCAAAATGACCGCGGCAAAATGACGATCATTTTAGTGTGTCATAATATGGTATTGAGAGTGCATAGGGTTCACAATTTGAGAAAATGTGACATTTTGGGCCCAATTTCAACTTTGTTTTTCATTCCACTGAGTAATTAATTATTTTTTTCACAAACAAATATGAGATCCAACACCAAGCAAATTATTTATAACACTGAACCAATTATCTAAGCTTTATTTCAAATAAATTTAAATCTTCTAACCTATTTCTATTTTTCTCAGTCATCATGTGAGTGTCCCCACCCCCCTAAATTAGTAAAACTACTTGATAATGGTATTTTGCTTTTTTGATATGATATAACATACTTTTATGCATGTATATGTTACAATTTAATATGTGTTTGAGTTTATGCTATATCTGCGGCTATGTTGATGTTTGGGTTAGATAATGAGGAGCAACACATATTGACATTTTGTGCGTTTATTAACCAGAAGTTACATCCATACGCTGGTAAAGCATTCGATCGTATTACTACATCAGTAATTATAATAATACCTCTATACTATGTGTGCTAGTGCAGCAGTAATTCCTATAACCTCATTCAACAGCTTTAGGTAAATTACTAAGTATTTTTACAACCGCATTCCAAATACATTTAGCTACAATACTACGTGTGCTAGTGCAGCGCAGTAATGTTCACAACTGCATTCCCAATACATCTAACTACTTTACTATGTGTGCTAGTGCAGCAGCAATTTTTACAACCGCATTCCTAATACCTTTTACAGTTACTAATACTATGTGTAGGCCTATGGATTTTTGAATTCAACAGGCTCTTCTGTTTCATCCATACATTCGCAGAATTTGGAGCAATAGTTTCCTACAATTACACCGTTTAGTGTTGACACAGTGTTGACAGTTGCAGACTGCAGTCATATTCTCGGGAAGTTGAGTGATTTTATTTGATGGCAAAAGCAGGTCGATTTCAATTATATATCCAAAATCAGTAGGGTTTAGGTTGGCTTTGACTTCATCAAGAATTGAGCACATTTGATAACTAATATAAAAGCTTCTGGAAATATGAGCTAGTAGAGCACCTTTCGAGAGTGGTAAGGGGTGGAGGGTGGTGTGTTAGGTGTGATGGTATAACCATGATCTCAGCTTGTTTATGTCAGTTATAGCTGTTTGTTTTTTGAAGACTTGACACAAGTAAGATTCAGCATTTTGAACCTGTGTTTTGAAATCATACATTGGGATCAAGGATCCGAAACACTTCAGATATACAACAGGGTTGGCTTTAAGGGCAGCTGCTTTTGTACCGGCTTTACTGCTATAATCACAGCCAGTCAGAGCATGTACAGCTGGTATTACTTTGCAGAAATCAGCACCCAACTGTAATGCTAATTTATGGATTGGGATGTAACGTCCTATAGCCTGAAACAATGGAAACCATAGCTCATTGATACCTTTTCTCTCAAGCTCCCTCCCATAATACAGCATAAGTACCAGAATATCAGTGTCCGCAGAGAGCACAACTAGTCGTTTGGCACCAGCCTCAGCTGCCTCTGCAGCGTGCAAGACAAGGCTAATGTCAGCCTCTTCATAAGGTGAGTTGAGTTCAGGCACATTGCGTACTATTTTGTCTATCACTTTCGTTGCCATTCTATTATCTTGAATGCTGCCAAAAACGATATCCGTGTAGTTTCCATTTTCTGATGCATGCTGTTTGATTGTATCATACATGAGTACTTGTAGATTTGTTTTGTTCTCGTTTAGTGGCCAGTAGTACTCCATATTTTTAGTTATTGGCGTGTGCATTTTTACTTCCTCTAGCCCAATAGGGGGTTTATCTGCATCTGTTCTGCGCATTCTTTTATGGAGCCATCTTTAGAGGAATCAAATACATAGTCTTTTCAGTTAGTCTGAGGAGAAATCACATTTGTAGTGTCCAATGTCCTTTCAATCAGCTCTCCAAAAGTTGATACATCTTTTAAGCTGGCCTTCCTCATATGGGCCATAACGTCTATCAGGTATGTGGTGGCCATCTGCCCAGAAGAAAGGGGCCCTGCGTAGTCTTCTGGGGAGAGGCATTTTTCCAGTTCATGCACTAGCTCACTCTTGGTAGATTTTTCCATGAACCTGTCGTCACCAAACAGTGGACTATTCCCCGTTACATCATATGCTAGCAGCTCCTCCATTGTATGGCTATGTCTACCATTTCATTAATAGTACCACACTATTTCCTGGTGGACTTCTTTGTAGTGGATTTCTTAAAATGGTTTGTTTTATGCAGGTACTTCATAATTTTGAGGTTTGCTCGGGAGATCATGTTGAAGATATTTATTTTTTTGTCACAAAACGCTCCCTCCGATGTTTGATGTACCTATCATGACCAATTGTTGGAGCCTCAAGGATTTGGTTTCTGATTTGATCTGTAGCTTTTTCTTGTGTTAAAGTATGATGTAGTTCGGGTACCAAGACCTGTTGGTTGATATTAAATGGGTTCTCATGTCGCGTGATGAATGTTATTATCTTTTGAACGCGTTCTTCACATGCTTTTGTTTCAGTAGGGGTGAACTCTTAAATACCCATCCCTATATGAGAATACCATCCCGAATAAATAAGAAAAAAGTTTTAAAAAATGAAAAAATAGTAAGTAAAAGTCCTCTTTATTTCATTTAAAAAATAACTGGACTACTCGGAGCCATTGATAATGGTGTATATACGTAGTAGCAAAGGTCATAAAGTCACCCAAGGCCAAATAATGGTATATTGCAAAATTCGGGGGGGGGGGGGTAGAGTTGCACTAGAGGCTTTTGAGAAGCTGCCAATAGGGTGAAAGTAACACCACTATGCTCAAATTTTAGCTGAAAGATAGAAGAAGTTTGTGCAATCAGTGGTAGAGCAATGAAGTATATCACTATTTCACAAAAAAATAATTCGTGACATTCGGAAATTAAAAACAGAGTCGAGATTTGGTCTGAAATGTCACATTTTCACAAATTGTGAAAAATACACACTCTAATCGCCATATTATGACACACCATGATGATCGTCATGCTGCTCTGGTCATTTTGGTACCCCATATGTATGATTTGGGGCATTCTGCCCCACGTAATCCCAGAATATGTGTTTTTACCCGAGTCGCGAACGCTAAAAACACAAATAAGGTGATTTCTCAAAATTTGACAGGAACCTGGCTTGGGAACCAAGCTTAAAATATGTGCCAAGGGGTATAGAACAATAATCAAACATAACATTGAAGGTACCTTTCATGGTCAAATCCGACCCATCAGCTGAAGGATTAACAGTAGTTTTCCATAAATTATAGATGGTAAAGTCCCAACATTCTTACACAATCGTGTTTTGCTTCATAATTAGTCCCATGAGTGATAGTATGGTTAATTGATGCGATTATAATTACACAGTAATTATTTAAACCACCATAAATCTATCTTAGCGGGAAACCACGGCTAGGCCTATAGACCATGTTTATATTTGCGAATACGGTTTATATCAGCTCTGAATACGAATTATATTTTCAACTTCGTTTAATCTCTAGTTTCAATTTAAACGTATCCACTGAATACGGCCCAAAGAGTATTAGTTAGTCTTTTCACTCACCTATTTGACATCCAGATCCACGCCACTTATAAGCGGCCTGTAGATTGGTATCGCGGGCGTCAGAATCAGCGCAGCCATCATCATCACATGACCCGGTCTGTGTGTCACATGATGACTTTGTCTTACAGTGACACTCAAATATACATCCATCTGACTGATCCCCAAACAGACACACACCTGAAAAATATGATAGATGACATATTGGTAGAAATTTTAAAAGTAGGCCATTGTGATAAGCTGTTTTATTCAGATTGTCATAAACCATGCAGCAAAACTCAAAGCTACGTAGTGTACATAAAGTACTATAGTCCCGGTTTCGGGCTTCTTTCTGTCGCGATATTGCCATGATTGTGCAGAAAGCGACTTAAAGTAATATTCATATATATATATACATAATGTACTTGAAGTTGTGGATCGCGTCAGCGAGACACAACTTGGTCAAAATTTCAATTGAATAATTTGACGATTAGGATCTGTACAAAGTGGCTTTATCGATATGGGTTTGTTGAAACATTGAGAATGGGATTAGTAAAAAACATGAAATGGGGCTAGTTAAAATATAAATGGTGTTAAACGAACATGTTTAAGCTTGCCCCGATTAATGACCAATTGCATTTATATGACACAAAATCAAGTAACCCCGCCATACTTGGCCTAACTAACTCAACGCTGTTTTACTTCTGGCATAGTGAACTGTACGAGCGCCGTACAAAATATTTTTTGAAAATTTCAGCCTATTTGTCGTTTTACAAGGCAGCCGTAAGAAAATCCCTTCGTATTCCGTTCGTAAGTTCGTGGAAATGTTCTGACAATGTCTAAGAACTCTACGAACGCCTCACGAAAACCCCAAGTCAATAATGGGATTTGTCAACGACAAATCTGCGAACATCGTACATAGTTATTAGGGTGCTCCAAAGGCGCTCGTATGAGGTTTGTAGATTTTTTCACAAAATTCGTTTTATTTCTTAAAACCGTATTGCAAAGTTGATAAGACTGCCCTTTAATTCCCAAGATAAGCTTGAGACACACTTGAGAATATTCGTTTCTTTTAAATCTTGTGACAACTTAACATTGTAGGCCTACGCAGTTTTTGTTAGTTGGGGTGTTCCTCAGGCGATCGTACGTTCACCCTACGCTGATGGTTTTCGCGAGGCGTTCGTAGCGTTCTTAGACTTGTCCAAGATCTAGCTGTGAGCTTAAAAACGGAAGAACATTACCTTTTTCTTACAACATTAGACTATTGAGGAGGTCACAACAAATGTTCCCCAAATCATTGGTACGGCGTTCTTATGAGTGATCAGGCTTTTACATGGTAGAAATGCATAGCTCAATAATAGCACCATCATTCTCATGGTGATCGTAAACAGGTCACAATGATTCATTAAGTTGTTTACATGGGTCCTTCTTATCCCGTTCCTAAGCTAGTAGTCAGGTCTTGAACATGACCAAGAACCCTTCGAGCGCCGTAAAAAAACATCGTCGTAGCGTGGACGTTCGATCGCCCTAAGAACTACGTACGACGTAAATTTGTTGTTTACAGCGTTTGTATAAACGCGGCACACATTTTCAGTTATTCTCGCATTCCACATCTCACATGTTTTATTGATTAAAAATGGCGGCCATTTTAAATTTGTAGTTTACAAATAGTTTGTTTACAAATTTCGACCATTTAGAATTTTACATATTCAAAATATGAAGGCACATCATTTTTTAAATATGCTCAACGGATACCAGTGCATCAAATATAATAAGCCAATTAATGTTGTTAAAGTGGCAGCCATAACATGGACATTATCTTGATCAGATTAATTCACCTTTGCTTGGCGACGGGAGCATCGCGCAAGCGTCCCCAGCTTAGATTCGTTAGTAACTTACCATTAACTTTGGTGTCAAACAGTAGAAAAAATGACGAAAAAATATTTATAACCAGGATGTATGATATTCCAGTAGGTCTGCAGCCAAACATTGTTCTGTTACAAGCTGCACGCAGTCCCACACACAATCACTAGCCTTTAAGTAGGCCCAAATAAACGACGGGCTACTCCTGCGGGTCCACTGGTATATAAATTGTATTCGTAAGTACTTTTGCTTTTAACATGACCATTCAGAGAGCGCCGTGCGAGATCACTTCTGTTTGTTATATCCCAGTACACGCCGCAAAGAAATGTTTATCCACCTGTTTGCTCTGCAAAGAGTGTCAGCTCGGTGAATTTGTGATGAGCCTTTGAAAGCACAGGGAAGTTTTCGTAGGTCTAGCTTACATTTTGGAAACTACATTATAAAGTGATAACGTATAATAAACATAGCCAAGAACGCAAAATTACACAACGAGCAAAGCAGCCAAAAAATGAAATATTCGATCATATTAGGGGCCACCATTAGATTCCCAGGGGGGGGGGGGGGGCAGGAGTATTTTTGAAATAAATAATTTCGGGCGGACTCTGTGAAATAAATAATTTACTTCAAGAACTGTCCCATATAAACATGTAACAAAGTGTGAAATTTGCAGCGCGCCGCCGAGCCCGGTTGAAATAAATAATTTGCCCGCGACAAATACTCCTCCCCCCCCCCCTGGGAATTTAATGGTGCCCCCCTTAGATATTCAAGTCACAAATACACATGAATATGCCACTCGTAAAGTTTTATTAGTGTGAGGAGCATCAATTACCGAGAGGAAACGTATCCCTACTCGGCCACAGTAGTCCAGCAGCCAGAGGGTCAACCTTGCAAAATACTCCGAAACGAGGTTATTGTTGATTCTGGTAGGGGAAGATGTATAGAGTTAGAATCTGAATCATGCTGAGCTAACTTTGAACTAACACTGAACATATTTTATTATTCAGGATAGCGTCGAAATTTTGGAAATTGAGTAAATCGGATCATTTTAGCGCATTTTTTTTGTAATACTAAGTACACCATTTCAACTAGTATTGTGGTCAGTGAATTTACTCAGACCACTCCCAGATCACTTTTCAAAATATTTCACCCTTTTAGCCCAAGAGGCATTTCAGCGAGCACATGTATATGACGTTAATTGTAACAAAATTATAATTGATATTAATTAATTCAAAATTAAAGGTGATCGATTGGTATCAGTACAATAACGATAGGAATGGCAGGCCCATTAGTCAAATAATGTACGTTTTAGTTATACAAGATGGCACGTCGTCAAATTTTAGAAATTTTATAAATTGTTTCATTTTGGCTCAATTGTCTTTTATAATATACCATTTCAACTTGTTGTATGGTCAGTGATTCCCTTGAGACCACTGCAGAGTATGTTGAACAACATAATTATAACCTTTTTAGCACTGGAATTTCCATTTGGAGACCACTAGTAATTTGGCTATAAAAATGATGTCTGATTATAATTTATGCTTGACAGCAGGCCTATATTTGACATCGTGGAAGTATTTAGCAAAATATGAGCTCTGCTGTTCCTTATAGAAATGTGAGCCACCTCCAGCAACAGAGAACATTAAAAAGATGTGCTACGTAGGCCTAAGTGTTGAACCACTTGATCTCTACATGTCACAATATCGCAAAAATTCCTGGGGCGGGTTTTGCTACCAAGACAAAGCAAGAAGTTTTAAAATCTCTCATAAATTCTGGGATTCCCCATCCTGATCCGTAATGATGTCAAAAGATTATTGTCCAGCTGAGGATCGAAGCAAGCATGTTATACTGTGGTGCACTACATTGACAAATCATCCAGTGGGAAACATTCAATTTCAAACAAAACAGCTGACAAAATCCTGAACAGCCTTCACATCAATTTACATACAATGTATTGCGTATTTGACATGTTTCATTACCTATTTCGTATATTGGAAATGACACTGAACAACATCTTGAATCCGAATAATGTTGCTGAAACTCCTGGGTCCGTATTGTCGTACAAGTTATATCGTAGGCTTCGGCCTCGACCATTCCGTGGTAAGACATAGACATTATATTTATGTTGGGTACTGCTGCAGTCAGTCCACCCTTTCATGGGAGACGCATGAGCTATTGTTTCTAATGATTAATGACATCAAGCTCACAGTAAAACATATTTATTTGATAATAATGGTCACCATACGTCGATCTGACCCAACTAGAGATTATTCCATAATTAGGTTAGTTTCAATGGGTTAATGTGAAAGTGAACGACATAAACACTTTATAAACTACAATTATTGTAGACATTGTGTGACATTTCAATAATTATTCTACTGATATTAGGTCACCCCCATTAACATGAGTAATTATGAATTGATTAATATTTATAACAATGTGTCCCAATTTTAATAAAAGACGGTATCGTGGATCTGGTGTTTGTTAATATAGTTTATTGAGCTAAAAGGGTTAAATATATTCCAAAATTGTGTGGGAGCTGTCTAAATGGATTCAGTGACTACCAGACTAATTGAAATGTATTCAAAATAAATTGAGTTAAATTTTACCAGCACAATTTGCTAAATCTGACTAAATAACGCCGGCCATCTTGGACGCCATCTTAAAAAACTGAAAACACAAATTAATTCACCAATAATCGTGCTATTACCATCTCTTTTGTACTGGTATCAATCCATCACCATTACTAATAGATAATAATTATAAATAATAATTGTGTCCAAATTGACAAAACAGATGTGTTTGCTAAAAAACCTCTTGGTCTAAGAGGGTTAAATATTCCTTAATATTATCTAGGAGATTTCTAGATGGATTCACGGACCACCAAATTAGTTCAAATGGTGTGTTACAAAAGAAAATTGTGCTAAAATTATTCAATTTAAACAATTTCCAAAGTATGACTAGGCCTATACGTCGGCGACCATCTTGGACGCCTTCCTGAATAATAATAAATGCTCAGCATCATTCAGATTCTGCTTTCACACACTTTTCCCTTCCCGAATCAATAATAACCTCGTTTGGGGGTGTTTTTGTTAGATCAAGTCAAAAACGCATACTTTGCAACCGGACTACAGATCGTCAGGTCTCGAATTTCGCCTCCTGTGTCTGAGAGGCATCTGAATCTGAATCAGCTAAAGATCGTTACGAGGTTCTCCAAGTCCACTGTAAACTGTATGTGCATACAAGTGTCCCAACTCCCTATACATTCAGTTTTTGACAAGACCCTAGATAAACACACTCCCTGTGCCTCTTGTGCCGCTGTTTGTTTATAAAAATGGTCAGAACGCGTGTATATACCTGTGTGCGGTCAAGTTTTGTTTCCCAGCAAACACGAGACGTCGAAGCAATGGTGGTTCAGTATCACCCTATGTAGACCTGTCATGCAGATACTCTTTCTAAAAATGTGTCACGTGTGATACTCTTTCTAACATGGTGTTCTGCTTTATGATAAACCGTCAACAAGCGCATAGGACGACTAGTAATTCACAGTTTTCGCATATTTACTTAGGCTGAAAGTGTTGTGTTTTTTGTTTAGATATTTTATGAATAAATGCTGTACCACCTTGCAAACACATGTACGAATTCAAATCGATTAGGTGTGTTCCTAAGGTGAAATTGATTGCTGCTCACGAAATATCGGCATGAAAATGGACATTTTTGTTGATTTTATTTCAACATAAACAAACCTGCTCCGTCATTTTTTTTCTTGAAAATACATTATTATCTAATACATCTAATCCATATCCCACCTGCTCAAATATTATCCTCCAAATCTAGGATATCCAGCAAAGTATCAGCTAAAAGGGTCTTGCTTTCACTGTCCTGCTTTCTAACAATTAATAGAGCAAGTATGTCCTGCTTTCTACAACTTTGTACAACCACAATATCACCACAACCATAATAACTGTTGCTGTTAAGTACCGGCAATTTGAAAAAAGGCGTAAATCATCATTACTTGTATAGTGATATAGCAACAAATTGATGCGCACACGGGACGGTAACCAGTGTTGCGTAATATACATACAATTAAACTAAATATCACAATATATCTGTAGGCCTATAGACTGCTACAGTCCCAATCATATGCCTACGAATAGGCCTACCAACGGGAATGTACGCCTAAAGGGGGGGGGGAATACTGTATTTTATTGTGTTTACTGTATGTGCACGGTATTCTTACAGCTAGTGTAGTATGTGTCCTATCTTCTAAGACAGATAGGGTAGTGGGAAAATAGGGTTCCCGTGCACCCACGGAAATATACTTATAAGTTTAGCTTTGAAAAAAAACATAGAAAACGATTAGCTGTTAATCAGCCGAAAAAATGCCCCTCGTACAATTTTAATGCAAATTTGTGCCGCCATAACCGTATATTTAGTTAAAGCTCGGCAAATATCACGGTACAATAAAGATGATTACAACCGTGTTTTTAGGATAAAAGAAGACAATATAACTATTTTGTGTTTGTGTGAGTGTTTCTGAAAAAAATCTTATACGAAATAGTGCCGCCATTACCGAAAAATGTAGGCATAGGCTTATATTCAGTTGTAACTAGGTCAATATCACAGTGATATGATGTGTTTCAGAAAATTTAGTAGGCCATGCAAATTAGCCCCGCCATTACTGAACGATGTATATCTATTCATAGCTCGGTCACTATCACATATCATTTCACAAAAAGGGTGTCTACACCCATGTTTTGAGGTCAATAAAGTATGCAAATTAGTGCCACCATTAAAATTGAAATGAATCGGGCTTTAGGCCACCTTTGTGCACATATAGGCTAAACTGGGCCAGGAGAACCTCCTGAGGATGGTGAGATGATTGAGATGACACTGTCCTCCAGACACAGGATTCGAAATTTGAGCCCTGGCGGTCTGAGGCCGAGCACGCTACCTCTCGGTCACGGAGGCTCCCCACAATACTGGCGTGAAAGGCAGCGGTGCTAACCACTACCCTAGGGCCCCCGCCCAGTGCCACCGTTACTAAAAAATGAATTTAATTCATATATCGCTCAATAGGCCTATCGTTGATAACTGAACAGTTAGAACATTATGCTTATAGTTTCTGAGGGTAATGAACTCAATTAAAATATTATAAAATTGATAGCCTATAATAACACTAATTTTAAAAAATAATTAAAACAATTTTTCAAAAATACCCTAGAGTTAGGTTGGAAGATAATACGGGACAGGCCTATCATAGTTTTATGGCTTAGGCTCCGATCAACCTCGGTAGGCTAATTCAACAGGTCTAAGCTACATTACATGGATGGATAGGCCTACGCTTATTGCCAAAAAAGTAGATTAGGCTTATCATATCTAAAATTAAAACCTAGGCTGTAATAGGCTAGTATCTAAATTTAATGTATGTGTGATCTAGTCTAGACTAGAGCTAGACATCACCTTCCTTTCACATAGTGGAGAGCCTAGGCTGAAGGCGTGACAACAGCCATTTAAAAAGCTATCTCAGCACCAAGAAACTTATGTCAGCCACTGAAAAAAGGTTGTTGATCACTACACAAGTGATCTTGGCCACCGAAGAAGTTATCTCAGCACACTACAAAAGTTATCTCAACGACTACAAAAGTAATCTTGGCCACTGAAAAAGTGATCACATCTTCTTTAAAAATTATCTTGGTCACTACAGAAGTGATCTTGACCACTGAAGAAGTGATTACAGCCGCTTTAAAAATTACCTCAACCATTACAAAAGTTATCATGGCCACTTGCGAAGGGATCACAACCACTTCAATAGTTATCTCAAAAGTGATCTTGGCCACCGAAGAGGTGATAACAGCCACTTATCTGAGCTACTACAAAGGTGATCTTGGCCACTAAGAAACTGATATCAGTCACTAAAAAAGTGATCGTGGTCACTACAAAAATGGCCTCTGAAGAATTGATTACAGCCACTTTAAAAGTTATCTCAGTTATTTAACGGAAAATGAATAGCGGCCTATAGGCTTATAGACAACATAATTTGATATCATTGTTTTAAATCATTATATATTGTATTCAATGTTTTTAAAAGAAACATGTCGAAATCAGTACTTATATTCACACACCAACTGAAATAAATATTTTGCTTCAGACAATGTGGGAAAAATGGCAGTACCCAAGAAGTGAAATAAATTCAATTTCAAATTCATATCTCGAAAATGAATGGTAGTCTGCTGAAGCATGTTTTTATTATCAACATAGTAATAGGTCTACTTGCAATATATAGGCCTATACCTAATATTGATTACCTGAAATACACATGGAAAGACTTCTCCCATTTATCCGATTGGCTGGTTAGTGTATGCATATTATTATTTAAATATACTGTTTAATAAAGTTAAGTAGACTATTCTAAAATGAATCTATACTGCAGTTTGTCTTTACACGGCCGAATAGAAGCCATCCCATGATACATAAACCTGTTTTTCCACCATGGCTCGTGCATGCATACATTAATTTTGGCTCTCTGTGTAGTTCGTGAGCATATATACTAGCGCTACCAAACTGTAAACCATCCATAATGGTGTCAGCATCTTCTGTCCGCGCTAAATGATAAATATAGATACTAAGAATACTCGCCAATCTATACTTACTTGCCATATCAACTGCACCGCTTTGCTCACTGGAAAGCAGGATTGAGGGATAATATTTGAGCAGGTTGGATATCGATTTGATGTATTGGACAACATGTATTTTCAGATATTTTTTTGACGCGGCAGGTTTATCCATGTTGAAAAGTGTCCATTTGCTTGCCGATATTTCGTGAGCAGCCATCTATTTCACCTTAAAAACACACCAAATCGATTTCAATTCGCACATGTGTTTGCAAGGTGGTACAACAGCTATTCATAAAATAGCTAAGCAAAAATATAACACCTTTAACATAGGTAAATATGCGAAAACTGTGAATCAATGTTCCTCACATACACTTGTTGACGCCTCATTAGAAAGCAGGACACCATGTTAGAAAGAGTATCACACATGACACGATATTAGAAAGACTATCTGCATGACAGGTCTACGGAGGGTGATTATTATTACACCGTCTGCGACGCTGTCCCAACATTAAACCACCATTGCACTAACGCCTGGTGTTAACTTAATTTGGCTAATTCCAGGCAACACATATTTCTTAGGTGAACCAACCTGAGCGTCTGAGCTTATTATTATTTTGATATTTACTACTGTATCACCAAAACAGTCCCATCCATATATCTGACGCACGACCACATAAATAATCGACCACAAGAGACTTCGAAATCCGACATATTGTTAAATAAATATTCTGAAATTATTTGAGAATGATGAATAATACATCATTCTGCGATGATATATACGTTTTTATGTGAATGTATGTAGGGCATATAATATACATGCAAATGCACAGACACACCCACCTTTCTTTCTATTCAGGCCTAAGTACACTGATATCCTGACTTCCTGCTTATGAATGTATGCGTGCGACTCAGTGACAAGCAGACGGTGGACCAACATTGAAACGACATTGGATCTACGTCTCCTGTTTGCAGGGTAAGTATATAGGGGAGGAGTTTTTTTTAATCCGATCCTCATATTTGCTCAACACAATTGAGTCAACCAGCGTTCTCGTGAACTAGCACATATTATATGAAGTGTACATTACGTAAAAGACTGAATGCAGTGAAAAATAGTATTGTTTGACACAAATTATATTGATGTCCTGAAAAATGAAGATACATAATGTCCAATAATGTGATGAAATAATGTTTTTGTATGAAACAAAACAAGAAGGTTTATCGTTGTCGCGAGCCTATCTGTAGGCCTATTGTGTCGTACGTGTAAATAAGTCGTATATCGTGGGAGAGATGGGAGTTTTAAAGTAATAATATTCCAATCACTGAAATTTTTTTTTTTTTTTAAATGTCATCCAGGTTAAAAAATAACATATTGAGGAAAGAATGCCATAATTATATATTATATATTTACTACTATAAAAAGAGTACAACATCAAATATCACTTTCTAATTATTGATCAAACATTTTGGAAATTAAGCTTGCATAATAATATTTAATTAAATGTGAGATATTTCTGGTATCACAAACCAATATATTGCATTTCATATTTTAGTTTTTGAACAGGAAGATAGTGGAGTGTACTTAATATATCACCGTTGTGAGGTGTGCACTGTTGTGAAAAGTGTATTTGACATAATATTGTTTGTCTAGACTCTTACATCACCGAACAGCCCGTTTTGGTACTGGAGTAGTTCACCTTACAGTTGTTACTACGAATCTATTTTCAGCTACTCTTCTGATTTCTAACTCAATACATAAGATTTAGTCCAAAGGTCGATATATTAAACTACTCAACAAATCAGTGGTAGCCTCCTCTATTTTGCAACTCAATATATTTATACAACAATATATATATAACTCATAAAGTATATTTAGTTTTCAACTCCATATATATCGGGTTATAAATCAATTTATCTACATAGGAGCGTAATTGGGTAATAAACACAAAATCCAGCTCCAAACTCATTGTGTTCTGAACTCAAAAATTCTTATTGAATTGTCAACAACAATTAAACAAAAGTTGTTGCTACCTCAATATATTCACTTGTGAAACCGGCGATGTCCGTACTTTGTCCTATTTTTGCATCAATAATAAGGCTCTGTTCAGGGCCTACTTTGTTATTTTAAAACTAAATAGTGTATAATTTAAATGAATTTCAAAATATTTAATGCGCCCACCGTTATTTGATTACAGCCGTTAGTTTTGACATTATTTATGATGCTTAAATTCCCCTTAAACTTCAGAGGTTATTTTCGGATCTTGTTCACAATGTTTGTTTTACTCTTGGTTCGGGGTCTAAGCTGTATCGTGACCTGCACAACAAAAGTTAGACCTATTTCATCAAAGGTATTGTATTGACCCGGTGTTGTTGTGGCGTTGGCTCAGCGTCTGCGACCCTGTCCAAACATCACAACACAATTAGTTTTACGGGTTCTGTTTGCTGCGACTGCTGGGAGCCACTGACGATTTCCAAAGAATTTCAACATGTAATTTTCTTACCATGCAGGTAGCTGGATTCAATTTATTATCCTCCGTTATAACTAAAAAGAGGGAATTATTCTCTACCTATATTAATCAGCTGGTTTTAAAAATGTTCATGTTTCCATGACACTCAGATTCAACAAAATGAAACTATTTCATGATTTATATTTATTGATCGATATTTTCTTAACTATATGGTTTGTAAATATACAGATAATGCGTTTATCATGACAACTATATTATGTATATACTTGTATAAAACAATCATTTACATTGCACGGTAACCATTTAACCCTTTAAGCCCTCACGATGCATTAAAGCATCATTTTGAATCCCTGAAAAGAAACGTAATTTTCCTACAATTAGGGGTTTTAGAATGAATATTTCCATGAAACTGTTTACCAATACATGGCAATTTTCTTTACTTTTTCACCCACATCAAGTCCTCTTTATCCACTATAAGCCGAGAATTGCGACAGCAATTCGCGGCTTGTAGTGGATAAAGATGACAATGTAAAGTCAGGCCTGAAAGTCAGGCCTGAAAGAGCCAGGTAACGTTGTTCATGCTCTGTTCTTTTATAAGTAATCAGGTAATAAGGCTTTGTGAACAGTTTTGATATATATTATGTGAAGATTCGTCGAGGTGATAACAAATATGTTTTAAATTTAATAAATGAAAGAACATTAAATGTATCCGATATTAGTTGATTACAGCCGTTACTTGAGGCCTTAGTTATGATGCTTCCGCAAGAGGAGGTTATGTTGTTGGTAGTGCTGGATTATTTGTTTGTATGTCTGTCCAAGCAGGACTGCCTGCAAAGTAATGGACGGATTTGCATGAAACTTTTACCAGTAAAGGCCAAATAAGCTGATTCTACCTGTCACTTAACAAATAATCGTGATTTGAGTCGTGACATAGGGGATTAATAAAGTCACACAGTCGTGAAAATTATGTAAACAATTATTTAGAATTTAATGATTCAACTTATGATTCAGACGTGAAATTCATGGACCGAATAATAACAAAATATACAGGGCGTTGTCGTTCGGTGTGTCTGCGCCCTGCCCGAAATTAACTTCGATACTGTTTTCAACCTTATTTCGACAAGGCCACTATTAACGTGATGGCCTAGTCATTTTAGGCGGGGGGAACCAAGGATACTTTTTTTTAAATAGCTAGGTTATGCTGGGTTCGCTCCAGGAATCCTGCATAACTGACGGCGAGACAGCCAGGCGTTATCTTCCCCCTCTCTTTGTCACGAAATTCCCTGCACGTATCATCATAGGCCTACATGCACAAAATGTGGCACAGCTTGACGCATAAGAGAACGCGCCCACACGATAACACGTCATAAATGTACTCACACCAAAAACAGTTAGTATACTAGTATTTGTATTTTCCGCTAGGCGATAATAAATTAAAGTGGATGAAATATATAGTTTATGCAAATATTTAGTGAAAATTTAAACAAATCACAAATGAATAAGAATACTTCAATGAATAATTTTGCAAGATTCGCACTCATATAGATTTTTTAAAAATGGTCATCAGAGATGGTCGTTATAGATATTGGCCTATTTTTAGGTTATTGTCTATCAAAGAAAGCCCCCCCCCCCGCCCGCTTCAAAAAATAATACTGTTGATTCGGTAATTTTTGCGTGTTAAATTTTTTGTGACTTTTAATCAAGTTTAGAATTCGCGAATTTCCATATTTTCGTCAGTAACGCTATTATATTAATACTTTTCTCGAGATTTTATAATTCGCGAATTCGTGCGAATATTACCAGATCTACAGTAATAAAAAATAATAATAACTTTAAAAGCTGGAGAGACTACTTGAATCATCTTTTTGAGTTAAGACATCTTTGAAATTACCCCCTCTCACCAATAAGGTTGATTTTTTTTCTGGATAATTTATTTATCCCCTCATTCAGTCGTTCGTATATTCATTCATTCATTCATTCATTCATTCATTCATTCATTCATTGATTCATTCATTCATTCATTTATTTATTTTCCGGACACATGTGTAAACAATAATCATTAATTCTACATAAAATTGGGTCAATATTTCACATTATTTTTATTAGATCAACAACAGCCACTGACACAAAAACCGGTTTGTGATATCATAATTTATTTGAGTTTGGACCTCACTTGGTTGACATTCTTGCATATTGAAAGCTGAACATAATGCAGACATATAACATTAACATTCATCTCAGACATAGTGTATTATTATCAGTTAGAAAATTTGACTTTAGGTTCCATACGATTCATTTTGTATAATGTAAGTTGAAATGAATACCGTGTATATCGTTATAAACTTCTCAATAAGTCAACACCTAATAAAAAACATCAGAACCATTTTTAGACGTAACCCAAAGTGTTGCCATCACGCAGCGCCTTGACCCGCACGTCTATTTGACAGCCACGTGCTAGGGCTATTGATATGTAGAAAATAGGGTTCCCGTTCACCCACGGAAATATACTTATAAGCTTAGCTTGAAAAAAAACATAGAAAACGATTAGATATCGGCTCGGCAAATATCACGGTACAATAAAGATGATTGCACCCGTGTTTTTAGGATAAAAGAAGACAATAGAACTATTTTGTGTTTGTGTGAGTGTTTCAGAAAAAAATCTTATACGAAATAGTGCCGCCATTACCGAAAAATGTAGGCATAGGCTTATATTCAGTTGTAACTAGGTCAATATCACAGTGATTTGATGTGTTTTAGAAAATTTAGTAGCATAGTAGCAAAAACATAGTAGCAACGGTACTGTTTGTAATCTAGCAATATCCTTTTCTGGTATGTGAGTAATTTGCTACTGACTGATAATTATAAATCTATGTTCTATCGCACTGACTTGGTAGATGAATGTTATAAGCATCATACTAATAACACACTTTTGTGTGTATCATGTACAAGCAAAAACTGTCCGAAACAACAGAGGATACAGTTATGTAAAATATCGATAAATCTGCATTACTCTACACAATGCTGTACCATTCCTTGATGATCATTCAAGTCTGAATATATGTTTAGATACTATCAAACTGTATAATACTTTGTAATAGTATCTATAGTCAAAATTTTTCCAATAAAGGCAGTTAATATAGTATACAATTTCACCATATTTAATTCTGGGTTATTGTCAAATGACAGGTACGCAAATGACTATTAACTAGTTTAGATGTATCACACACTAATATATTATGTCTTGGGTATTTACGTGATAAACTAAAGAGTGTACATATAAATTAGGATTAATGTACAACATTTTCAGTGTTTATGAGAAATGTAATTGTTCCCAGGTAGATTGAACGTGGAGTGCAAATAAAATATTCATTGAACAAGTAACAAGTCAGATGTAAAGCCAATTATATTGTGAGACTTTTGCTGCAAACAAAATATAAATACCATAACGAAGTGGAGAGATGAGATTTGTATATTTTACTCTAGTGAAATTTTGTATTCGGTACATTATCAAAAATCAGTTTTGTCCATGCCGCGATTCGTACCTTCCGTAATATAGTCAACATAATTCACTAACACAATGTTCGTTCAATGCTGGGCCATCATGTGCAATTTACGCTGAAAAAATGGGCCCATTTGGGGATGAACGTTGTCGCTCTAAGTCATATTTACACTGATGTATCCCCATCATTCCACCTACATAGCATAATCATATTAACCTGACATGTCTGACACAACTGTGTATGTTTACATTTTGCTGCATACTGGATATTATTTTTTTAAACTTGGATATATGTTATTCGATATAAATTTCATTCCACATGTTCCACGTTTTAGTTTCGTCAATGCATTGAACAACAACTATTATTAGCTTTTTGTGTCAGAGACAAGTCAAATAAACTCATAAATAAACTCTTGCCCTTAGTAGTGTGTATTATATCGTGTCGCACATTATTAAACGAGTATGGGTCCATCCTCTGCGATTCTGTTTTTACTTCCTTGTATTCTACACTATCACAGAAGATCTGGTACTGTTCTGAATTGCTGAAGTTCGTGGATTTCCATGCAATACTATTTTGTTCGCATACTATAGCATTTGTTTGATTTCCAACAATGCAATACTGTTCCTAATAGTGACTTTTTATATTCTGAGCACAGGGTAATCATTCAAGCCCTTGAACAATGACGATTGAATCGCTTGGGTTGACTATCTGATTATCCCACGGGAACACGATCTTGAATATAATAAATGTATGATCTCACATCTCACGGACGTGTGTAGTAGTCTATATATTCCGTATGTATCTCTGTTTTCCAATACTACACCTTGCTGACTCGTGTAGGAGTCTGTACATTGGCGTATGTCTCTGTGTTTGACATGACACTTTCTTCAGTGGGAGAATGAGATTGTACATTGGCGTACGTCTGATGCTGTTCCATGTAAGATAGACATAACCTATGTAAAAAGTCATATTGCTCCTGCAACATAAATATAAACTTATTAGTTGTGACAAATTAAATATAACATGTAATTACAGATTTATAAGATATGCAAATGTGGTTGATTGGGAGTGCGATACGGGAAAACATAGCGCTCGTCCTATGAAAAAGGTATGAGCCTTTAGGCAAACACTTATTTCATTAGGCGTGTGCTGTATATCGCACTAAAAATTAACAACGTTTTGTATTTTCTCACTTGATAGGCTGATAGAATTGCTATTGATTGTCATTCAAACGAAGATTTACGCTGATATAAGTCAATCCTGAATACAAGGCTATTCAGCCTGAGCTATACAGCTCGGGCGGTTTATAGCCTAGTATTCAGGGCTAGCCATAAGTCAAATAGTGAAATCAAATCCGGAGTGTGAGAATAGGAAGGTGATTAACATTATAAGATATAATGGGGCAGATGACCAATTTCACGTTAGTGTTAATATTCAACTACATCATTAATTGTGTTTACGCGTACTCCCCGTCCCCATGGTTATCACGGTACTGCGAAACTGATGTGCAGTAAAAAAAATGTAAGAAAACGTCATACGCCCTGCGATGTTTGGGGAATTTTGGTGGAATTATTTACCCATTGTGTGACCAAATACAATCAATACAGTCCACACTATATCGGATGCAATGCATTAAACATATTTATATTGCTAATATAATGATGGATACATGCATGTGTTTCATCTGCTTAAAATACAAATTAAAAGTGATAAGTCCTACCATTGTCTCTATAAACTGTCGCCTGTACAGCCGTATGTATCTGACAGTGTAGAAAATGTCCACCTCTTGAGTTGCTCGTAACATATCCAGCAGGTTCCACGCCGCACACATTACACCACATTGTGATGCTCCGTCTCTGTTATAAACGTATAAACTCGATACAATCTTAAACATGCAATGTCTTGATTAGGACCTTATTCAACAAGCATGTAAAATATCAAGGGCTGAGTATTTAATGTATCGTTTATCCTCTGTGTCAGGTGTCATACGATAACCATTCAATGAAAAGTAGTTAACTATTAAGGTATTCTGCTTAACTTAATTTTAATGGTGAGGGAACAAATCCTAAACGTGGTTAGTTTTCTAAAATGAAGTAGAAGGCGGCAGTCACGATATTTTTCCTCTACTCCCAGAAGGAAATAAATGTAAAACGTGAACAATTAACCAATATAGCAAAAAAGCGAACATTGGCTTAAACGGGTGGTCAACGATGACATATGCCACCTTTCACACAAAACTCAATTTGCAACAGTTCCCCCTAAGAATCCATGAAAATAAGTATGATAATTATCACAGATTCTGTGATGTATTGTACCGAAACGTCGAAGCTTAGTTGCATTATTTGGAAATATGTAGTGATGGGACTAGGAGTAATTTATATGCAATACACAAATTGCGTCTTACAGACAATGCATGACAACAGGCCCGTTGTTGCTGGTTTTTCTTTGACATTTTTCTGACATTGTGACGGCGGTAATTAGATCTTGTATCAGGTTTTCATCCAGAGATTTTCCTTTTACCCAAGTGTTCATCTGAACCTGTTGAACAATGACTGTTTCTCTTTTCAGGTTCTGACAAAATAAAATAAACAAATACTTAAACATGATGAACCAGCACAATCATACATTAGTCGAAATTGTGTGTTATCAACTAAAATAATGATTGTCACTACGAATGTAATGTATAGAACATCATATTAATATTTATTTCCAAGTTTAAATATTGAATCTAAGCAAGGTACACTGGAAAATAACTATGCATGTATTTGATAACAATACTGTACCTTGGGTTGTGAAAGTTTGAATTGCCTGATAATCAAATTGGGATCAGTGATATCGTCCTCGCCTACACGCTCAACCACGAGTGAACCAGCAATCACTGGTATCTCATCCGGCCAAAAGATTGGAGAATCCTACAAAATATATTTATTTGATTAAAAATATTGATCAAACTATTTGTCCTTTCAACATGGCCAAACACAGTGTCGATTAAGGCCGTATACCACTGTCATTCCTGCTAATAGCTATATCCCAAGTATTGTTACTTTGTAATCGGTTTCTGTGCCTTCACTGAAAGCTGGGCCACAGCGGACGACTTAAATAAAGTGCCTCAAAAATAACCTTGAAAGCTGCAGAAGATTTATTTTTTAAATCTCTAAAAGTGCCTCCTTTGTCACTTACCAACTCGCCTTTTCGTTCATTCATCCATGCATTCATTTATTCATTCATCCATTCATTTCTACATCTCACCATACCCTCATGTAACAATTAGCTCTTACGGAGAAATCGTAATTACGTGTCGGCCGGTGGTAAAGCTATTTTAGGAGTACAACTTACACCATCCATATCATGAGAGTCAACCAGAGAGATGATCAGGCTGGCATTCCCTTCGTACGCCATCCTCCAGAAATCTGTGATCGTGTTTGACAATGGATTCTGTGTCACGCAGTATTCTTTTTTCTTTCTGTATCCCTGAGATTATATATAATGTCATTGTCATGTAATATCAGCGAGTATTATGGGATACCTACCCGTCCTTAAAAACTCTTGATATGGGCAGTAGTAAAACAATATATGTTATTATGTTTTGATAGCGATACAGTATGATATTCAAAATTATGTATACGCGAATGACCCATGAGCTGATTGGTATATAGGCAGACTTCGACACATATGCCGCTTTGTTCAATCATTACTGACCCAAAATTGATCATATCATACTCTATGTTACAATGTGACTAAAATAATCATGTAGCATAATGGCATTTTCATAAAAATGTTCTCACAGCGATAACAAGATTGGTAAATTAAATGCAAATTCGCTGTAGATTGTTCTGGTATAAGTGTGATGTAAATAGGCAAACTATATTATTGAACTAACTATATGGTACACATTTATGGCATTGAACAACATTCACATATAGATTTTTCAAATTTACAGATACACTTAACAAATGAAACTATGTTTATATTGAGCTAGCGTAACATTACTTACATCAACATAAACGGCATTGATATAGTTGGATCCACCTCGCCATCCTGAGATATAGGGACGTATGTTATCCGCTGACAAAATAAATAAAATAATAATGTCGAAATGAACTTGTTTGATTATCATATTTCTAAAACATTTCCGCAATACACCACAGCAAAGAAATGAGGGAAGGCAGTAATTATTATAATGCGAAAAAAAACATTTACAATCCCAGTACCTTAATGAATGACGCCTCAAATATTACATGATCATATTTTGTTGTTATTATTATGGATATTTCACGTATGTTTTCTTTTAAATTAATTATGCAAAACCTTATTACCAGGAATGATGTTTCCGTATCTGTTTTTGTCTTTATTCTCAGGCTTCAGTCCATCAGCATTACTTGTATTGCCATCAACCCTCAACGAGTTCAGTTTCTGGAAATAGTCTTATAGCTGGAGTTCATGTCTTATTTAGTGTTCATGTGTGTTTGTATTATGTGTCTTACTTCAACACTCAACGAGTTCAGTTTCTGGAAATGGTCTTATAGCTGGAGTTCATGTCTTATTTAGTGTTCATGTGTGTTTGTATTATGTGTCTTACTTCAACACTCAACGAGTTCAGTTTCTGGAAATAGTCTTATAGCTGGAGTTCATGTCTTATTTAGTGTTCATGTGTGTTTGTATTATGTGTCTTATTTCAACACTCAACGAGTTCAGTTTCTGGAAATGGTCTTATATCTGGAGTTCATGTCTTATTTACTATTCATGTGTTTTGTATTATGTGTCTTACTTCAAACTATTACAGCAAGACTTAAATAATATGATTTCATGGTTATCGTATTTCAAGTACTTGAATATATCAAGCACAATTTTGCTACGAAGCTAAAAAAAAACAAATGTTCAATATATTTACACACATCATTAACGACGTTGTAGGTTGACGTTATGAATTTATTCTCCTGGGATAAAAATATCCTAGTATTTTAATTTTAATAATTATATATAAAGTACATCACTGTAAATCACTTTGCCATGTTATTACAATTCACATCATTTTCTGGAATTTTCTGGAATGTTTTCTATAAATTATTAATTACCTCAAATTGTGCATCTATTCGTGATGAGTTGGCATAAAGACCAGCATCTCCTTGTAAATATTTGTAGATACTGGCAAGATCGCTACTGGATATACTTGTGTTTCCTATCTCAACATGCTCCAGTAAAACATCATACACGAACTCATACTGACCCTGAAAAAATATGCAAACGTTGAAATTAATATTTAATTCATGCCCAATGGGAATTTATTTATATAATTAAATGTATAACAAAACAGTATTGTCAATAATTATTCCCCTATTTAAATTAAGGAGACGCATTGATTATTAATTGACAGAAGATATCATTTAACTACAAAGTATCGTATCAAATACTATTTATCTAAATATCAGAAGGTGTGCTCACCAGTGTCTGAACCATGTTCATTCTATGATCACGAAGTGTTTTAACACAATGATAAATGTCCACGGCTTTTTCCTTGTCTGCCATCTGTGTTAAGATGTCTATCGCTATGTAAGTACCCGTTCTACCCACTCCGGCACTGGAAGAACATTGGGTGTTGCATAATAATATTTTGTATATTATTTTAAATTAATGCGAAATATTGCATTACAAAATGTTTAGTTATCTGCTGATATTTTTTCGACGGAGTTATTTAAAACCTTACAGAAAAATGTAGTATATTATTTTTTGTAAACATGTTTATATTTAGATTATCTGATTAAATAAAGTAAAATTAAATTGAATAAAAAACCCCAAAAATCATATGAATGTCTGCATAAAAAAACACACAAGAAAATAACTACATATTCTGATTGCATTCATAGAGTATGTCTTATACATAAGTCAAAATATCCCGTACGGACGCCTTACTAACAAAAAAGCAGGATATCGTTAGTTGGGCGTTTGTAATAGGGGCTATTGTGATCGAGATACATGTACATTACCTGCAGTGAACGAGTAAAGGTGCTGACTCAGTGGTACTGTGACTCACAGAACGTAACATCCTACAGAAGTGTAGCAGCGGGAATGCATGATCAGGTACACTACAATCTGGCCACGATGTGAAATGATAATGACGAATAGTTCGGGTGGTATTCTGAAGAAAAAAAACAGAAGAACAGATAATTGTAATTTAACCAGAATATACTAATACGTGTAATACAAAACATCAGAGGTACGATGTACACATTCGAAAGTGAACGAATATATCACAGAGAAATGGCACCCCCTAAATTAAAATTAATAACAACTAAATGACGTTGGTGATTGAGCGACCTCGTCATGTGACAGGTTGGGGATGGAATACTGGACGTGGTCCGAGAAATTCATGTGCAGGCTTTTAGGAAAGGTAGTGAAGTCGACGTATGTAATGATACCTCAGTCTATTTGTTGCACATTTATCGCACTTGGGCAAAATATATCACATAAATCCTCATGATTTCGATGCATTTTAAATAATATAGATATTCTATAGTTGGAACAATAAGTCAATTGTGTCACCGAACTGAATTGCTTGGTTGGATATATGTGTGCATATCAGATTACATTTCGGTATTAGTACTAAGACTAGCTATATAGAATATAATTGGGCCTATTATCACAGATGACAGCTACTGAATAGTCCTTGAAAAAATAAAAACACACACAGAAATGAACAATTTTGTTATTTGCGTTGTGATTCGCTGGGCATTTGTCAGATGATTTGATGAGAATGTTCAAAATATCTAAGAAAATGACCGTTTCCCTACGTGTGAATGTAAACGCCCGAAGAACGTTAGACCAGCGCCAGTCTAACGTTAGCACAGGTAGAGAACACGCTCAATATTTGTTGGTTGAGGTTTGTCCCAGTTACATAGCGCACATTCCACAAATGAAAAGAACCCTATTTGAGTCCAGATTGTGAAAAACGTAGCAAGTTGACAACGAATGCAGTGTGTTGCCAGCGTACAGGGCGAAAACCGTGTAACTAAATCAACAAATGCTTTGACTTCTTTTCCTCACATAAATGTCGCTCCAAGTGCTATGCTGCAGAAATAACATAGTCAAAGCCTGTTGCTCAAGTGGGGACAAACAGCCGGCTTGTGGTCGGCACCCGCTCAGAGCGCTCTGATGCAGCGCTCATGCAACGTGCAGCCATGTGACACAAAGCAGACGTATCTGGCGTTGATATGACGTTTTTTTAGCGCACCATACATGTTGCTGTCGGTCATTTAGCGTGTACATTGATGGGTTCTCATGTGTTCAATTTTTCGAACATGCACAGCTCCTTGCGGCGCTCACAGTGCGCACATGTGTGTATCGTTAGTGCAACACACTCCACAAACCAGTAATGAGAGCTGACGAATGACCGACCTTTGAAAAATAATTAATTTTCAGTGTGTGTGTCGTGCATCGACTATGTGTGACTGAGCCTGACATCTAGAAAATTCCTCAACAAAGACGACACTGAGCAAGCATATTTCACCAATCTAATGTGTTCTAATATATGTACAGCAAACAATAACGTATACGGGCGTGCTAAATAAATCCCGGGATTATTTGTGTGGCGCACTAGTGATGCAGTCATTGGTTTCATCGCCCTGTTGACGCGCAGATCACTAGAAAAATGCTGTATATTCACTGATTTTGATCCACTTGATTTATTATAATTAACATGCTGTATACTCGTCATAAATTTGCCAGATTTTTTCATATCCCGACAAAATTAATGAAAACACACAGACACACCGATGCGCAGTACTCATTTTTGGCACTCAAGGCATGGGCTGTGCGTCGTGTATGTATGACTGGGGTATAACATGTAATATGTTTCTACTGTACTACTTACACCTTTCTTGACCATAAATACACGAATCACACAGTCACTGTAGATTTACACGGCTCTTAATATCTTTTTTTTTAAACCATCTTTATTCACTAGAGGTCGTGGCTTGTAGTGGATGAAGATGACAATGGTAAATTCAAACTTGATATACAGATATAAATATAGGTAATGAAACACATACAAATAATAAATAACATGTTTTCCCAGTGAAGGTTTTTACGTCCACTGTACTACTTACACCTTTCTTGACATTGAAGACACGGATCACATGATCGTTAAAGATCTCCACGGCTGTGATTTTCACAGTGACATCACCATAAGTATCCTGCTCACCCTCTGTATCATTCTCAGGCCAGTATGGTGTACATTTCCTCTGTTGACAAGGGGAACACAAATTTACATAACAGCTTATTCTACATATATCTGTATGTACACTATTCCCCAATCCAAACTCAACTATAACTATTAAAATTACTATACACCAAGTATTTGTATTGCTAAATCTTATTACATTATTTATAAACCAAAATATTAAACAGTGGTCTATCTCAGTGTATTATCCATCTTAGATCCACCGTTTTTTCCATCGACCATTACCGGTCGCTTCAATGCATGTCTATGACCTAAATATGTGTATAGTTATATATAGTTTCATATCAGAGGATTATCATCAAGACAATATATTTACATATACAAACATATTTACGTCGGCGACACAACTTTTACTAAAATATTTATAAGTTATTTTGTCCGTGTTTTTTTAGAAATTGCCATCCTACCTTTCTACTTTCTACTAGATTAGTAAACATTGCGATTCTGGTGATATTTAGCTGCCATATCATTCTCCACATGTCTATTAAAGTCTCTGTTTTTGGACCTATAACAATGGAATGCAGCATCTCATAAAGTATATATCCAATTGAGACCTATGCAGACTATCTTTTATGATTGTGTCACACCGTTGTCATTTACTCTAAAATATGTATATTAAGGTTCATGTTTAGTAGATCAGAGTTTTGCAATATATTCACAACTATAAGCATGATAAATGTATGTCTCCACAGAATGTTTTTGTATACTTTCATTTTCACGGGCAGGGAATACGTAACACCATTAATAATAAAATAAAACCTTGTCGCCCTATCAAATGGTGGCATAATAATTTATAAAGACAAATCAATTATGTATTCGTTGATGATAGGAAGTATAGAATCAAATTGAATTAATAGTATACAACGAAAGAGAATATCAAAGAATAACTCTAAGTGAAAATCCAGGCAATATAAATGCATGCCTTTGCCCGATATTATATAATGTATTGCAACAATTTGCCTGCAAATACTTTGAATAACGTCTTGATTATAAATAGTTATGTAATAAACAAGGAGCAAATATTGAGGCTTAATGTATTTTTAATCAAGCGAACTGACCTTGCGAAGCCACATATACATTGCTCTCTCCATCATAACCCTGAAGTAGAAAGAAACACATTAATCTCAATGATTGGCGTTGTCGCTGAGCGACATTTTTAACATCATAAAATTATTACTTTTAGATACATGGGTCCATAAACAATAGTATACTGTCCGCAGAGGGGTACCATTTATTTTTTAATATATTTAAATGCAGCGCTAAACTCTTACAGTGTAATGTTTTTTGGGGCAAGAATGTATTACGCAATGTTTGAGATTATGTTATTGTGGCTGATATTGGGAAGGTTATAATAATATAAAATAGACTAGTAGAGCATATGTTATTCATGGTTCCAAAATTCATATAGAAAGTAGTTAAATTTTTTACTCACTTTGGAACTGAGGGTGAAACGATTGCGACGTTTCGATCGGCCTGCAGCAGATCTTGATCACGCAATGATCAAGGTGGGTGACGTGGACTCGTTGACATCACACATCAATAACATCGACGACCACATTCAGTTCACCACCGAACCAGAGACTCAAGGCAAACTACCATTCCTAGACCTATGTGTTACTGTCCTGGATGATACTTTCACCAAGATCACCATCTATAGGGAGCCTACGCACACCGACCAATACCTGAACTTCAATTCCCACCATCCTTTGATTCACAGAAGGTCGGTGGTGCGTACTCTCACTACTCGAGCCCAGCTATATGTCACCACTGCTGAGGACCGCGAAGCCGAAATATCATATGTACGTAATGCCCTCCGGGCCAACAACTACAAGGAGTGGGCCCTAGACGCTCCACCTGCCAGAAGTAAGAAACAGGTCACTACCACAGACAAGACGACTACTAGATCCACTCGTCCGATGTTAGGACTCCCGTATATACAGGGCTTATCTGAGCAGCTGTTACGGACCTACCAGTCTCATGGAGTATACCTGTTCCATAAGCCTTGCAATACCATCCGCTCAATGCTCGTACACCCCAAAGACAAAACCCCCAAGGATAAATTGTGCGGGACCATCTACCACATCACGTGTGACGAAGACACCCTCCACACCTACATTGGGGAAACGAAGAGACCCCTCAGCGTTCGATCCAAGGAACATTGTAAGCTTGATAAACTTGGGGTAGGAGACCACTGTAATGCCACCGGTCACAGTGTCTCCATGGATAATTTGAGAGTCCTAGACAGAGAACAGGACTGGTTGAAACGCAAGGTGAAGGAGGCCATCCACATCAATCAGAGAGCCCCTTCCATGTACAGATACCAGGGCTACCAGCTGCCACCCATCTATGGTCAGATCATTCCGCGACCACCACCACCTGAGCCGAATCACCCACCCTGATATCATTGCGTGATCAAGATCTGCTGGAGGCAGATCGAAACGTCGCAATCGTTTCACCCTCAGTTCCAAAGTGAGTAAAATTTAACCACTTTCTATATAAAATAGACGTTTACCAATAATTCTTGCAGAAAGGTGGCATCAATCTTAACCTATGGTTTGATTATATTATTATGTGAATGGCGACAATAATAAAGTATTTATTTATACAAAAAAATTCTCGTTTTTCTGTTAACAATTACATGTTATCCTAATAAAAATGTCGAGAAATTAAAAAGTGAGTATGAATTTAGTGACTGACCGGCATATAAGAGGCATTCACATAGCTTGTATCAGGATCATCATTGATCATATCCAGCTCAACTCGTGATGAATCATCTTCAAACAACATAAAGTTATATATCTAATTCATGTGATCATGCAGTATATATGGAGAATCACGATAAAGCATAATTGAATCCGGTGCATTAACAAAATGCAATTTTCAGGTTCACACATTTGTATTCAGCCAAACAAAGAAAAAATAAAACATTCGATAAAGGATTGAAAGATGAAATCTAATTTCTAGATGCCTAATTTGCAAATAAACAACCATTGATTAGTATTTATATCAAGATAGAAATACTGAATCAATGCCCAGCTCTATATTTAATAACATATCATGCTTGCCATACTGAGCTTATGATGCAGTGTATTTTACGTTTAATGATATTTTCGTTTCTCTGATATACATTAAAAACTGTTAAATGGTATTTGTTTCTTCTGATATTATAAGCAGCGTTAACCTCACACCCTTAAAAAGGCATGTCTACACCACCTAAGGGGTGTGTGTATGCAATATGAAAACAATCCAGGTAACGGTTTCCGATATATCGTCCGGAAACGACATGCGGACACACAGACGCACGGCCGCACAGCCAGACACGGTGATGACAATATCCCCCGCTCCTACTTCGTGGGCGGGGGATAAAAATGAGCAGATGTACACGGTCCCAGGCTCCATAGTTGAGAGGTGAATGTGTACTTGTCGATATTATGGTACTCATTTCCAGGAACATTGCAATATACATGTATTAACAATCCTCTTACACACTCACATGCCAAAATATTTTTGTATCTATTCTTTAAACGGTTGACGTCTTTCAGACCAGAATTTGCTGGTTTCTGTTGATCGTTGGGTAAACTCTATAATGAAATAAGACAATAATAATTGAGATTATGACAAATGTGAAATTATGCATTTCTTATGTTTCCATAATAAGTAGCTTACATACCATAAATTCCGTCTTGAATCCATTATTCGCTTTCCGTTTATTTTGCATGTGGATAGAAAGGTTTTCCATTGGTATTCTTGTTTCACCAATGTCAGCTATCAATTCATCACCAACTATCTCTCCCTCTGTCTCTGTATCATTGTCAGTGGACATGTGATCATTATTGCATATTTTGCAGGCTAATCATTCTATCCCGTGACATACACAGTCGTTCCCATGATTTAGCTATGATCCCCGACGGATTCCCACATTATATTTATACCAGCTGGCTCTCAACATATGAGCTGAAGGTACACACAAATATTTTCCAAATAGTTTAAAGACGGACACAGTTAACATATCTTCTAATTAAACACGCGTACATGTATTAATCAGGTAATGCCAGACTATTGCATATTCATTAAAAAAATAGGCTTATGTTTTCAAAACCACCTTTGTATTTTGATAATAATAGAAACCATTGAATCAATATTACAATAAATAACCATAGCTTGGAAATAACCGAATGTTTCTTCGCAGAGTTTTCAATTATAATACATGCAACTATGACACTATACTCTAAAATAATAAAAACACATGTTGTTATTACAAAAACTATATGCATGCATTTCGATTACATGTGATAAATGTTATCTGTCCGCACATACATCCCAGAAAACACAAAATATATGTATAACATCTGTACGACGTCGGCCCAACGTCTTCGATGTTGATCCAACATTGTACAAATGTTGTACAAATGTATTGTGTTTACTGGGATAGGTGACTCTGGTGAAGTCTGAGAGATCATATGGCATACTGCACACAGCCTAATCGATCGAGCTAAGAAGAGTGAAATTGTCCGCCACGAGTGAAGATTGAGCCGACACGAGTGAAATATGGCCGAAAAAGCATCAGATCTCGACAGTGGCGGCCAATTTAGTATAAATTCGACACGTTCAAAGTGAGTATCTAATAATTTGTTACCCGCACGGAACTTTCACATGTTTCAAGAATATAATGACTTATTTTCAAGATTTTAGGGCTTCGCAATTAGCCATACCAGGCAAAATAGTTTGTAGTCATAGCAGCGCACTCAGTAGATATATTGAGGCTCTCCAAAGGTGTCAAGATGAATAACACTGGCTTGTAAAAATACTGTTGTCTTTGTCAATGTGACCGTACTTGATTGCGTAGACCTCTGGAAAACCTCAACATCTGCTGAGTGCACTGCTATTACTACAAACTGTTTTGCCTGCTATGGATCATTACATCGCGCTAAAATTTTGAAAATTAGTCATTATACTCTTGAAATATGTAAAAGTTCCGTACGGGTATTAATTTGTTGATCACTGATGTTAAATGTTTTTAATTTGCACAAAATTGGCGATGCGTTTTCGGCCAAATTTCACTCTTGTCGGCTCATCTTCACTCGTGGCGGACGATTTTACTCTTCTTAGCTCGATTGATTAGGCAGTGTGGTATAGCTCACCGCTGACATGACCAGACGTGACACCTGTGGGTTCAGACTCAGCCTCTATAACAGGTTGGGTTAGCTTTATTTCAAGAACTGGTGCTTTAGTCTTCTTTACTGCTGAATACATAGGTGGAGCATCTGATGGCATGACATAAAAATAAGGCCGCAAATTTAAAAAAAAACAATATCATGAATATATTGGCCAAACTCGTTGTAGACATTAGTTTCCTTCCTGTTTTTATATTTAATTTAGGGCATACACAAACATACTTCGTCCTTATCGATTAATAAATGTCTGTGTCCATGACGATACTCTCGCATTAGACGTACAAGATAAGGCATAATTGTCGAGAATTGTTTCAACACATAGGCCCCCTACCGAAGAAATAGACATTTCAAGTGTTACCGTTAGACGGATTAAAGAAACAGTCGATAATTTCACTCTGTGTTGCTATTAGTTTATCTGCAAAAGATACCCCCCTGACAACTTCGCTGAAAGGAAATAATTATATTCATTGCACGTCATTATTATTTGAAGCCGAAGTATCATTCTATCCCAACTGTCATGTGGCAGATAGGACCTTTCAACTACTGTAGGACGGAATTAAATTTCCACTAACCTGTTTTAGCTGGGGCAGCAGTGACGGGATGTGTCCTGTGCATAGATTCACAGGCCATCTCATATCCTGCATTATCATGTCCTGTCTTGATGTCCGGTCCTGGGCTGTGCAGCCCGCTGTGCTGTCCTGTATCTTTATTATGTCTGCGTCTGAAATTAGGTGTTCCACTACAGCATTCACAATTCATACCATGGGAACATATGGCTCCAGAGCAGGTCAAGTAAATTACATGTCGCAGCTTAAAAATGTCATAATAACACATAGTGATTGTAACTGACCTATAGTAGAATATAACACCGATGACGGCAATCACGATGACGACTATGACAAGACAGACCATTCCTCCTACCAGGCCGACATTAAAACCTACAATGCAGACAAAAATATGCTTATAAAATTGGGCAAACGTTTCCACATCGTCGGTCCATCATTCATCCAGGGTTGGTGTATACTTGAAAACGTTATTACTTGGGATTTTGTAACATTTATAGATTTTCCAGTTTGCCAATATTCTGCCATGATGTTCATGGATATTAGCCGATCGTTAGGGGTTTTTGCTAAAATTACTGTGCCATCAGCGTAAAATAATAGGCAAAGTGTTCAACAACAATGCAACTTCAGTATCATCAACGAACTCCGCTGCCATGTTCTATATTTAATTTAAACCGAGATATATAGATAATTTGAACTTCTAAAATATGTCAATTTATCCATGGCTTACCTGTTGAAGATGACCCAGTTGTAAATGTTCTGATATTAGAGCTACTAGGATTATCATGCAGGTCTGTTCTTTCATTAAGTTCCCTGATACCTAGAACTCTGACTTGATACTCTGTACTGGCTGTCAGTCCATCTAGTGTGGCTTGTGGTGGGTCATCTTCAGGATTATATTGTACAATACGCCCTGTTGTCCAGTCTGAGTCTACAGTCTGCTTGTATTGTACATAATACTTATAATACTGGTGAAGAGTTGACGATGGATTATTTTCCATATGTTTCCATTTTACAAAAACAGATGATTCTGTGAAATCCGATTCCGCTATAGATTGAAGATTGCCATTGTGGCTCATAACAACTTCATCTGAAACAACGAAATTGATCATCAACTCTCGCTACATAATTTAATAATACGTGGATATAATTTAAATCTTTGAAACACGCAACTCAAGTTGAAGTTGCAGTCGAATGATATTTACCTTGCGGCAGTGTATTCTACAGCCGCAACAAATAAAAAGAAAATGCTCAACATCGACATATATTATGTTTTAAACATATGCCTACATAGCTTGTTGGAATAATACTAATTTATCATGTGAATTATCCATTTTACAACGGCAAAATACTTACAATTCTATTTAACCTTCAAAATTGAAATTAATTATATCATGATGACTCCAATTTATTTGCACAGTGCAATATCATGAACATAGATAGGGCCTATGCATCAATTATTTAACCATTCAGTATAACACAATAGTTGAGCACTAGTGGATGAGTGATAGATGATTACAGAGGATGTCATGTCCTACCTATCATATGATCACATGTTTTACCAGTCGCCCACTCCACACAGTCACACACTCCACCCTGATGGTGACAGATGTGTGGATCAACACAATAAGAACTGCATGTTTCCAAGCAATTCACACCATATTTACCAGAACCACATACTGTAATGATGATGAAACATATAAATACAAACTGAAATACAAACTGAAGTCGATAGAGCACACAGCGACAAACTGTAACATTAAATACAAAATATATATAGACTTACATAACACAAAACAGGCTTCAACATGTTCAACGACTTAAAATCACACTTTAATTCAAGTACAGATAAACACATTTCCCTCATTTTTATATCACTGTCGCCTTAACGATTTCACTAATTATATAGTGTTTACCACTCTGTCAGTAATACATAAAATGACTACGTCTTGTCTGCAGTATTCTAATTCACTTTTAGTGAAACTAAATACTTCATATTTAAAGTTTTTTTGTATGTCTTTATACGGAAGTGTACTGTGGGATTTTTCGTCCAAACATGTTGAAATGTTTTATACCACTTGGCGTAGATGTATCCGACGCTTACTGGGTCTTCCATATAGAACTCATAATAATCTGCTTCACCTCATTTGTAACAATATACCGGTCGACGGACAATTTCATCTACGTTTTTTAAACTTTTTTGTAAATAACCTCAAGAGTGATAATACATGTGTTAAATTGTGTGCTTTGCTATGTTTACGTGGAAGCCGTTCCGCGGCCAGCAACAGCCTTAATTTTATCACAAATTTGTACAGTATGGACAAGTATAATACTGTTGACCTATTTTTTACGAATACAATAATTGATGTAAATAGTCCCATATCAGCCGATATGATGTCAGCGGAGCTATTAATGACGTATTATGCATGCGAGATCAGAAAAACACCAACTTTACGTCGGATGAACTGAATCAGCTACTATCTTTTTTCTGTCTTAATAATTAATTGCATCATACACTGAATTGTATTACCAGCACTAAATTATTAAATTACACACTGCATACTATGTTCATGTACTAAGAGTACGAAATAAAGATTATTATTATATTAGGCCCCTATACAATTTAATCCAGATTATTTTATTCATATAATTTACCTCTTTTACACGCTGGGGGCATGTAACCTACACACCGAGCACACCCAGTGACGTTGTTGCAGTTAATCTTTTTCTGACAGTTACCACACGTTACGTCTGGAAAAGTAATAATTCATAGCACTTTAAAACAGTAATTTATTGCATTATTGTATTCAAATATTGTATAGGGCTATTATCCATTGTATTAGAACAGTTAGGGACAATAATCTCCGAATGATGGGATTACAAACATAAATTTGACATTTTTGTGACGACAACATCAAGATTATATAAAAACATTTAGAGGTATATATTTTAGTGCACAAAAATATGATCGAAAAGAACTCTCTCTCAGCCATTGTAGTCAAGGGGTGGTTGCGTTTAAAATGGCCCCGAAATCTCCCCTTATTTCTGATAGTATACTACCTGGGGCACATTTTTTAGAGGGGGTGGACATTCTGAAACCCGAGAGTAGTTGTGTTATTCATGACTCGGTGTAAGAAATTAGACTCAAAAACCTCCCACGTGCATTCAAAATACAATAACATCACTATAAAACAAAACTGGATCAACATTTATGCCCCCCCCCCCCCCCATGACATACTGTTTGACAACCCCAGTCACCCCGCCGTCACTGCTAAAATCTTTCAGAATGCATACCATGTTTGGTGTTGCCTACGTGTGTGCGGTGTCCATACCTTAATGATATGGAAGGAGACAGAAAATAGCGCCAACTTGCTGAATTCAGAGGAGTTATCCCCAATGATTGCTGTGGCAATATGATACACATCCTCATGACCTCTTACCAGGTAACATGGCAATGAGACTAATTGATGTATAACTTATTTGAAGTAAACGACTATTCTGTCACAGGGTAAGGGGGATGGATAGAAATACTTTCATTTTTTGTCAGTAATAAGATAATTTGTAATGAAGGCACTGTTTGTTCACTGTTTGTTTCCTTTATCATCCGTTACATACAGCTACCTTGCTACGTCTTTTTGTGAAAAATATAATCAGATGCATGCATTCGAAGAATAAGAGTATAATTCAATGACCGTTTACACCTGACAAGGTTTGAATTTAACACAGCCATTACTGAAATTAGGTCGGCTAGACATGCCCAGAACCCCTGGTCGAGCGAGTGAAAGAAATCTCTCTCAAACACCCACCATCTGCTGGTCAAATGAATGTAATAAGCACTTTCAATACTGACAATTATAAGCATGCGCTCGTAAGTGTTTCAACATATTTTATTTAAGTACTTAATTTATTTAAAACATTGATAGGACACCAAAACGATTATGTATTTTGTGATATTATGTGTGAAAAAAACACATGAAGGGAATCAAAATGCCTTGTCTGTGCGCAGGGCTTAAATAGTTATTATTATTCATCATAATTGATATTATGTCACATTGTTATCTGGAACAATCGGAACTGTTTCTATATTATCTCTATTTTATGGTCTGATCTGGCCGTTATTTTTGGCTGTTAGCAGACGAGGTGGGCCTTTATGGAGGATCTCAGAGATTCTAAGTCAGCTGACTTTTTTTATGAGGTCAGGAATGTTTTTTTTATTCTATGGTTCTATTATGTGGTATTAAAAAGGTCGTGAGTGGAAAATGGTATGAGTTAATCGATAATCACGTTAATTAAAAGCAAATTTCAATATGGTTGTTTTAATACAATGTCCTCCGTGAAAAGCTAATAATCTTTTATTGATAATTATTATTATTCACCATTATTATTATTGATACGTATATTTTTTTTATCTAGAACGACTACGCATCTATTAATATTAGCTATTACCGGCTAATAGTAAGTTTTCACTCATGAAATTATATTAATTTAAAATGTCATCATATTGTTTTAATACGTACATATCAACATATTATTACATATGTTTTTTATATACATTCTATTTATATCAAATTGTATATATCCGATTGTTTTCTACGTTTTCCAGAAGGTATTTTTGCTACTATTTATAATAATAGCAGCTTTATTATATCTGGTTTTGGTGCGGAAAACATCTATAATGTATAGTATCAATATCATGTTATTCTAATTATTTAAAATCATTTTCTACTTGCACATATATTTACACCATTTTCTATTTTAGTCAGGGCCCATTTTTCAAAAAGAGGCATTCTTAAAGTTTGTAAGGCATTTCTTAGTAGAATTTGTCATGCAGTTGTTTTCACACAATTCGGATATGCTGATTCCAAATCTGCCCCATGCCAAGCTCTATTTTTGTTTTTTCCTTTTAAAATTGCAAAACAAAATGGCCGCCAAAATAACAGATAAAGTCTCAATTATTATGATTATACATCATGTCAGGGTGCACAGCGGACACACAAACTTGACTTTCGTGTTCAAAATAACATTTTTGTTTTGAGGAATTTCTTGTTCTAAGACCTGGTCAACTATCACGCAAAAAATCCAAGATGGCCGCCAATAATACAGAAAGTACCATAACGTTTTTCTAAGAGTCATAGAAAGTTGTTTTCGGTGGCTAAATATAGGTTTTTAATACCAATAAATCTAGTACAATACAGTCATAACCTCTATTTTTTATATTACATGTAGTTTCAGGGAAAAAATTATACAGCAAGTACTATAATCCTTTTTAGCTCATCCGTCCTATAGGCCTAAGATGAGCTTATGCCATCGTGTTGTGTCTGTCGTCTATCGTCTGTCGTCCGTCGCCTTGGGCCTGTACATTAAACTTCCTCGCGGATTTCAAAAAAAAATAATTATTAATTAACCTATGACCTAATTAAGACCCAATTGGGGCACTCCTCCCTCAATTCTTATCCGATTTCAATTCTGTTTGGTTTGTTTGAAAGAGCTGAGGCCTGTGCAATAAACTTCTTCACGGGTTTCAGAAATTTTAATTATTAATTAACTTATGACCTAATTAAGACCCAATTGGGGCACTCTGTCCACAATTCACAAGAAATGCTTCTCCTCCCTTAATTCTTATCGGACTTCAATTTTGTTTGTTTTGATTGAAAGAGCTCAGGCCTGTGCATTATACTTCGTCACCGATTTCAGAAATTTTAATTATTTATTAACTTCTCACCTAATTAAGACCTAATTAGGGCACTCAGTCCACAATTCACAAGAAATGCTTCTCCTCCCTCAATTCTTATCCTCAATTCTTATCCGATTTAAATTTTGTTTGGTTTATTTGAAAAAGCTCGTCCTTGTGCACAGAACTGCTTCACGGATTTCAGAAATTTTAATTCGTGATCAACTTGCGCTAATAAAGGATGAGCATCTGTGTCATTGACACTCTGGTTCTAAATGTCGTAGGAAATTATTTTTGGCGCTTAGATAGTTTTCTGATAATTCCACAAAAGTAGCATCTGCTACTTTCATCACTGTAGCTACATAGGCTTGCTGTGTATATCTCAAATTTGCATGAATGCCATCATCTTGCATAATGATAATTCTAGAATAGTCACCCTCATCAATATATTGATCATATATTTGTGCAGCTTCGGAATTCATGTAGCGACTCCTTGATAGGACGCCATTGGCTACTTTCTCGTGGTCCTAATTCACACTTAATCAAACCAAATGTGATAGTTATTCAGGTTGAGCAGGAAGCTTTTACACGAAACTAGTTGTAGTTGTCCATCAATGAAGCTCCAACCACAATCTCATAGATGTTTATAATATTGTTATCTGGCCAGAGCGGTATTTATTGCTAAACAGGCCTGAAATACAACGGAAACAATATCCACTTTTTGTGGCAGGGGTTATTGTCGAAGAGGATACATTGAAATACTCCAATTGGCTCAAGTTCTAGTTCTGGGTGTTTATGAATTAATCTAGATGTCTTTCTTTTAGAATTGATGAGCTGGTGTTGTGGAAGCCATTGAGACGGTGGAATGGTACCATAAATATCACCAGTTCTAAGTTTACACAGCTAGGCATTGCTATGATGAGAACTTCGAAAGCAGAATGAGCAAGTTTACATCAGTTCCTACGACTACCACATTGTTTGATTGCCATAATAACATTTAACGTCCCATCATGTGGATGATGTACCTCAGTATTTTTCACACTTAAATACCAGTGTTCATTGAATAGTTGAATGGCATTGTTCTTGACCAAAAGTGGTGAATTTGACCATTGAACTGAAACTGCATTGCCCTCCTCCCTGATTCTGTACTTTATCTGTTATATATTCATCTGAGATAACATCGCAGTGTGCATGGAAATGTTTTTGATGTAGGATACATGTGTCTTGCATAGATTATTAGATGATCAATGTTTATTACAAAAGAATATAATAGATAAGTAATTAATACTCTGCATGAATGACAATTACTCTACTATGTCTGGAGGAGATATATAGTTATTATGGACCTAAATATCTTCACGTCTATCTTATGATTTCATCACTTTATATATGGTAAGATTTATTGTCTTTAACATTGGTACCTCTTCCTGCAAAAAATAGGGTGGTCGCTCCCATACCACTTCAAGACACAACTGAACCGGTTGGGTTATTGTATATTATGTGGGAGTGAGAGCTTATATCTGATTAGAAGCATGCATGACCACTCCAGAACCTACTGATTCCTCATACATTCTACCATATCACGACCACATCTAGAAAGTTTCTGTATTTTATGTTAATCTTCATCAAAACATCCTGATCGTGATACAAACGGTATTATTGCCCCAATTACCACATATTCGGCATCATATCTTGTTGCAAAAGTGCACCCAAAAATCTTTAGTTACTTGTTCATGACACTATAACATTTAGTTGCCAAGACTAGGTTAGTTACTAACATCTTCTGAAGATGGTGTATGTTCATACTATATTTATAAAATTAATTCATCGTCAGTATTTTCAACATTACCCTAGCGTGTCCTCAACCATCAATCTTATATGCCCAAAACATATATAAATCAACTTCTGCACCAAATTACAGATTTCTGATATCGTGTAACTATATTTTATCATAGTAATTGATGGTGATATCATCTATTTCATTCAAGTTAGGGGAGTAGAAATATGTGTAGCCTACATTACGGTTTTGTGTGGATCGATGGTTATGACTTTATTCGTTCAATTATGTCTGAAAACTGTGTTATCAGCGCATTATCAGGCTTTTGTACAGTATCTATTCTGATCGAAAATATAAAAATTAAAATGATACTATTATCATGATTATGTAAATTGTCAATCCGATTGAGAAACATAATTTTTATGTGATGTGCACGTTTTAACCAGCACAATATACCTAGTCACTAGAATCATAAATTGTTTAATTTAAACGACTGCTTGTCTCAATAGGAACAAAACATGTTTGTGTGTCATTTCCAAATTTCAATGGCGGTCATTTAGAAATGGCCTAAAATAGGTAGTCCATCCGACTTTATTTGATGGCATCGACTTTTAATATTGGGGGAGGTCTAATGAGCAAAACAAACTTGGTCTCAGACTTTCATGGGTGGAGGGTGCACAGTAACCCTTTCTGGCCCATGGACTAACACAAAAAAATGACCGAAAATGCACAAAAAATACGTTTGAATAGCTGTTTATCAATTTTCCACAAGACAGAAACATTTTTTATTGGCATAATTGAATTCCTCGCCCCCAAAAACATATGTATAGACTCTAATTTTGTGACCCTAACTGCCTTAGAACTCAAGTTATGGCACAAAACGTGATTTCCAAATTTCAATGGCGGCCATTTTGAAATGGCTTAAATAGGTAGTCCATGCGACTTTTATTTGATGGCATCGACTTTTGATATTGGGGAAGGTCTAATGAGCAAAAAAAACTTGGTTTTAGACTTTCATAGGTGGAGGGTGCACAGTAACCCTCTCTGTCCCATGGACTAACACAAAAAATGACCAAAAATGCACGAGAATTACGTTGGAATAGCTGTTTATAAATTTTCCACAAGACAGAAACATTTTTTATTGGCAAAATTAGATTCCTCACCCCCAAAAACATATACATAGACACCAATTTTGTGACTCTAACTGCCTTAGAACTCAAGTTATGGCACAAAAGGTGATTTCTAGATTTCGATGGCGGCCATTTTGAAAATGGCCCAAAACAGGTAGTCCATCCCAAATTTTTTTTGATGGCATCGACTTTTGATATCCGGGGAGGTCCAATGAACAATAAATACTTGGTCTCAGACTGTCCTGGGGGGGGGGGGTGCACGGTAACCCTATCTGGCCCATGGACTATAAGGACAACCTTTTTTTCTAATTTGAGGCAGGTCACGGGCCTGACCTAAATGTTTGGGATATGTGTTTTCAGAAATTCAGGCTACTGTCAAATACTACACCAAGATTTTTTTGACCCAAGTTCGGACCCAATAAAAATAAATTCTGTCTTGCAGGATTAAACTTCTGTTTAGACATTCTCATCCAAGCCGTCACACCTAATGAACAATGTTGTACCTTGTCAAGATATTTCTTTCATAGCGTTTGAAACTGATAGGGACATTAAAAAACATGCAACCTGAAATTCATTACGTTATCACAATACTTCTCTCACCTACTAAAGTTAAGGTGGTGAATGTCCTCGATTTTGTACTTTCTGGATTTTCAGTTTCATCACTGTTTCCATTAAGAGTCCTGATCCCTAAAACTCTGACTTGATACTCTGTACTGGCTGTCAGTCCATCCAGTGTGGCTTGTGGTGGATCATTATCAGGATTATATTGTACAATACGTTCTGTTGTCCAGTCTGAGTCTATAGTTTGCTTGTATTGTACATAATAACTATAATATTGGTGACGTGCTAATGGTATTTTATTTCTCATGTGATCCCATACCACAATAACAGATGACTGGGATATATTTTCTACTGATACATCCCGGAGGCCTCCCATTGAGCTCATATCAGCTTTTACTGCAAAACATATTAACATTGCTGCAACATATAGTATATATATGAGCATGACACTGTGATGATAATGTGATATCACCCAAAAATCGTTTTTAGTGGACAATTTAATTAATACCAATATAGAAGGAAGTATTGTGGGATAATAATAGTACCCTTGCCATAACAATATGCAGTGGAAATATGACTAAAAAATCTGAACAGAATGGTAATGCCTCGTATACGTGCCCCGTTAAGCGTTTAGTATACATGTTTAATACTAATACATAGAAATTAAATTATGTTTTCCAAATGCATCAGTATGTAAAAGTATACCGCAATCCCCTTTTCAGCACAATACCATTTGGAGCAGATTAACGTATTTTGTATTCGATGTCTAAAAACTAACAATAACTGTGAAAGCAAAAAAATCAAGATATTGACAATTAATTTGTTGAATAATGCTAACATGGTAAATGTTGTTATTTTTTATTAAACCAATATTTGGTAAAGAAATTGGAATCGGTTCCTCACCTAATTCCAGGTCACATTTATTTCCTATAATCCATCCAACACAAGGACTACACGTTCCATCCTGATGGTCACAGTTTCCTGAATCAGGACAATGACGACTACAATCCTCCTGACAGTTCACACCGTATTTACCAGCATCACATGCTGAAAAAAATTGACAACAGGGTATTGTACTACACAGCTCAGCACAATATAAGTACATGTATAGTAATTAAAAAAAACTGTTTATGTATAGATAATAATTATAGGACTACGAAGCATTACCTTGATTTAACGAAGGGGGTGTAAATAGTGCATCGATTGTTTGTTACTCTTGTCATTGATAAACATAGTAATTATGACTTTCCCAGATAAATAAAATTACTATTAGTCCATGATTGTGTTTGTTATTTATATATTTGTGTCATTACATATCACCTTGACGACATTCGGGAGGAAGATAACCTATGCACAGCGAACATCCATTTAGATTATTACAGCGGACGCCTTGTATGCAATTATTACATAGCGGATCTGTATAAGAAAAACAAAACTTGTATATTTCATGTCATCGCTAACATGTGTTCAACATATTAGTTTAATATTCTCTCATTTTTCATGAACAGTATAATACAATGTTAGAGCCACGCACTACAACATTGTATTTCATACTTTTCATGTATGAAGACGTGAGCTGATCAATACTGCATTTAAAAAAAAATGAATACATGATGTGTCAGCCATCGTAAACATGAGCAAGCAACATTGAGCAAAAAAAAACATGAAAAGTATGAAGGACACAACTATTATTAACAATAACATGAATTACAATAAGACGAGGTAATTAAGTTAAATACGATTAACAAGACCCGTCTGCGACAGCATTAGGGTTCAGCCTCTAATCGTCGTTTAAAAGCGAATATGATCCGAAAAAAACTTCTAACTTCTATTTACAACTTTTAAAATTTAAACAGCTATTTCATGACCATATATTTCAACGTAGTCAAAAGTCGGATATTTTTACTTTGATCGAGTTGATTATTTTCATGAAGCCGAACATTGTGTTTTATAGTAATGTTCTAGCTATCTAGCTGGTACGGTTTCCCAGATATTACGCATATTAAATTCCATAATGGCCGCAAGTCGGCAATTTTGAATCTGATCAAGTTCAAAGTTTTAAGAGCATATCCCTCTCTGAAACCACACATTGTGTTGTATTGCACGGCTTGCCAGATATTACGCATACTAAATTCGATAATGGTCAATCGTCGGCTATTTTGAATTTGATAAAGTTTATTTTTTTCGGAGAGTACCCCCTCCCTAAAACTGCACATTTTGTTATTTAGTAACGGTCTAGCTATCTGGCATGGTTTTTCCAGATATTACGAATATTAAAGTCAATAATGGTCTCAAGTCGGATATTTTGAATTTTATTGAGTTGAAATAATTGTCACGGTGCATCCCTCTCCGAAACCCAACATTTGGTTTTATAGTAGGCCTAATTGTCTAGTTTTCCAGATAATACGCATATAAAAGTCAATAACGGCTGCAAGTCGTCCATTTTAAATTTGATCAAGTTAAAAAAATTCGGGGAATACGTACCCTCCCAGAAACCGCATATTTTGTTCTATTGTGATGGTCTAACAAATTGGCAAGGTTTTCCAGAACTTAGGCATATTTAAAAAATAATTGCCGATAGTCAACCGTTTTGCCCGATGTGAGCCCATTTTTTTAACTCATCCGAGTGATTGGTGATCGAAAATTGTTGAGTAAATCTAGTTATTGAGGAAATCGGAAATAAATCAAAAACCTAGAGGTCACAGAAAGGGAAAATGTGAACTCAGTCCAATTGGAGCAATAGTTAAACAGTATGTGAAGTAGCATGTGCATCCCAGTAACGCGAAATAAGTTATAGTGCTACAAGTGGCGGACAGGTGAATGGACGGACGGACGCGCAAGATGACGACAAAAGACATCCGTCAAAAATTGGCTGAGGCGAAAAACCTGTAACTGGATAAAATGTACCAAATAAAGTGGTGAATGTTTTGGTGTCTGTTTTATCGGCATTCTCCTCATCCGTTTGACCCCCTTTACTTCTGACTCCTAATATCCTGACTTGGTATTCTGTATGTGAAGTCAGTTTGTCTATCGTGGCTGTTGGTGGATCATCATCAGTATTATATGGCACTATGGATTCCCTGATCCAGTCTGATGATCCCTTCTCTTTGTACTCTACATAATAACTGTAATACTGGTAGAGGTCTTCATCATCAGGCTGATTGCGAAAGTGGAGCCACTTAACAACTAGAGATCCGGCGTATCTGTTTAATAAACCGAGACTGCCAGATCGCATATCAGCTGCGACTGAAATATATAAAGTTGTATATTAGTTGTATACTTATATATATGTATGAAGGGTCTAGCCGTCCTCAATAACCGGATATTACCAATAATGCACTAATAATTTAGAAAGAAAAGACAATACACAACGGAAATACTATGACACACAAAAGTCGCATTGTTTTATATTAAGCCTAGTTGTATATTTGTAGATGTGCTCATACCCGGTAATTACGAATGATGCACTAACAACTTAAAAAAGACAAGACACAACATGGCTACTATGATACGAATACCGAATTGACACGATGAGTTCGATACTTTCAATGATGTTCAAAGAATGTGAGATGACTAAAATGTAAATCACAAATAAAATGCTAATATGTTTAAACGTTTGTGAGTATCAAGCTATAAGGGACATGTTCATTAAACAAATTGGTGCATATTATTCAATTAAATATGTATTCAATTCAAAACACACACCCAATTCATAATCACATTTATCTCCTATTCTCCACTCCTGACATGGACTACATGTTCCATCCTGATGATCACAGGTTCCCGAATCAGCACAATAAGAACTACAATCCTCCTGACAGTTCACACCGTATTTATCAGCGGCGCACTCTGTCGAGATAATATCATGGCTATAATATAACATAATATAATATAATATAATATCTTGACGGCATACTATGATACATTTAGCATACAGTTTATAAAGCTACATAGGCTTACATGTACATGGGTGTGTCAGCGTATCGCGAATGTTTCGAGCTGTAGTACTCATCAGCAAATAGTCCAAGCTTGAATGCACATGACTATTCTGAGACAATATATAATTTTATGATTTTTTTTTCACAATTAAACCACACTAGGCCCTACTTTCAAATCCAATAAGTGCTGATTGCAAACCTTGAGACCGTATTTTTTTCTTTCGGGCAAAATTACATCTTATCAAACTTCATTATCCTGTTTAAGTAGATTAAATTGCAAACATTACTCATTATATTGTAACAAACACCAAATATAGTTGTCATGCAAGTGTTCATTAAATAGTCGGACTTGTCAAACAACCTGGACCCTATACTTACATTTAGTATTCCACATCTGAAAGCCTAGGGATGAGATTATTCACTAAAGTGAAATATAATAGAACGAATTATGCTACTGGCTAAAGTTTTTCAACATTTAATGACATTTTTATAATTGATATTAGTAGAATAAAACTGTTATTTAAACAGAGGTGTCGTACTAATACTCGACCATGTGTTTTTTATGTTATAAACGTTTGTAATAGTATATCACCTTGACGACATTCTGGTGGAATATAACCTACACACAGTGAACATCCATGTAGGTTATTACAGCTGACGCCTTTTTTACAATTATCACATAGCGGATCTATAATGAAAGAAAGACATATTTAACAACCCGTAACGCGGTAGTTAATAATCACCTCTTATTTTAGGTTACGCGACCTGCATTTAAAATGTAGGGAGGGGGACAGGACTATTACATAAATATTTAAGTAGCTAGCCTTCCAGAAAAAAAATCGAGTGTACTTAATTCATTAAATAATATTTGCAATATTTTTTTTTTCATGAGAATAATTCAATGCATGCTTTTAATTTATTTTCTTGTATCTCCTTACTTGGCATTTATGTTATTATTGATCATTATTGATCTTTCTCGGTATACAATATAGAACACATGGACTAATTGATCCAGTGAAAGGAGTAAAATCATCCAATTGAGCGGCACGAGTGAAATATGGTCGAAAGTGGCACAGATCTCGCCGGCCTTGTCCAAATTCAACACATTTAACATCAGTGACCAATACATTAATACCCAAACGGGACGTTCACTTATTTCAAGAGTGTAATGACTATTATTCACGATTTAGGGCGGTGTAATTAGTCACACTAGGCAAAACAGTTTCCAGTCATACCAGCGGGCTCAGCAGATTTTGAGGCTTTTCAAAGGTCTACGTAATCAAGCATTGTTAAATAGACAATATCATTTTTGCAGATAATTATTATCTGTCTTGAAACTTCACAAAAAGCCTGTTGCTGGAAGTAGTCGTTTTGTTTCAAAAAGCCGGTTTTATGGAAGAGTGAAGGTTGAGCATCGGAAGAGTTAAATATTTATACATTTATCATGTTTATAGCTTGCTTTCTCAGACGTTTATACATTTATTTGCTTAAGTCGTATATAAATGGACAATCATGTTATAAAAATGATTCACTTGTTTTTTTGTGTTTAAAATAACGAAAGTATTTTTTTCTCTCTATATATTAGTACTAATAATCTTGTCCAACGTGGTGTATGATTTCAGCTGATTTCTCAGTCAACTCTCAACCAATTTAATAAAATTATACAAACACTATCAAGTGATGCGGCGACTAAACCTATATACTGCACCCAGACGTATAATGTAACCGGTTACATTATACGGCGACTGGCTATATTATACGGTCATGGAAAGCAACACATGCACTCTGCCATTATCGGGCTAAGATGATCATATGATCAGTCGAACTTTGCAAATGGCCTACATGGGGTATGATGATCACCTTGAACATGCTACCCCAGTGTTGCCTGATCATCTTACCCCATGTCGGCCATTTGCAAAGTTCGACTGATAATTAAAAAATGAAATGTAAGAAACAAGTACAAAGGCATGCTAATTAAGCCATTACTATTATGTTGTTCTTTGACAACCTGATATCCATTCTGCCTTCAAACACTTACATGTATGGTGCTATAGTGTATGACTATAAATATTTACTCCAGATGACAAAAAACAATTTTTTCTTCTTGTTCATACAAAGATCAGCCCAGCTTCTAACTTCTCACATGGACAAATGCATATCACCCTAGTCTCTCACTAGGTGTCAACGAATCCAGATCTGTTACATTTTTGCGCCGTATAGAGTCCATGATCACCTTACCCCGCTGATCATCTTACCCCACTCTCCCCTAGACTGGCACTCTGAATGCGATTTTATTTGACAAAAAAATATATATCTATTTAAAAGTGAAAAAGTTCAGTGGGGACTTCTGAAATTCGAAGTTTGAAGTCCGAAGTCTGAAGTCTAAAATTCTAGTTCAGAATAGCTGCAAAAAAACTCATAAGCAAACTTTCTATCAATCTGTCATGATAAAAATAACCCAACAAAATTCAAAATGGCCGCAGCAAAAACTCATAAAACCCCACCCAAATATTATTGTTACTTGAAAAGTCACAATTCCACTATAGTATTAGCATATGTATCTACTTTTCATATATCAACTACTATAAGTGCTTGGTGCGGAAGACTGATGCCAGACAATTGTCTGTTACTTTATTACATTTATTTTATGTGTGCATATGACAACCGTGTATATTTTCAATATAATCTGTACTTTAACAATAAATATTTTTAAGTTGCGAACATTTTGTTTTATATTATGTAGATATAGATATAAATATCCTACCCGGCCGGGATTTGAACCCTGTACCTTTAAGTTTTGGGCCATCGGGGCTGTCCATCACGCTGTTCATAGAGAACTATGAACTAATCCGCAAATATTATATGAAGACAGCATACGGATTGTACATATAATTATTCTTATTATCTGATGAATATTGCTCGAATAGTCATTTGTATATCGTTATTTTACTCTTGGGAAAAACTTTTAACAATCAAAACGCATATAGTGGAGGTATGAGGTATTTTCGGCCTGTTCTCGTGGCTGATAACATTTTGTAGCATTTATTCAATGTATTGTACCTTTTTTATATGTTTTAACTGGAAAGTCAAATAAATGTAACCCTTTTAGAGCCGAACTCCTCGCACCACTCCTACCCCTACCGCCAAATTCCTAGGAGGGGGGAAGTAAAATGCTGGGCCTTTTGTACTGCCCGATATATCTAATCACATCAGCAGGATCACAGAATAGGAGTAAAATAATGACATGTGACGATGTTGTGGTTTAACGGGGTACAACTCCAAGGTCACATCAAGGTCATACTAAGCTAATTTCGAGGTCATTTCAAGGTCAAATTGGCATAACAACGTAATTTGTTTTACTTTTACTGCTCATGTGTGATTTAAACAAATATTAGAAATGACTTCTGCTCACACATTAATTCTCGGGTACTATGTAAACACGCACCTCAACTGGTATTGGGGCTTTATCAGTTTGGTGGGGGGTGAATACTAAGGGTTACACAAATATAACTTAAAATGCTATATCATTCGGGTGGTCTGGGACGCTCCTCCCTGTCCTACTGGTGGGCTCCACACTGGTGTATTAGTAGGCCTATAGACAGCCTACATGAAGCCAATGATTTAAATATCTTGGTGCATAATTAAGTGAGACACCTGCGATAGGAGTCTACCCCCGCCACACTGTCTGTATTCGGGGAGGGGGGGGTGACCATAAGTTGCTTAGAGGCGGGAGTCTGAATTAAAAAAAAAAAATAAGTACTGAGAAATAAATAACAAATTTATTCTTATTTCGTATCTATAAGCCCCACACGCAAACTATAAAAAATGAACTACACATATTTCTTTGTTTAAAAAGGGGCCTTCCCGGGCTGTTCCCGGCCTGTTTTTTGGCCGTACCTCACGGGACCCGGAGGGACCTCGACCGGGTGCCGTTCATTTTCCATCCCGCGCTGGCCCCGGGTTACTTTAAATACTAACTTAAAAGTAACCCGGGCCCCGGCGAGAAATATACCACGGTTCAAGCCCGCAATCTGCCCGGCAGGGGCTCGGCGGGGCCCTGTTGGGATCCGCCAGGGACACGGGGAAACCCGCCCGGCCCCCTACATGACCCGGGCAGGAGCCTGTGGGGTCCTGACTTGGCTTGTAGGGGACCCGGGCGGTGTTCCGCCGGTGGCTCTGCGATGTCCGAGCGGGTCCTGGTCGGGACCATTGTCGGGACCCTTGTATAATCTCCAGGGGATACACAGCTACTAAAAGAAGAATTTAGCAATGTTCAATCCATCTATAAATCAATGAAATAATTTTGGGTACTTCTCATTTTACCAACTGTGTTTGTAACTTGAAACAACTTGCATCGCAAAATGTATACAAATAACCCTGTCTTTAAATTGTCCTTACATTTGCCTACTAAGATCAGTTTATCTAATTGAAGGACCAACACGCTGGACCAGGCACGGATCCATCCTGATTAAAGGTTTGAAGTATTCGTGGTGTTAGACCCTGTGAAAGGGTCTTGTATTGTCTGTAACGGGCTTTTAGAGCCAACCAGGTTTGAACCCACTACATTCGTTTTGCGGGATTTATTTTTTCTATGTTTTTTGCACTAGGAGCAATGACACAAGGCCAACGTTGTAAAGTATCGGGCGGTTGCAAGCCTAATATAAGAATGAGGCCAGCTAAATGAATAATGTCAGCAGTGTGAAAATTGCTTTGCGTCGCTTTCTGCACAATAATGGCTTAATATTATATGATTATATAATGGCTTATATTAGGCTTGCAACAGCCTGATACCGTTACAACGTTGGCCTTGTGGCATTGCTCCTAGAGCAAGAAACATAGAAAAAATTAATCCCGCCTGTTACATGTTACATAAAAGCCCGTTACATGCAATACAAAACCCTTTCACAGGGTCTAACACCATAAATACTTCAAACCTTTAATCAGAATGGATCCGTGGCAAGTCCAGCGTGTTGTTCCTTCAATTGAGAAAAGTATATGGAAGAATGTTTTAAATTGCTATTAAAAAAACAGGTTGTGTAATGTCTTCTTTTACTCGACTTATCTATTAGATAAACTGATGTTAGTAGACCTATCCACAAATGTAAGGGAAATTTAAAGACTGGGCTATTTGTATACATTTTGCGATGCAAGTTGATTCAAGTTACAAACACAGTTTGTAAAATGAGAAGTAACCTAAATTGTTTGATTGATTTATAGATGGATTGATTGATTAAACATTGATAAATTCGTCTCTCAGTAGCTGTGTATCCCCCTGGAGATTATACAAGGGTCCCGACAAGGGTCCTGGCCAGGTCCCGCTCGGGCAACGCAGAGCCACCGGCGGAACACCGCTCGGGTCCCCTACAAGCCAAGTCAGGACCCTACAGGCTCTTGCCCGGGTCATGTAGGGGGCGGGCGGGGCGGGCGGGGAGGTATCCTGCGTGTTTTTCTTCAAAAATTGTCCCCGTGTCCCTGGTGGATCCCGGCAGGGGCCCCGCCAAACCCCTGCCGGGTCCCATAGGGGGCCCGGACGGGTTTACTGCGTGTTTTTCTTCAAAAATTGTCCCCGTGTCCCTGGCGATGTCGGATCCCGGCAGGGGCCCCGGCGAACCCCTGCCGGGCAGATTACGGGCTTGAACCGTGGTGTATTTCCCGCCGGGGCCCGGGTTACTTTTAAGTTAGTAACCCGGCGCACGCGCGGGGGGGGGGGGAATGGACGGCACCAGGTCGGGAACCCTCCGTCCCGTGCGGTACAGCAAAAAAACGGCCCAAAACAGCCCGGGAACTGCCCGGGAAGGCTCCTTTTGTGAAATGTGACCAAGGCATAATAGTGACCCGCCCCTATAGGCTTTATACCCGTGAGAGGCCCTGCAGTAACCCTGCCGATCCCCTGCCGGTACCCGCCCGATAACTTTTACACCTTACGGCCCCGGCCGGATCCCGTGAGGGATACCTGTGAGACCCGGCCGGGCTCCGGTAAAGTTTTCAGAGCAATGAGAACAAGTCTCGTCCGATAGCCGGCTGGGTGCCCTCCGAGTAGTCTAGTCAATCCAGGTCATTTGAGGCCCGACCCAGCACAAAGTGCAACAATTTTTTTTTTGGAATGCATTCCAGGAAAGTCGCTAGAACAACATATTAAAAATGCCCCAAAATGCCTCTGGGGGAAATATGTTAAATTTGGATGAATCCATTATGGCCACCGAATGTCCAGCATACGACCTGTTCCATCCTATAACTAGTACTAAGTATGCCATTTTGAACATTTTAATGACATTTAAAGTAAACTTATGTATCTTTTAGATGATAAATGTTTCAAATATGTACTTTCAGAACTTGCATGAATCCAAAATGGCCGCCAATAATCTTAAAAAAATACCTGTTATTTCATATAATTAACGCGGAACAAGCCATTATGTGGAGTTTAATAAATTCATCTTGTACTTCTTGAAGACCAGACCCTGTCTTTATATGACCAATGAATCCAAGAACGCTCGTTACAGTATGGAAGCCAAGGCGTAATACAAATGACTGGAGTTATCTATAAATGTATGATATTCTGCCTCTGACTTTCACGTATCTGATCTGCTTCCCACCAGAGTGGTTTGAAAGTTATAATGGGTATATTTCTTGGCATGGGAGGACACATTTATGCAATATTGTATTTTGTCGAGGTTTGCTGCCTTTCTGCGCCATTTTCACTAAACTAGACCATTCTGTCCATCTTTTGGAAGCATGTGAGGCTTTCCAAAGGGCATGCAGATGAGTTATTTTGTTTCCTTGTGCGATAATGATCTTGCCTACACTATGGAATGTGTTACAGACTTGCAAATATCCATGGTAATGGTGTTTTGGTGAACATCATCCACCTCATACTGAACAACTTGATCTGATATACGCTTTGAAATGTCTCTATCCTGCATAGAAACCCGTTCATTATTTTGTAAGCAATCCTGCTGACGGACAGACAAACAAACCAAAACGACCAAAACATAACCTCATTTGACGATATAATGGGGATTTCCTGGATTGTTTACACCTTTACTAATATATGAGGTGATATTTACTTGAATAACATCTTATAAACTTCCAACTATCAAAATAAATGTTGCTAATGGTAGTTTGTTTAGGAAATTAGAGATTTCGGAGGATTTGGACGGCCATATTGGAGTTATGTAAGTTCGAAATATTACCTAAGTAAGCATTTGTGTCCTCTAAACGTTCACCTAGTCATATTTACCTTTGAAATCATAAAACTAGTTTATATCAACAAAGCCCTAGACTTTTGGAAATTTGGCGGCCTTATTAGATTTATGCAAATTTGACATATTTCCCCAAGAGCCATTTCGGGGAATTTTTAGTATGTTGATCTAGAGACCTTTCCAAAATGCATTGTGGAAAAAAAAATATGTTGCAATTTGTGCTGGGTCTGTCACTACATTGACTAGACTAAGACCAGCCAGGGCTCCGGCAGAGTATCTGTAAAACTATATTTGATCATGACTACAGTGCCCGGGGCCCGCAAGGGACTTATATCTCGGCCGTGCTCACAGCCCGGACAGGGCCTGGGCTAATTGTGATCTATAAGCAATACATAGGCTACCAGCACTGCCTTGTGGATCTATATGCTTGCATAATGGCCACAACAGGGTGGTGCCTTACATATGCGACACCCCTGGTATGCGGTAGAGCTATGGGTGTCGCATATATATGCGACACCAGCGGTTAAAGTGTTAAAGGTAAATGTCGCCATTTCATAAACTTACTACATTCGCCTCAGAACACCAATACACTGTTATAGTAGAAGAGCTGTCCGTACAACCCACCATACTGACAAAATCTGACTATATATTCTGTTACAGCAAACCTTCTTATTTATAGCGTGGGCGTAAAGTCAAGTTGTGGTATCAGGTTTTTATTTTGACCGCTTATATGGGGGTACCCTCAAACCTGTCAGGAATTATGGGTAAGGGTTATGTAAACGTGTTATTCTGCTTAACCAATCGACAAACGCAATAGCTCATAGATATCTCATAGATCACAGATAAGTTAATGTCAGTTCCCATGATATATCACACACTACAGTAAAGTAAATAGTCGTCTCTCCACATACGCTCAAGCAAAATTTGTATTATGAAATAATCAAAATGAGCAAAAACACAAACTAGTCAACTTGGTCAAAGGAAACATAATAAAACATAATTATTGCACATATCCATATTTGGTCTATGTTTGCTGAACAAGATTATGTCTATGCTTAAAAAAGTGTTATTTATATTTAGAAATGTCACATATTTTGTTTTAATGGGAAAATATTGCAGCCTTTTATGAAAATATTTGTCTTTAGTCAGAGCTAAAATATGAAACATTAAAGTTTGCTCGGCATTTTAGTGTATAATTTGCTAGCCTCTTGTTTTTACATAATTTGGGTGTGCTGAATTCGAATTTGTCTGTTAATATTCTATATTTGGTGACATTGACCTTAAAATCAGCAAAACATAAAATGGTGGTCAAAATGTAACTAAACCCCCATATTTTCTATGGTTCACTACACATAAAAGCACAATTTTTGGTCTCTGTAAGATTTTTATTTGAGAAACTTTTTTCGAGTGTCATTTGAAAGAAATTACCTTTATTTGACCTTCAAATTCAATGCGTCCGTCATCTTTCAATATTTACTGTCACTATAATTACACCTCTAAATATGCTGACGATAATATGACTTATTTCTAATAACTTAGTGAACCAAGGATAAACATTACTGCAGACACAATTGAGAAAAAAAATATAAAATGGCCGCGAACGTAAAATAAAATGGCTATCAAAATGTAAATAACACCTCTTTTTTTTCGGTTGGTCGCCCGGACATGCATAATGTATTATTTTTGTTATGATTTGGGGACCGAAGCACTCAGGTCCGATGTTAAATTATAATCGCCTGACCTAGATTTTATATTAAAATCCAAGCTGGCCGTCATGGCCATTGCATATTTACAAATAAAATCGTGACGTCATTCTAAATGCGGAGCACATAAAAGCAAGTTAAAATGTAATTAAACCTAGTTTTAAATGCTTAGTAAGCAAATCTGTCGCATCACCTATTTTTTCAAATTTCTTTTAAAAATTTTTTTTTTCTATTATATTATTGTTTATATAAATAAAAACGCTAAAATTTTGTTCTGGTGGTAACCATTTTGAATTTGAAGGTCAGAGAAAGGTCATTTGGATCGAAAAAATTAGACATACATTTTGTCAACTCCAAATCAAGCAGAAACCAGAAATTGTGCATTTATTTGAAAAGATGTGATTTTTGCAGCTTTTTTTCTTTCAAATTTGAAGGTGAATGCCACTAGGCCTACATATAGAACGTTATCTGACTGATTCGCATTCAGCATACCCGAATTATGTAAAAACAAGTGCAAAGCAAATTATACACTTAAATGCCGAGCAAAATTCAATGTTTCAGATTTCAGCCTAGGCTAAATACACACATTTTCTTATCAGGCTTCTATATTCTTACATTGAAAGTGTTAAATAAATACATATCTGGGTTTAGAAAACAGAGGCCACTTGGAGATATGGACAATAATTATGTTTTACTGAGTGGTTTTCATTGATCATTTTTTCGATGATTTTGTTGATGATTTTGATTACTTTCTAATACAGATTATGTTTCAACGTCTGTGGATATATAACTGTTTACTCCACTGCAACATGCAATATATCACTGCAACGGAAATAGAATTTGCATGTGTTACGTTTGATAAACTAGAAGAGCAACCAAAAACGTTCACTTAACCCGATCCCAAATCTAAACAGGTTTGGGTGGTCTCAATGACAACTAGAATATATCAATAATCTCCTGGACTGTATGCTGAATGAAGTGAGCTTAACCACATTAAAGTTAGAACCATGAAATCAAATTTGGTCTTATTCTCTCAAGACAGTGTTTATTCTGGTAATATAAATCTTTTTTAGCTGATACACATAGTATAATTTGTGCTCCATTTCTTGTCAAGATTAAAACAAAATACATAGCGAATTTACTATTGAGATGTGACTTGGTCAACGTTGGTATAAATGCACAATACACAATGTGACCTAAGGTCAGAGAGATCCAACAGTTATATCATTGAATACTGGATGTATTGATATCAAAAGTTTAGGAATGGATCCATTTATTGCAAAGATATGGCAATTTTTCGAGCTTGAGCTCCACTTTGACGAACATAGCGAAAAACACCCCCTATGTTAGAAAATGGGCTGTACAATAAAATGATACCCAATACTTATTCTACTTTAAGCCCACCCTGTAAATAACCAGGGAGGTTTGTTCTAACATAATATACGATCATATTTTGTCCGTATGATGGGTTGTACCAACTCCTTAAATAAAAGTCCCATAGGAACTAGCTCTTCTACTATTCAATGATCTGGCTTCTGAAATACCTCAGGTCTATATCTATTTCATATTATTTTCACCGGATTAAATGTAAATTCAAAGGCTGTGGTATTGATTCATTTAATTGATCCGTCATACATTCTAATGTACATATGTCTCATCACCTCAAATCACTCATTTTACATAGGCTGGTAGGCATGTAGTATCCAGCAGCATAATGTTTCCAACACGATGGTCGCAGCCGCCACTGATTTGGTATGTACTTTGATTTGGTATGTTATGAGAATTGACTGAGAAATCAGCTGAAATCATGCACCACGTAATTATTATTACCAAAATATATATAAAGTGAGAGACATAGGACCTATTTTTGTAATGTTTCACGCAAAATAGACAAGTCTTATAATATAGGATCGTCTGAGAAAGTGATTCCCCCTTCCCATGCTCAACCTTCACCCTTGTGAAGACGATCAGACAAATAGGCTTGGTCTGCTCCGTACAAACTGGTGTTTTAAACAAAACGATCGCTTTCATCTGGGGAGTTTTTTACAGTGTCAGGATGGATAAATACTATTGAAGAGAATCGTAAAAATGGGTCATACAATGAAATATGTGAAAGTCCCGTATGGGTATTCATTTGTTAGCCAGTGACGTTGAATGTATTGAATTTGGACAAAATCGACGAAATCTGTAAACTTTTCGGCCAGATTTCACTCGTGTAGGCTCGATGTTCACTCGTGGAAGACGATTTAACTCTTCGCTGAATAGATTAGTATATGTGTAGATTATGAGAAAAATGTTCTCCATGAAATTTATATGGAAATATTATTAATTGCATGCTGCAAGTAGATCTTTATAATTTAGTATTAAATATAACACATATTCAAACTTACTAAAATATTGCATATTACAATATACGACTGATATTAACTGATCAATAGCACATTTTAAAAGTTAACGGAGCCATTTAAAATAATAAAAAAAAACAATTACGCAATTACGCTTATCACTAAATACGATGAAATGTGTAAAAAATGTTTCAAATAGTTTCTAATCTATCGCCAAAAATACAATTTTTATGAAGGACAAAACACATTACAAATTTCAATAAGATCAACTATTTAATACAAATATGATTACAAAATGTAACTAGAGACAATATAGTCCTACCAGATAATGTGGTGTACGTATTCGTGTCTGTTTTCTTGGCAGTCTCTTTATCCGTTTGATCCCTTATACTTCTGACTCCTAATATTCTGACTTGGTATTCTGTATGTGAAGTCAGCCCGTCTATCGTGGCTTGTGGTGGATCAACATCAGGATTATATGGCACTATGGGACCCCTGATCCAGTCTGATGATCCCTTCTCTTTGTACTCTACATAATAACTGTAATACTGGTAGAGGTCTTCATCATCAGGCTGATTGCGAATGTGGAGCCACTTAACAACTAGAGATCCGGCGTATCTGTTTAATAAACCGAGACTGCCAGATCGCATATCAGCTGCAACTGAAATGTAAAAAATCACATTGTTCTATATTAGTTGTATAATGATAGCTATGTATGTATAACCGTTCTCATAACCCGGATATTACCAACAATGTACAATGATTTAGAAACTAGACAAGATACAACAGGAATACTGCTACAAGAATACCGCATTGATACGATATATTCGATGACTGACCTTCAGGACTTCCAAAAATGTTCAAATAATGTCAAATAACTAGAATAAATATCACAAATAATAAGCTAATAACTTAGAAAAAAACAAAAAAAGTAAGAAGTTTGTAAGTAATCTAAGGGATATAAGACAGTAAGACAGTAAGACATTAGTTTATTCAAAGATCTGTATATGTACAGACATGTATGTATATACCAGGAGGGCACGTATGGTTGTGACCATTATATCTTATAATACAATATTTACACAGGGTTATAATAATTATTGTTACTATGGTACTATTCGTCTTATCTATGCAAACAGCTTAAATGCATTCATTGATATTTGAAAATATTTACATAAGTTCGCCAGCTGTACGGTGCTTTTCACATTCATTAGATTGTAAAATGATAGAGCTGACCGAGATTGAACAAACACCTTTTTAATGTATTTTTTACGGGATTCGTTAAAACGTGGGCATATAAACAAGAAATGAAATTATTCGCCCAAATCGTTACAAAGTTCACATACTCTCAAATTACGAGGGATATTAGTACGGCAACCAGACTCTATTGGAAGATTGTGGTTTCTGCAACGAAATCTCGCTATTGTACATCGCTGGTGATATGACAGTGTCAATAAATATTCTTCAAGATGCAGAGACGTTTTAAACATCCTATAGTTGATGTATTTGCTACTTATATTTATTTCAGATGACCATTTCCATATAAGGGATGTTCATTAAACGAATTGATGCATCTATGTTTGGACAAAATGTATTATTTATCTGTTGAATACAAATTATTCAATTAAATATATATTCAATTCCAAAACACATACCTAATTCATAATCACACTTATCTCCTATTCTCCACTCCTTACATGGACTACACGTTCCATCCTCATTGTCACAGGTTCCTGAATCAGCACAATAAGAGCTACAATCCTCCTGACAGTTCACACCGTATTTACCAGCATCACACTCTGTCGAGACAATATCATGGCTATGACATAAACATCATGATGGCATACAATGTTAGGCAACAATTTGGTCAGCACATAGGTAATGTTTCCAGCTGTGCCACTCACCAGCCATTAGGCGCATGACTAGTCATGAACACTTTGATAAAGGTTCATGAATATTCATAGGTTTTTGTTCATGAACAGTAATGAACTATTTATGTATGTTCATGAATAGTTCTTGATAATCTCACCGGGGCCTGAAGCAAACAATGAATTGAATGTCATAAATGGATAAAATCCCTTTTTGAGAGAATTGGTTTTGACTTCAATGACGTTAGCTTTCTCTTGATATGGTATTTCGTTGTTTCTGCAAAGGCCAACCCTGTAACCCGAACTCATAGGTGATTGTCAAGCATGATAGGGGCCTAATTAATATGTAAAACATTAGTATTCCTGGAGCCAAGGAGTGTCTACGTTAAAAAAAATCCCCCGAAATCACCCACCTGTTTCTAATCGATGGGGGAGGGGGCACATATTTAGCGAAGGTGACATTCTGTAATCGGCAGATATATAAGATTCAAGAATAAAATAAAGTAAATAAATAAAACCGGAAAACCCCACCAAACTAAACGATTTTGATACATTAGTGCGCAAATGCTTGAGCAGGTACTTTGAGCAGGTACGCAAGTACGCAAGTACGCAAGTACTTGCGACTGTTCGTGAGTACGCACGTAGACAAGTACTTCACACTTTGCGTCAGTGCGCAAGTACGAAAGTGCTTGCGAAAGTACACAAGTGCTTCAGTGAGTATACTTGCGAATATTTGCGCAAGTGCACAAGTGGACAAGTACACACGTACGCAAGTGCGCAAGTAAACAAGTGAGCGAGTATGCAAGCGATTGCTCAAGTGTTGCGCAAGTGCACAAATACCTTACTGTTATAATGTTGGGCCAGTGTCGCAGACGGTGATACAACATTCCATATCACAAACAAATATATATAAAAATACAGAAGCTCAGTGGAGACTTTCTGAAATTGGACTAGCGTCGCAGACAGTGATACAACATTCAGCCTCTGAATGTGTTCCCATTTTACAATCAAATATATATCTATATAACAAATTCTGAGATTTGCAGTCCAAATTCTAAAGTCTATGATCTGAAATGTCAATTCAAAATGGCTGCCAAAAACGCGCGAACAAAATTCAAATCAATCTCTCATGACAAAAAAAAATATAAATGGCTGACAAAAAACTCATAACACCTGGTCCAAACATCATTGTTACTTGAAAAGTCACACTTTCTTTCTAGTCAGTTTTGTTGTCACATTATGAATATTTTATTATAACACCCATGTTTAAGCTTATGTGGAGAAAGTACTATTTCCTCTGCTGCAGTACGTGATTAACAAGAACAGCTAAGACATACGTTTAAGTAAGCAAGCTAGCTTAGCTAACCTGAATGGTAGGCTTAACACAGAGCTAGATAAACCATTGTGTTGGGAAAATAACCTGAGACTTATATCAAACGTTCGGGTATGTTATGTGACTGGATAATAAAGCAATGTTTGTGATTTTACAATTACAAATTCCACGACAGACATTACGAAAATCCAGCACGTCAATAAAGTTAGTTACTTATTCCTTATTCTTTATTTAATAAGGATTAAGTAACAGTTACGTAATACCTATTCGAGCAAATAAGTAACAAGACTTGTACTACTCTTTCTGCGATGAGATTGGTGTTTCACTCTTTCATTTCCTAAAATTACAAGAATATGAACGGCTTTTGTGGAGTTTTAGGGTATTCTAGATGTGTTCTCTTATTTTAAAGTGGTTTTCACCGTATAAGTAGCAGTTACTTATTTAAACGCGAATAAAGAATATGTAACCAGTTACTTATTCCTTATTCAAAACCGAATGAGTAACAAGTCTTGAACTACTCTTTCTGGGATCAGATTGGTGTTTTACTTTTTATCTCCTAAAATTACAAGTAGATGAACGTATTTTGTCGAGTTTTAGGGTATTCTAGATGTGTGTTCGTATTTTAACGTGGTTTATACCGTATAAGTACCATATTCAAACGCGAATAAGGAATAAGTAACCAGTTACTCATTCCTCATTCGAATCGGAAAACGTGAATATACTTTAAAAGCTCTTTGTGCATGTCAATATTGCCAGGTTGGTGATTTAACTCTTTTAAGATAACTGGTAGTATATTAGCATATTTTGTGGCGCGTGAGCATACATTTGCTTCTTTTATTTTTGTTTTGTTTTAGTGTTACTTCAAATAACCAATACGTTGCCAGCTAGTTATTCCTTATTCGTTTCAATAAAGAATATGTGTATGATACTTATTCCTTATTCCTTATTCAATATGGAATAAGTAACTAGCTATTGACGTAAGCCCAGCAACTCCCAGCGACCAATAGACACCACTGCTGTCCCGAAGATTTATTTCGGAAACTCATGTGATTATACACTGGTCGGTATTTCATAATAATCCAATCAGAAGAAGCCAAGCCTTCGACAAATAATACAATCCCGTGAGACGACCGGACAGCCGCCGAAACCCGGTTCAATGTTGAACGAATCGATCCAACACCACACAGTACTCAGGCCGCTGCCAATCGAGGCAAAACTCTCACCGATACCCGACTGTGTACAACAGGCATACACCGACCAACAGCCCGGGATTAACCGTCCTGAACATCACATACAAAAAAAATACGGACTATAATTATTGTTATGCTGGGAGGACTATCTCGTCACTTAGATATTTTTTTTATAAATTCAGATGCACTTACATGTATGCGGATGGGCAGAAGGATCTTAATTACTGACCACATTGTTCGACAGCTATAAACTGCAATATCATGGATCACTCAAGGTGCACGATCACTCATGTTCTATCTGCAGCATAGGACTAATTCTGCATTATATTATATACTGCGACCAACTCATATGCCCTCAGATACATAACGTTATTCTGTGAAACGCAGTGATGTCACTCGGCGAAAACAAGGTTATATAAGACCCCTCCCCCATACTTCATTGTATTAGCCAGCTCGGTGAAAAGGAGGTCAAGGTTATTGAGTTCCACAGAATACGAGTGTAATATATGAGATCGCCCAGTTTATATTAGTATTTCAAGAAAATGTGGCGGATTCGACGGCACCGGAAGACAGACGTCGCTCGGGACGCAGTCTGAGGACCAAATAGTGGCATTATTATATTACGAAGTTTACAATTCTTTACTCGATAATTAATTAATTACCTTGACGGCATTCTGGTGGAGTATATCCTATACACCGGGAACATCCGACTATGCCATTACACCTGCTGCCGTCTCCACATTTGGCGCATCTTGGAGCTTTAAAAACGTATGGTATGTTAATTTTACTGACATGTATTTTTTTATTTTATGATTATCTTTTAATCTTTTATTTTCAATATTACCTAAATGAAGTAAATAATACATAATACATCTAAAACTATAATTTGATTGTCACGTGTGTATATCTTGATTTGTCCCAAGATCGAGTGGAATGATCTATATCCTAGAATACAACAGTAAACCTCTAAATGTTTGTGGAAAACAGTAGATCTACCTTCTGTTAATGACAAATCCAATGTGGACCAGATATCAGTCATTGATGTCGATGTTACAACTCATCACATGAATTATATTTTGTTAACGATAACGTCTCACCATATGTATTAAAAATGTGTGACCAGCAAATAACCCCACACATCACAATTTGTGCACGAGACTCTCCCGAAATACAAATATGTGGATGTGTGCACATATATTACCAATTTATAAAAAGGATGATCGTAATTACTGGCTGGATCTTTATAGACTATTGTACTAACATTGATTTATATACAATGATATATATATATTTATATATATATATCGCAGTAACGCAATGGGTCGCGCATAACTCGAGAGTGGTTCGTACGGCGGTTTGAAAGAAACAACTTCCCGTTCATTCGTAAAATTCAGTATTGTGGAGAGCCTCCGCGTGACCAAGAGGTAGCGTGCTCGGCCTCAGATTGCCAGGGCTCGAATTTCGAACCCTGTGTCTGGAGGGCAGTGTCATACTCATCTCACCATCCTCAGGAGGTTCTGCCGGCCCAATTTAGCCTATACGTGCACAAAAGTGGCCTTAAACCTGAATAATTTTATTTAATTTAGGTAGGCAGTCTACATGATTCTTAAACCCATATTTCGTCAGTGCAATAATTATTATCAGTGCTTAGATGAAGAATAATCATAGTGCTCTGATTGCCTCTCGATATTCACAATGCTGAACAAAACTACATTATTCTCCCCGTCACACTTTGTATTCAATTTTGTCATTTTTTAGTCATGATTACATCTTCATTTTTACCTGTTATTTTATGTCCCATGACGACAGCTTCGCAGAACACTAGTTGTCCGCTGTGTTCACCACCCGTCCTTACAAGGGCTATATAACGACCATGAGGTTGGTTTTCACATACTATTGTGAAGCTTTGTCCTTTGCCAGGTCCATCCTCATTACGAAATCCACATTCAACATAATCATTAACGTTTACCCACGGCTCTGTAATGTTACTGACACGAACTGACAACTGTGAAAGTTCAAAATGGCCTGAAAGACAATTGAATAACCAGATATGTTTTCCAACACATAATAATTACTGCCAAGATCAGGTATTTTGGGTCACGATAAATAATCATATCAATGTGAATCAAATAATTATATTATATATTAATACTGGACCTTTGCACATAAATATTTGCTTGGTGAAACAGGGTAAGAGATGTCCCGACCCGCACACCCAGTATACCAGTTGATAATGTGAATTTAGTTACTGAATGGTACATAAATCATTATATGTACATTGTAGGCATATTTTTCTTGAAGCAGAACACTACGCATATTGTGTTGTTGTGACTGTCTGACAGAACATCTTATTCTTGTGTATTTTAACATTTCACATGCATTAATATAATAGGAAAGCTTTATTTACTCACAACAATCTTTCTGTCTGGCATATATAGTGACACTGTATACAGAGTGTTGAGATCCTAGATCCAGTCTCCACCAAGATGGAGGGAATGATGATGCTCCTGTTCCGTTAGTAAGCGCACAGGACCCAGCGCCAGTCAGGTGTCCGTCTACACCATTGTCAGCTGTTAGTGTATCCTTAGGTGTAGATGACTGATCTGTGCCGGATCCTTTACCAAGTCCTATGTTACCTGTGATAACCACAACATTTGTTAATAGTGATTATAAGTTTCATTCCGGACACTCACGATAGCACTTAGAAGATATCAGATCTAATGGATGAAGTGACACCGATGTTCGTTCTATCAAAGATGCTGTGTAGGTCTATAGGCCTACTATAGGCATTTCAAAATGGATGAATGTGTACATGGGACTAGTAATATCTGCAATAGCATCGATGGACAAGTAGGTCTAGTAGTAGTAGTAGTAGTAGTAGTAGTAGTAGTAGTAGTAGTAGTAGTAGCAGTAGCAGTAGTAGTAGTAGTAGTAGTAGTAGTAGTAGCAGTAGCAGCAGCAGCAGCAGCAGCAGCAGTAGCAGTAGTAGTAGTAGTAGTAGTAGTAAAGTGACATTGCAACACGATGAAAACAGGCCAGTGATATACATTATACATGTACTGTAATAGCGTTGATGGACAAGTGGGTTCAGTAAAGCTTCGGTTAATTGTGTATGATTATATTTTCATACACAATGACAAATTCGCTGGCTTTTTATGTTGCATTCCAAACGATTTCATGTTGATGGAGTAGATTTGTTTTAGCGTATGTCAACGGAAGATAAAAATGGTTGATATGATCATTTACATGGAGATAACAACTTACAACACACATATCTACATATACAAGAAAGGCCAAATTATTGTTGTATCCCTGGCTTAATCACGTGGTAGAATCAGCCAATATTATTCAGTTATTATTAAAATATAAATTAGAACTCAAAACTGGGACCAAAATGAGCGATTCAGAATTTAGAATTATGGTATTTATCGTGGAGTACCAAATTTATACAGAAAACACTACAGATTGGCCCATCATTGGGTTGCATCTGTTGGAAACCGCCTATTATTATTTTGATCAAGCGCTTGAGTCACTTTAAATATACTGTAAAGCTGGTAATTTTCGCGTATTTCCAATTTTTCGCAAATTTCTGATTTTGTGACGGTTCACGAAGTTTAGAATTCGCGAATTTTTATTTTTCACTATAGCGCTATTATAATAATAATTTTCACGAGATTCTTGAAAATTAAATTCGCGAAAATTAAAACATCGCGAATATTACCAAATCTACAGTATTGCGCATCGGAACAATGCAGTTTAAATCACCCATCGCCCACCTAAATGTATTTGACACCGAGGTCCAGTTCAGCTGTAAGTCTGTAGACGGGTCCGAGCTCACATTATATAGGAGATGTTTGCATTTGCTTGGACTTAAGTTCCGTCACGATTCACTTGTTTATAAGTACGAGCGTACAAATGTCAGGTGTTGCATTCACAATGTAACTTCAATACATTGTAACAAATCTTTGATTGCAATGTCATTAATATCAGTATGGTATGTATACCTAGTGCAAATTTACGTCAGATTATTTACCGTGTAAGTAGACAGACTCACTCACCTATTTGACATCCTGGTCCACGCCACTTATAAGCCGACTGCAGACTTGTGTCATCGGCATCAGAATCAGCGCAGCCACCACTTTCACATGACCCGGTATGACTGTTACATGATGACTTTAGCTCACAGTGACACTCGAATATACATCCTTCTGACTGCTTACCAAACAGACACACCGCTGTAAAAAACTATGGATGTAATTATGACATGGTTAATACGCGCTTAAGTTGTCAAGATTAACCAGACTTGGTTTGCCTGGTATATGAGCTCAACACACTACCAAATATTTTATCAGCGTTAGGGCTTCGTTTATTACAACAATATCACATACTGCATGATATTTGATGAGTATACGATCACTGATTATGGCTGTAATATCATGATCATTATGCTAACCAGTATGTTATTTAATTAATCACTTTAGTGACACTGCTAATTACAAAAGTGTTCAATAGTAGTAGCCTAGTTATTGAATGGTGGCCCCTTGCTGTCTGAACTGAGTGAGAGTGCTGGCGTCTGCACATTTCGTATGGGTAGTTTTTTTATTAGAAACTATTTAAGAAATGTGGACACGTGGACAGGCTGTGCTGACAACTACCATTTCAAAATTTCAAAATCGCCTGCACCTAATTTGAAACTCGACACTACCGAGGTAAAATTATTCCTATTTGTGAAGAAAATGTAAAAAAACGCGTCCAAATAAAAATGAACCAATTGGCATATTTTTTGTGTAAACATGATTTATAATCAATTAATTCGTGTATATTTTTAATTCACTAGGTCCAGTGAATGTGGCATGTGACATCAGTGAAAAATCTGTAATTTAACACAGCAAGAGTAGTAAAGTATCCAATATAATAATTTGGGAAATAAATATGATGTCCACGATCTATTTTGCGTGACTATTGCTTTACATATCTTTCTGCACAATCATGCCAATAAAAGGAAGCCCCACCCGAGACAATGCCCCAATCCTTTTTCCAATAACTCCAATAATTTTTAATAGTGCACAGTAGCTTAGGTAGACCCAGCTCTGTCGTTCTATATTCATCTCGCAAGAGAGAGTTCGCAGTAGAGATCCATGATGGACGTTGCTAATATCACAAATTGATAGCCATGTTTGCATAATTATACTCAAAAATGTTTGTTTTCGGTTTCAAATATCGCCGTTAATGCCACGAAAATGAATGTTTAACCCACTGCTGTATCTTTCGTCTGCTGCTGCGATAATATAGTGTGTTTTGGGAATATTGTGGTGAATACGGCACAATGAAATTAATCGCCGGTGTGTAAGCGATCAAGTGAACATCATACAATTCTAATAATCATTCAATCACGAATGAATGCTTTCTGTCATATAATTGATATACTAAAGCGCGTGTATTTAAATGGCTCATGGTCATTATAGACCATGGGATGAAAGTCCCCCCCCCCCCGGTATTTTTGTAGACCTTTTTTTTCAACCTTACTATGTACCAAGTTACTTTCAGGTGGTCTGCAGATTTTCTATGCATGGACAAGGTAACCAGAGGTCATCGAAGTATGGTACCCTTTACTCTTAGGAATGTGTCATATAACTAGGTCGAAACTCAAGCCAAGTACACATGGTGACATGGGTTGGTCGTGGGTTTCATGGGGAGTTATCCCAATGTCTTGGTAAGGTCATTCTCAAGGTCATTACATGGCTAAATCAGTTCAAAATGATTGAGAATAGTTTGTTGGACCAGCACTTCATATAACTCGGTCGAAACCCAACCCAAGTACGTGTACATGTGACATCGGTTGGTGTTTGGTACCATAGGGGAGTTACCCAAGGTCATGGTAAGGTCATTTCAAGGTCACAGCGAGGTCAAATCAGCTCAAAACGGTTGGAAATGACTTATTTTGGTTGTTTTTCTTAACATTTTGTTCACTTGCCATTTATATGATGGCTTGAAACATACCTAGATCCCAACAAAGACCTACACCAAATCACCCCGAGGGGTTACAGAGATAACATAAGGGTTGGAGGGGTATTTCAAACCCCCTTCGAATCATTCCTGTGTCAACACTGTCTGATATGGCAGAAATAGATCTAATAGCACACTGATGTTATATTGTGACATTTCCATGACCTTGGTATATCCGAAGATCATGGCAAAGTCATCTAAAGGTCACGGCAAGGTCAAATCAAATGAAAAAGCTGAAAATATCTTGTTTTCTTCTGTTTTTCTGTAATTACGTTCACTTCAGATTATAAGGTCATCTCAAGGTCACAGAAAGGTCAAATTATATATACAAAACTGGTGATAATAGCTTTTAATAGTTTTTGCTGTTTTTGCTACAATTATGTTCACTTCAGACTTCGCAAAATTTGGGCTGACTCCTCTATAAATCCCAACCCCGACCCATGTCACCATGTGTTGGTGTCGATGGGGTATAACCCATCCAGCCCTTTTATTATTATCTAGTAATCTTTTGAAGTGTTTTGGTATAAGTCCGTGTTAGGGTCTAGGTATGTTTCAAGCCATCCTAGACAACTAAAGTGAACATAATAGTAGACAATAGTAGTAAATATTCACTAATTCAAGCCCCTTTTATAAGACGGGGTTTTGTACCCGACATTTCAATATTACACGAGTACCCTTACATAGATATATTTTGGCACAATGCGATATAAATAAATGTATCAGTTCAATGTAACTTGCCAGGCATAGACCTACATTAGTATCTTTTTTTTACGTTATAATTTTAGTAAATGAGCTTTTTTCCTCTAAGATGTATGTATTTCGATAATGCTTACTAATTTTTTATTTTGATATAGGCCTAATACCTATACAGTTTTTATCATAAATTGTGCCTATTGGGTATGGTGACTTATGCTAGCCTGACCAAAATTGCTTTATGTCACGATAGCAAGTAATGTTTATTGGGAAAGAATTTGTCACTTTTTTGTGAAATCAGCCATAATTTGACCTGCTATGGTAGAGGCTCAAAGATTCACGACATCACAATGTGGCTCAAAAGTTTTCTATTTAAAGTTGCCATAATTATGGGTCTATACAAATGGTGTACAACTTTTATACCGTGGTCGGGAGAAATGAATTTTGCAAACTCTGTATAAGAAAATGATTATTTAAATTGCATATGTGAAAATCGACAAACATGGTGGTAAACATGGCAAACAGGCGGCCGGCTTATCATTATAAGAACAATGGAGTGGCGTATCATCCTACTATCGCGTTCTAGTACATTGTTTAGATTTATTGGCATATTTCCAATCTCGGGAAGCGATATATGTTATAATGTGGGGTTGAAAAGTAACTCACCAGCAGCTTTGGTGTCTAGGACTACCGAAATAACCAAGAAGATATATATAGCGAGGACGTAAAATATTCCATTAAATCTGTGGGTAGGCATGGTTCCACGCAAACTACAAACACTCACATGCGATAAAAGGCACCAGTAAAAATGATAATAAAGTGTGAATTCCCTACGATTCCTCAACTCTTGAAGTATAAGTGGGACATACATGTATGTGACTCCATGAATGGTAGTTATATTTAGTGATAAGCCTGCACATAGACTTGTGATTGGTTAACAAATTGCTCCCGACCAATGACAGTCTACGCCGCTGCGTCACGAACGCAGAAGATCGTGGGTATTGATTATTTCAGCAACTAGCTGCAAATCAAATGTTTACCTAAACTATATATGTTCAAACAGCACAGGATGTGAATTAGAATAAACACTTTGACACCATATATATGATATATATATATATATAAATAATATATATATAGATAGATATGCGCTATGAGTTTAGAACTTTTTTCGCGTGAATAAAGCAACGATATACAAATGATTATTCGAGCAATATTCATCAGATAATAAAAAGAATAATTTATATGGTAAAATCCGTATGTTGTCTTCATGTATGTCGGATTAGTTTGACTGGATATGAACACTTCCTTGTTCTGCATGAACAGCGCCATTTATCGAACCTCCCCCAGCACACACAAACATTTGCATAACATTTATACAATGTTGGACCAGCGTCAAAGACGTTGGGCCGTCGCTGTATAAATGTTATACAACTGTTTTGTGCTTACTGGGCCAGGCATCATGTACGGTGAATTCTCAGCCTACACGATATATTGCACCAATGTTTTAACAACGTTGTAAACTGTGCACCAGCATTGACCCAACATTGCGTCATATGTTATGTTTGCTAGGCCAGCCTTACAGGCAAGTTAATCATTTGTAGTCCAATGTAACGTCAGTTTCAGAGTTGTGATATTATGCTATATATTTGCTCATTAGAGCTGGCCTTACGGCCGGTATCCTAATAAGTTGATTTTGCCTATATAGGGGGAAGAGGGGTGCTGTGTGGGGAATGATTGACATTTCTGTACACCAGTCTTTATGAACATGTGTAATATAACGTTTCAGGTCCTTTTCAGTACGTTTGTCTTTAAAACGTGTTCAGAAAAAAATTCACGATTATATTAGTGGTTAAGAGCTTAAAATGTTTTGGTTGGAATAAAGTTGACCCATCGTCGCAGACGGTGGCCCAGCATTACATCGGCATTGGAGCAATGTATCGTGTTATTTGGTGTTTCTGGTGCCGGAATGTTAAAGCGTCATCAGCATAATGCAGCCGTCAGAACATTCGGTACAATCACCCAACGCTGTTTCAATGACGGGCCAGCGTCGAAGACTGTGGGTCAACATGGAAACAGTATTTGTTGAATGCCACGTGTTTGCGCAAAGTATACAACAGACCCTGCGATTGATTAGTGTTGGGCAAGCATCGTATATGATTGACCGGCATTGAACCAGCAATGGACTGCAACGCTGGCCCAACATTGAGCCGGAATTTGGTGGGTAGGCCTACATTCTCTGTACCAGGTACATCGTATGCATCGGCGATGGTGGTAGAAGGAATACATATCGAAGATATATTTGAACTTGCTTCCTTGGTTCTTTCCTTAAATATATCATGGACATTTAGTATTCTGGCCCATGAGGAAAACCAATACACTGATTTTTTGTGTATAGCACTCCAACAGACTAAAGCCGGGCCTTGGAGTTCGGGAACTCGTTTTCTAGTTTTTTATTGGGCCAATGTCATGCTTTATTACTACACGATCCGTATATTAATTATGACAACTGACTCAAGCGAGCGCGATTCGGTGGTTTCACACTTGCAAACTCTATATTCATTGTGTCGCCTATGCTTCGTCTTGATAATGGAAGATTTTACTCAATATTATTGTGGATTTTAAAATATATATATTTTATGATAGCACACAAAAGTGAATCAGCTACGAAATTGCCAGCGACGACCCTTTAATCCGTTTCTTTTACGTTTATACAGTTTTATCAAAATGGAGAGGTTAATGTTTTGGTAAGGCGAGAGGTGAGGACAAGAGCTCCGAGCTAGTTCTGATATCGCCGAATACAAGTTTTATATTTCTCGTTTTCTCTGTCAATAATAAAGCAAGCAATGGGATGTTTACTTAATATATTTACCGTATGACCTAACCGTCATATTGTGCCCTGAATATCTAACGTTGGTCCCTCTGATGCGTAAAGTATGTTTGTCATGAACTTAAACTTCACCCTTACATCGCAGAGGTGTGGTATGCGATTTCAGTTGTAAACCATACAGTACTACCAAGTCTTTATTCGCACCAATCCCATACTTATGAGGAAATGAAAATGATAAAATTTTCAGTGCTTCATTATTATTTTGAATTAGATAACCAAAACGGTCGAAAAATAGTGTGCCTACTGTTCAGACTTCACTTAAAAAGAAATACAATGTTCATCAAACTGGAGAGGTTAATGTTTGGGGGGGGGAGGGGTGAAGAGATACCATAATATATACCATAACTATGATGATAATGAACGAACAAATTGATTTCTACTAATTTACTAGTTTAAATATCTGTAATTAGCGTTAGAAAACAAATAGACGAAACAACCTTCATTATATTAGTCATGGAACAAGAGCAACATATAGTACTATTTCCGGTAAATAAACAAATTGTACATTTTATACTAAGAGCTGAGCCTTTAATTTTAGACGCGTTAAAATTATGTTTTCTGTTTAATGTTTTCTAATGGACAAGTTAGGCCAGTCATCAACATTTTATTACTTTATGATACAAGTGCTTAATTTAACATTGTTAATTTAGTGTCTTGTTAATTGCTAATTTACAGTTTCCATTTAGTAACATTTCATCCGAATCAAACCATATCGATAGTACTGCATAACACATGTAATATGCGTCTGTATGATAAACATTTCCAAATATTAAATCTACGTTTTCTTTTGAATCATCCACAATTAGAAATTAGTGCCAAAATATATAATACCTTAGTGTTGCCGATATTTCTACTATATTACTTCTATTAGTGCTCCAGCCAATATTACTAAGTGATAATTTATTATGTTGTATAATCACGGCTTTTTATTTTTTGACAAAGATCAACAACCAATAGTGGTCCTTGTCACCGAAACAAATAATACTCACTGCATGCTTTTAATTCTACATTTCACGCACCAATGAGAGAGCAGAACTTCGACATATAATCTCTTGCTGGCGGTTTATCGAGTAGACAGAGAAAGATACAGCATCGTGTAATATTTAAATTACGCAGAGCTTTTGTGTTTACGCATTGCCGCCAATGAAATGTTTGTATTCACCTAAACGTGTAGATTCACTCGAAAATAATTACTAATGCTACTGTTATATTAGTCTAAGCATACAAGAAGACAGGAAACATACAACTATCAGGCAATATGCAGATGAAGCGACACATTTCGGAATAAATGTGGAAACACTATTATGATTGGCAAAATATCATGCTAGATGATAATCCACTACTATTAGTCCAGGAGCAGGGACACCAAAAAAACACCACATGTTTGTTTAACCGGCGGACTATCTCAGATCTGAGTTGACAGAATGGTAGAATAGCTATGCAGGAACAACGCCAGGCAGTATGTACAATCAAATGGTGGTATCAGTTTTTTTATTTCGACCGATTGTGTGGGGGAAATCCCAAATTTGTCTGGAATTAGAGGTTAGTGTTACGTAAGCGTCTATCGGCCATTTTTTGTTTCTCAAATTTGAAGGTGAATGACATCAAATATAGATCGATATCCGACTGATTCAAATTCAGCACACCCTAATTATGTAAAAAACAGTTACATGTATAGCAAATTCTATACTTATAGGCCCCATGCCGAGCAAAGTTCAATGTTTCAGATTTCAACCCAGGTTGAATACAGTCATTTTCAAAACGGGCTGTTGAGTTCTCACATTAAGAAAAAATATCAGCATTTATAAATCTAAATATCACTGGGTGGTATAAACAAATACATATCTGGCTTCTGAAAACATCGGCCACATGGAGATATGGGTGATAATAAATTATGTTTTATTTTGTTGCATTTATTGACCATGTTGACTATTTTGTTTTATTGCTGCTTTCTATTATTGCGCAATAAAAAATTATGTTTCAGCGTACGTGGAGAGATGACTATTTTACTCTACTGCAACATGCAATATATACGGAGCTTTTTAAGGGACATCTTCAAAAAATATATTTCAACTGAAAGTACTTAATTGGAGGGCGCCAAATCATTTGGCTTGCACCAAATAATCATTTGGAGCGCACCAAATCATTTGGCTTGAACCAAATAAACATTTGGCGCGAACCAAATCATTTGGCTTGAACCAACTAATCATTTGACGCGAACTAAATCATTTGGCTTGAACCAAATAATTATTTGGCGCAAACCAAATAACTTGGCTTGAACCAAATAATCATTTGGCGCGAAATAAATCATTTGGTTTGAACCAAATAATCATTTGGCGTGAACCAAATCATTTGGCTTGAACCAAATAATCCTTTGGCGCGAACCAAATCATTTGGCTTGAGCCAATTAATCATTTGGCGCGTACCAAATCATTTGGCTTGAACCAAGTAATCATTTGGCTCGCACCAAATCATTTGGCTTACATAACATAGCATAAGTTATCCTTTTATATGTTATACTGGTAAAAGACGATGTTATTGTTAGTTAAAATTTTGGGACTTTGCTGTGGGAAAAAAACTATATCATATTACCGTTAGGTAACAGTACAACCCCCGGTGTCGTTTTCAAAATGTTTTCCTATCAGAAAGATTAATGTGTTAGGTGTGCGGGTCTAAAAAGAAAATATAAGAGGAACATTAATTATAAATGTCGCAACACACTTATGGTAAGATTGGGATATATTTCCACCACTTAAGTATGCGAGTGAAAATGTCATGGTTAATAGCGACCTTGTATGAAAAAAATGTCAAGGAATGACTGTTCGCTGAATATTAGCGTAATAATCGCCATATTCGTCATTTGCCAACCAAACAGTTGCTAAATACACCTTTCTCAATAACAATACGCCACACAATGAGCAACGCCGAACTGTTTTAATCAGACAACTGCTACACACTGTTCAATGACAACACGCTACACAGTGAGCAACGCCGAACTGTTTTAATCAGACAAACTGTTCACGCGCAAGCTCGTGCAAGCAGTCTATTGTTCTCAATTCGTCGATTGATCGCCACGTTTGCTAATTAGTCGGCAAATATTTGCCAAATGATCTAAAAACAATCACCTTTTGATCGCCCGATGATCACCGACTCTGTTCATTCTTTGTCACCATTTTGTCGCTAATTTGTCGTCAGCTGTTCTCATCTTGCAGTCAAACACTTTTTCCCAATAAGCGAACAGTTGGTGACATATTTGGTGAGCGAAAATTCAATTGAATGGGCGAATTTTTTAATTGGCGACGAAAAGGTGATTGTCTTAAAATCGTTCACTTCTTCGAACATTTGACGACTAATTTGCGAACGTGGTGATCAATCGACGAATTAAATATTGTTTGGAAACTGTTTGCTGAACAATGACAAATGTGGCGATTATTAAGTGAATATTTGTCATCGGAAAGGCATGTTTCTGCTATAAGTCCGGTACCACAGAGCATGATTTTCCCCAAACCCTACATTATCTGTTATAAGACATTTATTTGCATCAATTAAAAGTGTATACCCAACCGTTCCAGAATCCACTGTGCTTAAACTTGGCTTTTTTAAGATGGTCGCCATTATTCAAGATCAAAGGTCAAATGAGTGAGAATACGACTTTCCAATACATAAAGCCAGTTACTAGTGTAATACCTCGTTTTTGACGTGTGATTTCCCCTGGTAAATTGATTTCTGGTATTATTTTGATGTTTTCAAGGTCAATGTCAAGGTTAAAGGATCAATTTAAAGTTAAAATGAGTAAACATATGTTTTTTCAAGAAATAAAGCAATTTGTGACGAGTGTAATACTTCGTATGTGTGTAATTTTGACTGGATAATTTAATTTTAATATTATTTTGATGATTTCAAGGTCAAAAGGTCAAATTGAAGGTCAAAATTGAGAACAGATGATTTTGAGCAAACCAAAAACTCCGAAACTATGGTCAATATACATGCATAGCATATTTTGATGATCGTAGTAAAATTGATAACCAAAATCATAGAATTTGACACAGATATCCTTCTAATAATGTGTTTTTGGGAAAATGTATTGTCCATGCATTTTGTTTAAAAAGTGCAATGAAATCCAAGATGGCCGCCATTTGTGCAAGGTCGCCTTCACCAAAAACTCAAAATATTACTTATTTCGATGAACTTAGCGGAATAGATAATCAGGAAAATGTCTTGGCTAATTAAGCAGATTATTAAAATAGCATTGGAATCCAAGATGTCCGCCATTTGTGAAGGGTCAGACAATTAATTGATATCATTTTCGACAGAATAAAATAAAAATGATAATTTTGATGTCTCCAATAGAGTTTTTCGGCTATGCCCGACATAGTGGTGTGGTAAAAAATACTTTGGCTCTTATTTTGACTCATTTTAACCTGGAATTGATGTTATGGTCGGACAGATGATCTTGAATAACCAAATAAATTAATTAAACGTATTCTACAGTTGAAATCAATTCAAAAGGATGTGTTACACCCGTTCCTGTTTGTATTGCTAAACATATGTTTTCCCTAAATTTGACCTGCAAACTAAATTCTTCCCATAGAAAATGACATTGAATCATCAAAATAAAATTAGAAATTAATTCTTCAGTCAAAATAAACGTACTCTCCGGGCAAAATTACACCAAAAAGAGATAAAACACTTGTTCCTACTTGTATTTACAAAAAACACTTTTTTTCGCAAATCTGACTTTAAAATGACCTTTTAACCTTGAAAATGACCTTGAATCATCAAAAGAATTCTTGAAACGTATTCTACAGTCAAAATCACATGAAAAGATATTGGGAATTTCACAAATTTGACATTCGCCAATGTCGCCAAATAATCGTCAGTTCGGTGAGGTCCACTCTTAAAGAAGAATCTCACAAAGCGGCAATCAATTGGCGACAAAAAAATAAGCGAAGATTTGGCGACAAATTTGTCACCAACTGTTCGCTGATTGAAGGAATTTTCAATGCGAGCAATTCATGACTTATAAGAGGGACAATATCAGGCTGGCGTATATTTGGCGACATTGTAAATGCTAAATTTGTGACATTCCACAACAATTTTCTCCAAACATTTTCCAAACGTTCTCATCTTTCGCAAAACGTGTTCGCCGAAGAATAACAACATTTATTGGCAACAAGCTACAATAGACGGGATACTCACTAAAGTTTGCAGAAAAACACTGCCGCGAGTGCCACCCTGAGATTTGAAGACAATTGTATATGTATTAAGGATTTTGTGACATACCGCTATACAGTTTTAAAATCGAACTTTCGGGGAGAATGACAATTGACTTCAAATATTTGGCAATTAATTTGTGAATTAGGCGATCAGTTTGCAACAAATTGTGGACTATTTGTGGAAAGTTTGGTTACTTTTTCGTTGAATGTTTGTTGAATATTCACTTGATAATTGTAACATACGGCGTTTGCCAATTAAACAAATTAATAAATTAAACAAATGTTTTGAAAACGATCTCAAAACAAAACAATTCAGCGTCAACTGATCGCCGATTCTGTTTATTTTTTGTAAGCTAATTGTGGCTGATTAGTCGTCAGCTGTTCTGCATATTCCAGTCATGCTATTTTGTTTCAATCAGCGAACTGTTTGTAGCGTGGTGGAAAAACAATGGACGGAATCTGCGAATAAATGGCGAATTCTGCGATCATTTGGCGACAAAAATGTGCTTACTTTGAGATCGCTCGGCAAACATTTGGCGACCAAATTTTTGTTCTAAAAATGCGTTTTCAGGAAAATGTCTTGGCTAATTTAGCAGATTTTTAAAATGGCATTGGAATCCGAGATGTCCGCCATTTGTGCAGGGTCAGACAATTAATTAATATCATTTTCGACAGAATGAAATACAAATTTTAATTTTGATGTCTCCAATAGAGTTTTCGGCTATGCCCGACATAGTGGTGTGACAACAAAATACTGTGGCTCTTATTTTGACTCATTTTACCTGAAATTGATGTTATGGTCGGACAGATGATCTTGAATAACCAAATGAATAAATTAAACGTATTCTACAGTTTAAATCAATTCAAAAGGATGTGTTACACCCGTTCCTTTTTGTATTGCTAAAAATATGTTTTCCGTAAATTTGACTTTCAAACTAAATTATTTCCATAGAAAATGACATTGAATCATCAAAATAAAATTAGAAATTATTTCTTCAGTCCAAATAAACGTATTATCCGGGCAAAATCACACCAAAAAGATATATTACACTTGTTCCCACTTGTATTTACAAAAAACACACTTTTTTCGCAAATCTTACCTTCAAATTGACCTTTTCACATTGAAAATGAGCTTGAATCATCAAAATAATTCCTGAAACGTATTCTACAGTCAAAATCAAATAAATAGATTTGGGGAATTTCACTAGTTTGACATTCGTGAACAAATGGCGAACCCATCGAGTAGTTTGCCACAACTTGGTTAATAGTAACTATTTGGCAAGTTATGGTCAAATATAGGTTTTCCCAAATATTCGTCACAATTTTGAACATTTAGAATTTATCGGGAGAATGCTTGGTGAACACGGATAACGTTTGTCGACAGAGGATTACGGTGGGGGAGGTTGGGGAATCTTTGGAGAAGACTTGGTATTCTGTATTTGAAGTCAGTCCCTTTATCGTGGATCGTGGTAAATTAACATCAGGATTATCATGATTATATGGCACTATGCGTTCTCTGATCCAGTCTGATGTCTCCTTCTCTCTATAATTTTTGTACTCTAAATAATAGCTCTAATACTTGCGGAGGTTTACCTCAGGCTCATTTTTAATGTGAAGCCACTTTACAACTAGATAGCTGGAATTTGCACGTATTAATTCAAGGCTGTGAGCTCGCATATCATCTGGATCTGCAATTTAAAAAGTATCGCTGTCGTGATTAAAACAATGTACACAATCTTATAGTGAGATATCACTAGCACAGCTGAATAAAATAACATTATTACATATCATTACTGACAGCTTTAGTTTTCGATATCCATATCAGTCACATTAATCTTCTGCCGCTTTCAAATATGGACATCGCTGATGGCTAATAATTTACATCGTTCGTATTAGCATACCGATCATGCAAATCATGATAAAATAAAGCGCTGAATTATTTGTGTATAAACCATTAAACCCATTTAGGAGCAAAAACCGTAAACTCGAGCATTGTTTCATACCTATACAGTATACACATACATTGGAGCTGTCGAGATTCAATGCTGGGACAGGGACATCGGAATATGACATTATAATGTCAGGATAAGGACTAATAATGTAAAAAATAACATTATAACATATGGCGTTCAATGACAAGATATATATGACTGTTAAGTGTCTTAACATGTGGGAGTAGGAGGTTGGTGGCGGCGATACAATTAATTAACATCATTAAAATGACAAGGATTATATGACATGGTGATCACAATATGGCTTTGTAACCTCAGTGTATATTATTAATAATGTCAGGTAATGACTTACATTTAGGATGGCCGCCATATAATTTGGGTTATGAGTAGACTACTATTATTTAATTATCGTTGGAATATGATTATAATTATATTATATTATTATTATAATATTCATTACATAAGCGACATTTAACCTGTAGAGGCTGAATTTCGGGAAATGAATGTCAGAATATGACACTATATTGTCAGGATATGGCATAATACTGTAAATACTATCATTATTATATCAATATATCACATTATAATGACATTTCGTATATAATCGTTCAATGTCCTAAAAGGAGGGAGATGGGATTGGTGTCAAAGATTACATTAATCAGCATTACCACATGCCAGTAAAAGGACGAATGATGGGGGATATGGTAATATCATCACAATGTGGCATTGCAATCTCCTTTTGTCGATGTGCCTCACATTGATATTATACATGTAATAAGATATCATATCACCAAAATTACGTATCTTAAAATTAAAATGTTAAGGGCCATATTTGCCATTATAATACCATATCATGACGTTAAAGTTCCATATCTTAATATTACAATTCAATATCCTGATCCTTTGGATGACCTTGAATATGAAGTGTCATGTCAAACTGTTCATCCGATGACGGTTGACCTGAGCATGGGTAGTATGTACGTGACAATTGTCGTATTTGTATCTTTTTTCTTTTTGACATTACTTTTAGGGACCTTGATAAGTGGAATAATTCCGGGTTCCATGTATCACCTGTTTTTATGATTATCCGCCCTTCTATTACAGGTGAGTGTGACAATTTAATATGACAAATTCTCACCAAATGCTTAATTTCGACCCTTAAAATTGACCCTTATTCTGACCTTTGGTGATCTGGCTGAGTGGAATATTTCCAGGGAAATGTATCATCTGTATAATATACAATGATGAGAGCTTTCATTTGAGTATGATTGCCGCTTGAAAATTTTCTAATATTTACTCTTTTGAACCTAAAAATTGGCTTTTGACCCCTATTTGAATCTGTTGATGACCTTGCTGAGTGAAATGTTTGGATCATGCGTGAATATGCGTATACGTTAGTGTAATCGTTTATTTGAGTTGAACAATGCATTCTAAGTGCGAATTTCAATTGTATACACGCTTGACAAATAAATTAAATTATGATCTCAAAGATTGAATGTCCAACACTGTCCAAGGTCGTCCAAAAAGGTCGTCCAAAAGACAACCAAGTGGAAATATTTCTAAGACACCTTAATAACATAAATAAAACAAAAAATCTTGCAACACCAGACATTCTAATGTTGACAGCTAGACCATAAACCTGAATACTGTAATACCTGTATAAGCACAGTGGTACACTGTTATGTTTATCACATGTTTCCGATTCATTTTACACACGTTCAGATTGCGTTAACAGACTTGATGGGCAGGGGCCCTAGGGTAGTGGTTAGCACCGTTGCCTTTCACGCCAGAGTTCGGGGTTCGGTTCCCGGTCTCGGCGGTTTGAAAGTAACAAAAAAACGTGTGGAAGTTAGTATTGTGGGGAGCCTCCGTGACCGAGAGGTAGCGTGCTCGGCCTCAGACCGCCAGGGCTCGAATTTTGAATCCTGTGTCTGGAGGTTCTCCTGGCCCAGTTTAGCATATATGTGCACAAAGGTGGCCTAAAGCCTGATTCATTTCATTTACAAGACTTGATAGTTCAGATTACTCAATGATTCAGATCACTATAATTATTTGCCTCGATACAAACAAATTGAGAAGAATTGTAAGATGAAACTCAAAGATATAACATGAGTGTTTTATTGTCGCATCACAACGTTTCGGCTCTCGCCTTCTTCAGGTAATGAAGTGGGGTTCCTCTGTCGAGGGTTTATATAGGCATGGTCACGTGTCAAAACAAAACTCGCCTTACCAAAAGTAGGCTACTGGGCTTTGTACATGATTACTACGCACATCGGAGAATACAACACAGCATCCTGTTTCTGGGAGTGTATACATATGGCTACAGGTCCGGGGAGAAATGTCTGGTTAGGGCCTTAGGCCACTTTTATGCACCTACAGGCTAAACTGGACCAGATGCCTCTTGTCTTCAGACACTGGACTCGGACCCTGGCGGTCTGGGGCCGAAGACGCTACCACTCGGTCACGGAGGTTCTCCATAATATTGAGTTTTAGGAGTGGACGGGGGGAAACATTTTGTTTTCTGTAAAACCGTCGAGACCAGGGAACGAACCCCGAACTCTAGCGTTTCATACAGTAGTGCTAACCACTGCGTTGTAAGTCCCCGCTCTGAGTGAATGCCAGTGTGGAGATTATGGCACTGGTTTAGTTCACCAGCCCAAGCCCGAAGGACGCCGGCTAATGCTTAGGTCACACTGTGGTCATGATCAAATCGTGTTTTACAGATGCCCTGTCGGACTTGATAGTTCAGATTACTCAACGATTCAGATCACTATAATTATTTGACTCGATACAAACAAATTGAGAAGAATTGTAAGAGTTGTTTAAAAAAAACTGGTGTGGTTTGTTTGCAAGACAAGCATGATGATAAAACACAACAATACGTCTAGTAATAGGAAAACAGTACTGTGCCATAATTATATTACACTCATTTAGGTTTGCTATAAATACATAACCATCCCCAACATAATAATAATGTCACACGAAACCTATAAGTACATTGTATATTATCCTTGACAACCATATGATGATGAAATACCTATTATAGTCGAGACTCCATTTCTGAAACGAAACCTACAAAAAAGTCTATGCGGACATCATTAGTAGAATATGGAGACATCCTCTTTCTTATAGGAAATTTCCCGTAGAATGCGAAAATCACTGTATCCAAGCTGAAATATAGTCCGATCACTGTCAAATTAACGAAAATGGCCGCCAAAAAGTTGCTGTAAAAAAATGAAATCATAATAGCCGGCCTAAAATTACATTTAAACGCTGTATTATTACTAATTTATTAGGGCCAAATGTATTGCCGGCACAATTTTTACTTTTTTGCTCATATAAATTGTCCAAATTCAGGATGGCCGCCAAATTAATGACAAATCCTGTTTTTGATCAAAACTTTCAAATCACGCAAACAGGCAAATATTATTTCAGGTGTGTTTAGTAAGGTTATCTATCTGAGAGTATGACAAATGAAATAGTAGTGGTGGAAAAGGTCACCAGAGGTCATTTAAAGCTATCGTCCAAGTTCATTTCAAAATATAAGGGTGATTTAACTAAAAACTTTTCAGACCAAGTTTGTGTCTGGTATCATTGGAAAAGTTATCTATCTGGCTCGTGGGCGTCTGGCAATGGACATTGAGATGCTGGCATTGGCACGTGGGATTGGACACCAGAGGATATTGAAGGTCACTAACCAAGGTAATTTGAAAGATACATTGCTTTAACTGCGAAGTGTGATCAGGTCTGTTTTTAATTATCTAGGCTATATCGGAGTATGGGCAATGGGTGTTGAAGTGTCAGTAGCAGTATAATATCCCACTGGGCACACGACGTTATTGCAACGTTGAACCAACGTCACTTGCATTGATTCAACGTCGCAACAACGTCGTGTGTCGATGGGGATGTCCCCAAGGGTTATTTTCAGGGGTGCAAATTCAACTAAAGGTTTCACTAGCCCAGTGCGAAATACAACTAGCCCAAGGTTACCATCTTTCACTATGTATGTGTAAAGAAAATCCACTAGCCTTTACAATATTCCACCAGCCTCGTGTGACCTGGCTAGTGCGAATTTGTATCCCTGATTTTAGATCGTTACCCAAAGGAATTTGAAGTGATAAGGAAAATTTCAGTGAAAAGTTTGACCAGGTTTGTGTCTGGTCTCATCTTTGAATTAGACGCGGGATTGAACTGTTCATCTTCTTTTGTAGCATCCTCTTCTAGAATCAAACTACAGACACTAGTAGAGCATAGTTTAATGTGACTGTATAGACTAGTATATCATATTTATTGTGTTCAGATCAGCCTTGCTACCTTTTTTATCACTATGATTATATAATAGTGATTATTGAGTAAGTGAATGTATTATAAATTTAGAAGGCACAGGGAGAACTGGGGCAATAAGTAGTGTTAGACATCGGATAAACTTTTCTCTTCGTAAGTGTCCCACTTCTCCACGCACGATTCCAGTACTTCTTCATCAAGTGGATATCTATTGTCTAAATGTGTTCATATACTGTTTTAATCATTTACACCTCTTTACAATACCCTTTATTTCTAGTATCGATGTATCTAAGGAGATAATATATGAAATTGTCCCACTTTACCCTATAAGCTGTTCCACTTTTTACTGAGATATCACTCTTCGTCACGTTTTAATATTTTTTGCAGGTGAGAAATATGCTTGCCATTACGTATCACTGAAATTGTAACTAATATTCCCCAACCTACATCCTGGGTACAATCAAACTTACCAAAGTCATAAAAAACAAAGTAGGATGGAATGACCACAGTGAAATGGTATCACAGTTATTCTGGTTCTTCACTAATTCTCCTAAATTTATCTGAGGCACATCTGCTTTCACATCTTGATTCTGGCTTTGTCAACAATACAGCAAGATAATGAATAGTTGCATCAAAGTGTTGTAATAAGAATTTGACCCTCTAATGCATAGCTACTGCACAACAGCAACAATTGCTGATGCTTTAAAGCGCTGAGCTGTACTTCACTACATTAACACGTGTGTTAATGCCACATTATATTACTATACCTACCGGTATAAGGCTCTACAAAAATATTTAGGCTGTTTAATTCATGCTCATTTTATTAATTGACAATGAAAACATATGTACAGACACTAATTTCATAGATCTAAAAAAAATATTGTTAGTCGTTTAAATATTGGTAAAAGTTTGCTTTTAGGTAATGTTTTAATTCTTTGCGTCTTTTTTGTAAAATACCGGAAAAATTTCCAACGCATTAAAAAAAAAAGAATAAAAACAGATTATTTTTCAAAATTTGGTCGTTTTTAGTGTTTGAATGCAATAGCGAGTCCATATTTTGTGGCTAACGTGGATGATTCGCCGACCCAAATATTTTTGTTTGTGTATTCAAGCTAGTGCACTTTTTATAACAATTTAGCAAAAAAAAGGCGTGTGAGCAAAAAAAATGACCTGTGGGAAAAAATCCTTAAACTACAGCTACAAATTGGTTCTCTTTCATTTGTGCAGCTTTTATCACATTTTAAACAATTTTACCTAATTTAGGTAATTTACTTGATATAATAATTGGTCGAAAAAACGCGCAATGGATTCACCACTGCTTTGATCAAATAAACTGCTAAAAGCAATAAACAGTTTTCTATATATCTTTGGTGAAACATTATATTTAAAAATACCTACTACGTTTTTGAAAAAATATGGGTGGGTGAAAAATGCCCTGGGGAAGTCTTTTCGCTACAGTTACTAGGTTATTCCCCTATATTATTATACCATTGTGCAGCATTGTGCAAAATGTATTGCTTTTATCACATTTTGAGCTATTTTACTCGATTTATGGTACTTTTTATATAATAATTTGTCGAACCCCCCCCCCCCCCCCACACACACACACATTATGTATCCGCCCCTGTTTTGACTAAATAAACTGCTAAAAGCATTAAAAACAGTTTTGTGGACATTTCTGGTGAAACATATATTTTTTAAATAATAACTTAAATTAATTGAAAAAAATTAGGGGGGTTGAAAAATGCCCTAAGCTCATGCAGTACAGCTACAAGGTGGTTCCGCTTCCCATATGGATCAGTATAGAAAACTGTTACTCTAACAAATTTGGTTCTTTTAACACGATGAGAACGATTCTCCCAAAATATTAATATAATAACTTAAATTAATTGAAACAAATTAGGGGGGTTGAAAAATGCCCTAAGCTCATGCAGTACAGCTACAAGGTGGTTCCGCTTCCCATATGAATCAGTATAGAAAACTGTTACTCTAACAAATTTGGTTCTTTTAACGCGATGAGAACGATTCTCCCAAAATATTAATCAAATCCGCTGAACTAATACACAGGTTATGATAGAAAGACCATTTGGCAGCCATTTTGTCGGCCATTTTGAATTTACATGAGCAATAAAGTAAAAGTAATGCCAGCAATGATTTGTGCAGCCGCAGATTAGTAAGATTAGAGGGTTCCAATGGAATTTTAGGCCGTTTATGAAGTTTATATTTTGTTACGATAACCTCTTGGCGGCCATTTTGACAATGGTTAATTTGACTATGAGCGGATGATATTTCAGCTTGGAGACAGTGATTTCTGGAATCTACGCAAAATTTCCAATAGGAATGATGCTGTTTCCGAATTCTACTCTTGATGTCCGCTTGGACTTCAGTTTACCAGAATGGAGTCTCGACTATTAAAAAGTACTGCTGCTTTTTCTACTAATGTTTTACTAATTTAGTGAATATTAATTCGGGTCTGATGTGACTCAGCACACATATATGCATATGTGAAAGAAACGAAAAAACAACAACAGGAACATATTGCAAAATAATAATTTATCCCACCATACCCTGCAGACGTGCAGACGCGTTCCAACGAATCTACCAATCTAGCAATCCCCTATAATTGTTCCACGTTCCCTCTGTCATTGATCTTTTAACCAGTGCTACTGCTCCAGTGAAAAGTTCTCGGACAGGACGTCCATCAACAGATTGCTTAAATGACACAATATGATCACGAGATAACTTATGTGCTAATAGGTTACGTTTTCCTTCTATAAGTAGATATTTAAAGAGGATATTATTAAGCAGAGATATTACCACTATAACTTTCTCACTAATGCCATAATTTTGCTATCCTAGCTTGTACATTTATTAATCACAAAAAAACAGGGCAGCATCTTTTTGTTTTTAAACTTGTGGGCCCACACACTAAAGGCAGCAATAATTGTATAAAATTCCAAAAACCAAAAAAGTGATGTCATAGCTCCTCCATTTCATAGGCTACTTCCCATAGAACCAATCTTCCCCTAAAATGGTTCCGTAACCAACAGATCCCTAGGAATCTGTCCTAATTGTAATGTATTGGAATCTTCCCAAATATCTGGCAACATAATTGGGTGAATATACAATTTAAGGGTCATTTAGTGTCTTTTGGCTATTCTAAGCGAACTTATGCATTGTGTGGGTCCTAATTTTTTTTTAATATTGTCCTATCGGCAATACGATAAACTGAGAAAAAAAAAATTAAATATCTCTGACGAATATTTTTTTATACAACATGCAATGTGCTAAAATACACGAATTTGTACACAAATGCAATGTCTCCCAATATCTAACACCTGAAACATTGACTGTTTTAACATGGAAGATCTCTTGGAAATAACTTAACCCCGAGTTATTTTGTAGCGCAATTGTTATGTTCAACGGATTTTATTCATAATCAGACACGAACCCAATATAAAAAGTTGCCAAGGATACATTTACAGAGGCTTTTTAGCTGTCTCACGCAAACCGGTCAACTCAGCAACGCCAGTGTTATGTAAACTCTTCAAATTGTGGTGTGATACCATACAATTACTTTGATATATGCAGAGACAGCTGCAAAGTCCCAATATTTTGAGGTAGGTGAAATATTTATAAACATTTAATCTGAACTGCTATTTTATAACCAAAACAATCACCCCTGAAGCGTATTCAATTTCTGTGTCAACTCAGAAACGCTCATAATTTAGCCAAAAAACATTGAAAACATGTTAAACTGAACAAAGTGCTTGATAATGATGGCCATCCCCCTACCGCATCGGTGGGCAATGATACATCTATTTTAAATACATTAAAGATCGTTTTATGTTGTCCGTATTCAACTCAGCAACATTATTTTTTCGATCAACTCAGCAACGTTAATGAGTTGATCAGTCAACTCAGAAACGTTGCTGAGTTGACCAAATTTAGCTTTCTGTCTCACTAATGTAATTAAGACTAAAAACGTAACTCTATAAATGTAAAATGCAATTAAAAAATATGTTTTTAATTAAATTAGACTGAGAGAGTATTTGCTTATGTAGACATTTTTACAACAATGAATAAACGTTTCTGAGTTGAAAACAAAAACGTTGCTGAGTTTACTCAATTCTGCTTTCTATCCCTCTTTTTGTAATTAAAACTGAAATTTTGACTCCGCCAATGTGAAATGCAGTTGAAAAGAAGCTGCTTTTAATTGAATTAGAGTGAGAGAGTATTTTAGAAGTTCTTTACATAAATAAAACTACAAATAACACTTAGTTAAATGTCTAAATCTAATTTACCCTCATTATATTGGCATGTATGTATTGTACAATGGCCTCCGAAATACATTTTCAAATTAGGCTTGTTATGATCCCATTTCGTTTTTGTCTTTATAATGATGAACCAATGTTTTTTTCAGAAAATGAGGCTCAAGTCTTTACAGATCTCGTAGATGCGCTTAAAACATTACTTTTACGTGCAATTATCGTGCTTTGTCAACTCAGAAACGATAATGTCAACTCAGCAACTATATAATTTCACAACAAAATCACTGTTCTGTCTTAGCATTTTTTATTTTAAAAGGTGTTATAACTACTAGCATATCACTAAACTATCACACAAAGCAATTTATGATCTTTAAAATTTGAAAATGATCAAATATATATATATAATTCGTTGCTGAGTTGACATTTTATTTTTACGTTCCTTCACAAGAACACATATTTTTTTTGAAATCTGTTTGAGATTAAGCTCTGATATTTTAAATGTGTATCACATAGACCCTACCCTCAATATCTGACCCTAGTATATATAATTTGAAGCGACTTATTTTTTTTCAAAAATACAGATTGAAAGACCCCTTAAATTGTATACTCACCCAATTGCCTTTCCATTAAAGTTCCGGAGAAATAACTCCCAATCAGCTGAATCCACTTGTGCTGCTTTATTCAGCTACACTTTATGGTATGGCCGTCTTATCCCAATTGTCAAATTGATAAGCCGACGCAAGAATGCTCTCCCCGGGACTACCACAAGACATAAACAATTTAGCAAACCTATCACGGATTGAAGTTGCCTAAGCTCTATATTTTTGCGCTCAATGGTATATTTTACCAATTCTCTACACTTAATTATTTTATCAAGTGGTAGTCTTGCTTCAATATTCACAGTGTCTAATTCTATTCCCGCGAATACTATACACTGTTTAGATTTTTCAGTCTTCTCCTCTGCTATGGGCACTCCTAAAAAATCACACCCAGAAATTAAATTGTCTAAACTTACATTGCAAAAAAGTTCATTTACAGCCCCCACTAAAAAATCGTCCAATAATTGTAACAAATTACAGACACCCCACTTATTCTGTGCAAACCATTCAATAGCTGAACTGAAAGAATCGAATATTCTATACGAGCTTGCTCCACCCATACATAGCGCACTGACATAAAAATACAAATCACGCACGATCATAAAAATACAAGTTATTCCACACATCATCCACTGATGCAGATTGCATAGTTGAACAATTTTTTAGAAATTCCAGAATTTATGGACCCGTGTGGATGTGACAAACTGTGAATGAGTCGAAATGCCCTGGTTTCTTTTTCTCCACCAGTCCTTATGGACTAAGCTGTGAAAGGGGGGTGTTTTAAATGGCCCTGCTAATCTCTCGACTGCTAATTCCTTATCAATTTTTGCTGTCACAATTTCAGGGTGTTCTGTCCATTTAAGCCAGCCAACGATATGGCCTCTACTAAAATGTTAGAAATAGTGTCAGCTGACAAGACCTTGTAAGGTCGACATAAGGATATAGAAACAGGACATGCATGAATGGGCCGTATGAGCTGTGTTCTGGCTATATACGTATGTTTAAATGCCCTGACAAGGTCAATATGTGGATTCACAGCGGGGGGGGGGGGTCAAATGATCTGTAAGCCAGAAAATATATATTACAGCTGCCGTCTCTATTAAAAAATACCCTATCTGTGCTGAATATACGTCTCGTTTGAGACATAGTCAGTGTCAAAACACACAGACCGTGGGGCAATATCTGATGGTCTTAACATTAAAGACAATGACAATAAAACAAGTGTCTTCAAACGTAGACGAGCTATATCCAGCATCAAATTGTCTGGCCACGACTTAAACAGGTTCACAAAGGGCGTAATGGGCATCACTAGTGACTTCAATCTGATCTTACGTGTATCAGATTTTACTAAGGCCGACTGAAGTAAGGACAGGTCAGGCGATTGAGTCACATCTTGACGCCCTGTCACATGGTAGAGATGTGAGAGAGCGACCATATTTGATCTCAGTAGAGATGCTGGCTGCTCAGATCTGTCTGCCACGACACACATGTAGTCTGCGAGGCTGAAGTTGAAGGGGGGAATTCACATCCCACCTGTACACAGAAGCTGAGAAAATCTGTGAGAGTTCTGTCGTATGAATGCAGGGTGGATGGAGCCCATGCCAGGCGTAGCTGTGACGCTGCCCGAGTCGACCAGCCTACAGCTCGTAGCTTGTCATACCACATAGGGGCCTACCCATTTGTGGCTCTTCAGAGGTTTTGGGACCCCTCGGTGTGGTATAAGTGTCCGCGGTGACGCTGGCAGATGAAGCGGGGCTCGCGTACTGGACTACGATTACTGGTGGTTGGCCACTCCACGACCTCTGGTTACCGTACCACGCCCTCTTGTGGCGGTTTTCCCTCTGGTGGGACTGGTCTGTCCACGAGGCATCACCAAAACCAAGGACAATTGGTTCTATTTTCTTTGCTGAAACACAAATCATTTTCCACGCAGCAAACAAACTTCCCAAATCACAATATATTAAGCTTTTATATTCTTTGATTGTAATAAGAAATTATCATTTTAAATTTACTTAATTATGACAGATTTAAATAACATATAATATTATGTTTAATGACCCTGACAAGGCGTGGATCAATAAATACTGTTGTTTCGCAGGAATAATAAAAAAACAATGAAAACTTCCAAATATAGACAAGCTGAATTACACAGCCAACTTAGGCCAAAGTGTCAACATACGGAATACGGCGTTCGTTCATCGATATCTGCTCGATCACTGAAATTAAGCGACGTCGCGCCCGATTCATAATTGGATGGGTGACCGCCTGGGACTGCCAGGTGCCGTATACACTATCGTGGGGCTCAGAGAACCACGTAAATCAGATGGCTCGTCTGACTGACTTTGAGTTGGACGTAAAAAAAACTCAATGGACGTAGGCGCAGTTTCCATCCGGCGAGACCCCAGCAAATCCACAATATGGAGTACTTGGCACATAAATAAGGCCATGAATGATATCATGAATGATAACAGGTCTTGCTAAGTTACTCCCGTGACGCGATAGCACAATAGTGCGTACTGCCACGTGATATACAGATACGGATAACAATAATTGAAAGGAATAACTTTCACCCCTCAAGACCCCATGGACCAAATCTCCGCCACCCAGTCACGAAAAAAAACAAGGGTTCTATGTAGGCTATATGTGGCTCGAACAATAAACAAGCAAGACTCGAGTTGAGTCATTAGTATGAAAATTGGACTGCCATGTAATAAAAAGAATAGAAACCAACACAATTGCATTTACAAAAAGTTACAACAATCTTGCTATACGAAGGGGTCGTCTGATGGTCCACTTCGCTGAGGGGTGGCTCCTGGTTTATACTACCAAGCCAAAACAAAGGCCCCCTTTCATAAAAAAACAAGCTCCCAGGCGACCTTTGCGCAAGGGGCATACACAACTGCACAGTGGATACGTGCCATCCTTGCATACATATACAACACAATCTTACACTTTTTCAATCAAGATAAATTGCACATGCATCGTCCTATTTACAGGTGTATACATTAAACTAATCAACCCTGTTACAAAAATGTACTTTATTCAACAACGTAAAACTTCGTACAATAATAGTTTGAATAATATTTCTTAAAGTCTCTAAACTACTAAATAATCCCATCCCGGATTCAATTAGCCGGCTCTATAGGGTATTCTCTGTTTATATACACCGTCGTCACCAGGTGAAAAGCTTCGAAAACCTGGTATGTTACCCCTCAACGCCAGGCAGCTCCTAGCTCCTGACAAGGTGTTGAAATTTTGCCCACATTGGCTCAGGAAACGTGGCGTAACATATGCCATTAGTGTTGTACATCACCATGATTACTATAACATTAGCCTCACTGAGCCTCATACTCTAATAATCGTAAACAATATTACTATAATATTTCTTACCTGTTTTTATATGTTACAATGATGTCCACTTATTAGCGAGTTCGATAAACTTTGTATCCACTATTCAGGAATATTCAAAAATATCGCACTAGTTCATCAATACAAATGAGTCATCCATATCATGATTTTCTCTGTAAATATAGATCAACAATAACTGTTCACTCAGAATATCCCAGTTTATTTCAAAATTAGCGAATGTTAAAAACGTTAGTAAATAAACAAAAACTTTTGTAAAATAACAAGTGCTTCTCTAATGGATGCTGAATCAAAGTGGGACACACCTCTGCATGCTGCTTGTATTTAAGGCTATAATGTGAAATGAAACACGACATCGTATACAAAGTGACATAAAGTGGATTATCACCAAGGCGAGAATCCTGTTTAATTATATAGGAATGTATCTAAATATGAGCACTTATTTAGATGTGTTCATTTATTAGAGATTACATGTACATTGTTACTTATTATGGTATATTTGATTAATATACTTAGCGATTTTTTGAGTCATTAATAAATTATCTTTTTCAATCATTCATGCTTTTCAGATATTGCTGTATTTGGGTAGTGTTTCTTATTAAATCCCAAGTAAAAAAGCGAGCTTATGTGGTTAAATGCTGGAATGCATAAATGGTATTATGTTCAACTGTAATATTTAGCGCCATCCTTCAAATGGTTTTGTGTGTGTTATGTAAAAGCATAATAAAAAAAATAGCAAGCACACACTCGACAATAGCCGGCCACCGTTATTGAACTTGTCCGAGAGCTGGTTATTAAACACAAGCAGAATCAAATTAATTTAAAAAAGAAACATGAAAAAGTAATCGTACCCACTAATGCGATTGAACTTGTTCAAACACTGGTCATCAGAAAACATGCAAAACAAATTTCAACAGGAAACATTAAAACCCTTTATAGTTTTCGCGCCCAGAAGGTAAAATTAACTACGTAACATGTGATAAATCGGCCATTATCTTCAGCCATTATTAAACTTGTCCAATGTTATTATCAACATGCAGTACAGATTTGGGGAGGATAGATGAAAAACGGTATACATCTCGCAAACAATGCAATGTTAACGCGGATGCCTGGAGAACCACGACGCAAAACTTATATTGCAATAGCCCACCTTTTTTAATTACAAAAATAAAATGTGGGTTAACAAAATGTGGGCACATAATCTGATTTTATCTGTCTACTTAATTGTCGCACGACATAAGCTTTATATTTGTAAGTTCAATTTGGCTACTGGTAGACATTTTGTAACCAATAAATTCATATTCAACAAATTTATTGTGATCCCTAATTTATGAAACTTAGAGAATTGGAGCGAATTCTGCAGACTTAGCTGTCAATTCGATACTTTTCTCTATTATGTTCTCTCAACATTTTAGATTTTTCAAATTATGATTTGCACCATGTCAAAAAGTCAACATATTGGGCGGGGCTCTGGTGCAGTGCTTAACGCTGCCTGCTTGGAAAGTCGGAGATCGCGGGTTCGCACACCACTCTGGCCTCTAAGTTTCAAAGAAACAAAATGTTTCTCCCCCGTCAACTCGTAAAGATTAAATATTGTGGGGAGACTCCGTGACCGAGAGGTAGCGTGCTTGGTCTCAGATCGCCAGAGCACGAATTTCGAGCCATGTTTATGGAGGGCAGTATCATCTCATTCATCTCACCATCCTCATGGGATTCTCCTAGCCCGGTTTAGACTATGTGTGCACAAAAATTGCCTAAAACCCCATTCATTTTATTTCATTTATGTGAAACGAGTCAATCGGAGTAAAACATTGGTGTAGTACCACAAATAAAGCTTCTACGCCAACCAGGTATAGTCAAGTCTTTGTAAATGTAATAATTTATTAATTATGTTAAATATGTCAATAATAAAAAAGCCATTGAAAAAAATAGCATTCTGCATTTTCTGACCGCTTGGACCATTGACAGAACACTTTCATCCTAAAACCTTGCCGTAAAGAAAATTTTAGGTTGGTCTGCCCAGCAAGTGAGCTATGTGGATTAAGTTCAAGGTCACAAAGGATGTATGACTAAAAGGTTCGTACACTTTTTCACATCTTGTTCAGACAGGCCTTGATTACAGGTGTACACTCGTGAAAACTTGACTGTGAAATGTCACACTCAACTTTGCACGCTGATTTGTGTGATGTTGATGTGATGGTCAACATGGTCAAGGTCAAGGTCATGGTCAAGAAGCGTATCGTGGATGCATAGCATATATTCGTGAGCTTAAGGAGTCTGCATTTGCCATACAATTTGATGGCTGAAGGGGACTTTTTCAATGCTTACAATTGTTAGTGTTTCTAAGCAATAAGGTGTCATTTCATTCCATTGAGGAGAATATTTAATATCATGATTTAGGTTTTAGTTTGTACTGTTTCAGCGGCCCTGCGTCAATATCTAGCAGCCCTTTATAATCAACAGCAGCCGTTAGTTTATGCTTCGGGCTGCTGTTGACTGTGGTGTTATTATTATATTTCAATCACTACTGCGATTTATGGTGCTATTATTCTATTTTGATCACTAATTTACATGCTTCATACACACATTCTAAAAACAATACATGCAATTAATGCAGGGTACAGCCCAGCAATATCAACTAAGCATACTTAATAAAAAAAAAATAATAGAATGAACAACATTTTACCTAATTCCAGATCACACTTCCTTTCAATTCTGCATCCATTACAAGGACCGCATGTTCCATCCCGACGGTCATAGTTTTCTGGATCAGCAAAATAATGACTACAATTCTCACCGCTAGGCATAATACCGTATTTACCAGCGTCACATTCTACAAAATGAATGATATATTAATATTAACTCATTGAAACCCAACGTTTTGAGATACTGTCACTTAAAATAAAAATAAAAATTGATGTGTACATTTATGTCACGATACTAGGCCTCTTACACTGACAACTTCTGATGCCACTGGGCTTTAAGGGGGTTGAACATAATTATCACAAACCACCACCAACTAGTGGATTATCATAGCCCCAGGTGCTAACAGCTCTGACAGCCAGAGTTATCTCAAACCATACGAAGTGTGTATCGCAGCTGCCAATGTTGTGACCCGGGAGCATATTGTTGGGGCGCAAAACATTCGTGGCATATGGAGACTGTATATGAAAACAAGAGAGAGCCGTACAGAGCTTCTCATCAAAGGACTGACATTAAGGCATAAACGAGTCACACTATTTGACAAAAATCCTCAGTCTACCAGGAACAATGATCCAGATACAAAAGTGGAAAAGATCATTATTAAAGATTTACCTTTATCAATGGATAACGCTGAAATCGGTGATTTTTTCAAACAAATGAAACATGTTGTTTTGACGTCACAAATAAGAGATGCTCATGAGCGTAACGATCAAGGTGAACTCACACACTTCAAGAACGGCGACAGGTTTGTGTATGCTACACATCCTATATCACCACCTATTGAACGGCAGGTTAAAATAGCCGGACGACAATGTAGAGTGTTCCATAATGGTCAAAACAACTTTTGTAAAATATGTGGATTACAAGGACACAGACAAGGAGATAGTGTATGCAATGCTGTCACGGAAAGTTTAGAAGCCGTGACTTTTTCAAGTTTTGAGCATCCGCTCTCAAACTCATACCAGTGCTCAATCCCTCATGAAGGACTAACATTCGCTAGTGCCGAACACGCATTGCAATGGGCAAGAGCGACAGAGCTCGGATGTGCAGATACGGCGACCAATATCCTAGACGCCAGACATGCAGGGGTGGCAAAAGCCATTGGAAACAAAATAGAAATCAAAGACCAATCGAGCTGGGAGCAAAAGAGAGAAAAAGTTATGTTTGAAATTCTCACTAAAAAGCTGAGGCATTGTGAAGCTGCCGCAACAGCGCTCGAACAGTCACGTGGAAAACTTATTGTGTTGACAACCAGAGATCTGTATTGGGGTTCAGGCCTCAATGACAGAATGACGCAAACAACAAATCCTACATTTTGGCCAGGACAAAACATCCTAGGTGCCATGCTTACAGAATTACGTGAAAATCATATAAGAACATTTATATCTGACCCTGAACATGCTGAAGAGCGTGTATCCACTATATCAAATGCAAGCGATGATGAAAATACAACACCTCAGCCATCTACGGCGACCAGAACTGAAGCAGAACAAAATGAGCATACTACACCAGATAAAAATCGTGGACGATCGCACATTAAAATGAGTGCTATCCGTAGACTATCGCCTCGACGTCGTGCCGCAAGTCTGTCTACTGAGCGATCAAAGGCTTCAAATAAAGACAATCACATAGACGAGTTTATCAGACTTGCTTGGAAACGAAAGGCGAACACGCCGCCAGCAGAAAACAGCAACAAACAGTACCGTACAGAACTATACAGCGGTAGCCAGCCAACTTCCACATGTCGTGATCCTGGAAGGTAAAGTGACTTTTGAGTGAATGTTAACACCGTGTAGTTGACCATTTTACGAATACGGACTGTGAGTAATGGCTAAGGCGCATGATTTAAAACTGTCTGTATGTACCCTGAATGTAAGGGGTCTAAGAGAAAATCAAAAACGACAAACAGTCTTTCATTGGCTGAAACAACAAAATACTGATTTAATCTGTTTACAAGAAACATATTGTACAAGTAATATTGTTACAAAATTTGAGAAGGAATGGAATGGCAAAAGTTTTCATTGTTTATCCACTTCTTCACATAAATGCGGTGTATCAATACTTACTTCGAAACGTTTAGATATTGAAGTTAAAGATGTACATTTTGATAATTGTGGCAGGAAAATATTAATCAATTGTAATATCCAGAATGAAAATTTTACACTCGTTGGTATTTATGCACCAAATAAAATTTCCCATAGACGAGAATTTATAAATAATCTGTCAAGCTGGGTAACACAGCATGCTACTTTTGAAAGTAACTTAATTTTACTCGGTGATCTAAACACTATTAGTAAAAAAGAAGATAGAACTTCAGGTACATTAGATCCTGTTACCGAAAATTTGTTAGCCATGAAGTCAAATTTAGCAATTACTGATGTGTGGTCTGCTTTGAACAATACTGAGAAAGGTTTCACGTGGATCAACCCGGCTGATTCTAGCCATCGTAGCCGCATTGATTATATAATGTTAAGTGGCTCCTTGTTAGAATATGCCTCCAAGAGTAAACTGTATAATGCTCCCGTACCTGATCACAATTGTCTGAAAATTTGGTTGTTTAAGAAAAATAATACAAGAGGGCCATCATATTGGAAACTTAACGTATCAATACTAGAAGAAGAAGATTATAAAAATCAGGTGAACATGTTATTTAGATCCACAGTTAATGAATATAAAGACATCTTAGATAAAAGAATGCTATGGGACTTATTCAAGATAAAGTTAAAAGAACTAAGCTCCGCTTATTGTAAGCTTCGGTCAAAAAGTAAAAAGACAGAAGTAGCAATAATAAATGATAGGTTCGAACAAATTGAGAAAGATATAAATAGCGGAAATAATACAGACAAAATAAAGACGGAACGAGCAGAACTTAAAGAAAAAATCGATAATATATCTAAAGAGCAAGCTAGAAGCTACTTTGTTCGCTCCAGAGCAGAGTGGATGGACAAAGGCGAGAAATACTCAAAATATTTTGCAGGTTTAGAAAATTCACGACAATCAAATAATTCTATAAGTAAGCTGACCACTAGCTGTGGAAATAATGCGACAGGTGATAGCTCAATTTTGAAAGAGATGGTACATTTTTACAAAAAATTATACACATCATCGAATCCAACTACGCATCAAATCGAATCATATCTTAACAAAATAAATATTCAACGCAGCCTTAATGCGGAAGAACAAAACAGCTGTGAGGGAATGGTGACGTGCGCCGAATGTTGGGATGTTGTTAAATCATTAAAACACAATAAATCGCCTGGTATAGATGGCTTGCCCGGAGAGTTCTATAAGGTATTTTTTCCGTTGGTCGGCGAATTTCTGGTAGATGTATATAACGAATCAATAAGTAAAGGCGAGCTTTGTGAATCTCAAAAGCGTTCAGTGTTATCTTTGATATTCAAAAAGGGGGATAGGTGTCTTTTGAAAAACTACAGACCTATAAGTTTGTCTACTACTGATTACAAAATACTTGCTCATATACTTGCAAGCAGAATTAAACCCATATTACCTAATATAATCAACGAAAGCCAAACAGGCTATGTTCAAGGACGCTCTATATGCCAGAATATTCGATTGGTACAAGATGTGATTGCGTATGCAAAGTCAGTTAATCAAACCGGATTATTATTATTTTTGGACTTTGAAAAGGCCTTTGACAGTATAGAATGGCAATTTATATGGCGAACATTAAACAAGTATAAATTTGGCCCGACGTTTATCACATGTGTAAAAACACTTTATGTAGATTCGAAAATAATTTGCAAAAATAATCATTGGTTATCTGAGGAATTTTCGCTGTCTAGAGGAATACGACAGGGCTGTCCTATATCCGCCTTGTTGTTTATAATAGCTACAGACGTCCTTGCTGAACATATAAAACAAGAACTACGTGGTTTATCAATATCTATGAATGGTAAAATGAAACGGATTAAACTTGCACAATATGCAGATGACACGATTTTATTTCTGCGCAATACTGACGAAGTTTTACTCGTCACTAAACTATTAAAGGAATTTAAAAGTGTTGCAGGTTTGAACTTAAACTTAGATAAAACTGAAGCTTTGTATATTGCAGACGACTCCGAAAATGTGAGCTCTATACATGGTATAGCATGTAACATAAATGGAGCTATAAGGTGTCTTGGTGTACACGTAGGCCACAATCAAGCTTTATGTGATACTCTGAATTGGGAGAAAAAAATATTAGAAATTGAAAAACTGTTTATTGCATGGAAGAAAAGAGATTTAACTTTATTTGGAAAAATCACTGTTATAAAAATGCTTGCTATTCCCAAGCTCATTCTGATCGCTCAGACTACAGCTCACAAAAAAATATATATAGATCAACTGAAAAGACTGTGTTTTACATTTATATGGGGAAAGCGCGATCGCATTAGGCGTAATACTCTAATTGCACCTGTCAGTGAAGGTGGACTCAATATGTTAGATATTGAGTCATTTTTTCTAGCATTGAAAGCAGCATGGTTTAAACGGATAATTCTAAACAATGAAGATTGGTCTTTTATACCTCGAAATATGTTTAGTTTTTGTGATAATTTAAAGTTGTTGTTGCAAATGCATTTTAACTCTAAACTAATTAAAAACAATAAACTCTCGTCCTTTTACTGTCAAATTTTGGATGCATATATGTTAACAAATGAAGCACAGAATGACGATTCTCAGATATTATGGGGAAATGAACACTTTTCAATAAAAATAAATAAAGTTAAACAAGTTCTTTTCTTTAACAATTGGATTGACGCTGGGATTGTATATGTAAAGGATCTCAAATTTTTAAATGGCAAATTAGATGGGGATTACATTTTTAATAAAGTGAAGAAAAAAAGGAATATTTTAATTGAAATTACGCAAGTTAGAAAGGTGATAGATGCTGCAACTATAGCTTTATATCAGAATATAGCAGATAGTGAAGCTATGGACCAGGAAACCCCAGATATAAACGAAATAAATAAAACGAAATATTTTTACAAAAAGTTAATAAATAAAATTTCCACTCCGATGAATATAGAAAAATGGGAAAATCTCATGTCTGTTAATTTAAATTTAGAAGAAAGGCAAAATACATTTTTTCTTAAAATAAAAATGTTCGATAACAAACTTGCAGAATTTAACTATAAAGTGCTGAGTAGAATTTTAGCATGCGGAGAGTTGGTTTCAAAGTGGGATACTTCTGTGAGATCAATATGTTTCCAATGTAATGAAATTGATAGCATAAGCCATTTATTATATGAATGTAAGCTGGCAAAGCAAATTTGGCATATAATAAACCGTTCTCTTTCAGTAAATATTCAGCTCGAGGATATTGTGTTTGGTACAAAGTTAACAAGTGATCTTAACTATGCTGTATCATTGGTTTCTTTTTGTATATACAAGCATTGGATTCTAAATCATATGAATATAAAAGACAGAACTTATTCTTCAATATTATCTCTAGTAAAAAATGATATTTATTTTCGCTGTCAAATTCTTCGTCGTACAGAAAAATACTCACATTGTAATACACTTGAGCAGATTTTAAATTTTATATGTACATTATGATGTATTAATCTTGTTTTAAAGGAGTGAGCGAATCACCAATTGTTTTAAATATGCAAAATTTATGATGGAATTGATGTTAATTTTGATTTTATAAAGAGAGAATGTAATTTGAATGTATGAATGTATGACTTTGTATATTGTGAATAAAAAAAAAAAAAAAAAAAAAAAAAAAAAAAAAAAAAAACAAACCACCACCAATATCCCTAACTATCATCAACACATGAGTCTGTGTGCCTATGCTTTCGAATATCACGTCAATAATATTAATAGGAATATCTAGTAGTTTGAGGTGGGAAAGAAACTACAGCTAAGTACTATACCAGCATGTGATGGTATTATACTAAAATGTGTATAGCATGCCATCTGATATTGTCTGGGTGCAATAAGGGCTTACGGTGCGTCGCACACAAAATTTCCAGCAAGTATAACGCTTCTCGGTTCTTTTTGGCCAGTGACTCATTTGATCAAAGCGGATGACATCTTTCACACTGTAGTAGCCGGCCCATTTTGGCAGCTATACCATGCTTATGGAAGCGTACAAGCAATTATTGGTCTGTGGCCCGAGGGTATCTTATAGAGTATCATATGGGGTATCATTGTTTCAGAGATATCAGCCTGTGTGAAGGCTCCATTCAAATCCTCGAAATGGGGATAAGCCTTACAGTATCGATCCATCGAAAGTTTGTATCATCAGCAAAATGGAGATCTCACATTATCTCGTCAAATGTATTGTGTGTCATAGAATTAGCGACCGACGAGGTATACACATCAGTTAAATATGCCCAGTAGAGCCGAGGGTATGGCAGGCGTCAGACGTATTACACATCGGCATGACTTTTGATTATCTCTGGCAGAATATCCTGAGCAGTTCGACCAAATAATTGCCCTCTCTCTGGCAAATATTGGTTTAGTCTTCTTGCTCAACTGTGATTACACTAAAACGTTCTTCATCTTTTTTTGCAACGGTCTGTGGGTGGGTCTCTCGCGTTGGTGTTATTTCTTCTTCATCGGTAGTTTCATAACCTGAAGATGATCTTGTTTGGGATGGGCTTTTTTTGCATGTTCCCCCATCTTCTTGACAGGGGGTACATCGTTGCCGGTTTTCACATTACAGTCACCGGCGGAATGTCTGACGTCACTCAACAGTTTCCGTATTTGATGATCACTCCCTGATACATGACATTATAAATTCAATAAACTCCGTGGAAGCCTACTGGGTCGTCTGTTTTGCTGTCAGAACTGCCCCAGTCACTGGCACCCGTAGGGCTGCTTATGGGAAGCTATTCTTGTTGCGATGTGGTGCTGCTCAGCCTTATATTAGTATAGTTATTATGTATACTACATCAGGATGAACTGTAGCATTTCGCTATGCTACACCTTCCACCATGGCCAGGGCGGCATGTAGTCACGGAAAATCTGAAAAGAAAATCGATTGTTTCCCGTTGAAATCATATTCCAATGGCAACATTTGTTGCCAATTTACAACATTTATAATTGCAGTAGTACTTTAATCCAGCCTGTTTATCCCATCATGTTATAAACGAGTTACCAACTTCATGATGTATGAATACTCACAAGCAATTGTCCAACTGGGATAATATAATTCAAGATATATAGAATTGTACATGGAGCCAGTTTGCAATGGCAACATTTGTTGCCAATATACATAATTTATAATTGCAGTAGTACTTTAACCCGGTCTATTGATCCCACTAATCGTGTTATATCCGAGTTAACAACTACATGGCGTATGAATACTTACAAACGATAGTCCAACTGGGATATTATAATTCAAGATATAGATTCGTACATGGAGCCAATAATTAATACTATACTGCAATATGATATAATGTATAAGCCCAGTGTCAATTGTTGTGGCCAGTCGCATCATTTAGCTACGTGTGGACACCAGCTTATATGTAGCATTACTATATAACATAGAAAGCAGACTATTAATAGGTTAACCACACACCGTTTTCATTTCGGTATGTAAATTGAAGTTATGCTTACATCTTATTTCCTAGGCGTTTCCGTGGCATCTTGCAAACATGAATTTCTTCACTAAACACGATGATACAAGTATTCTGTCTTTGAAACTGTCACAGATCAAGTGAGCCAAGCTGAACGATTCATGTCTTGTGCACAAGTTTAGGCCAACACCATCATATGTACTTAAAATAGTTTAGTAACCGTGGCGTCATCAATTCAATCATTGGCAACGTGTGTGGCCAGTGAGCTTTAATGGGTTAAGGCGATGGTTAGGCTATATCATTCTTTTATACCACTGTTTTACTTACCACCATCACATTCTGCAAGTATTCACTCTCATATCGAACGCAATACCTGGTAGTATGTACACTGTTGAGGTTCTGTAGTCTCGGTCCTGACAAAGTTGTGTACGCACTTTATTTAAGAGAGGCTAACTTAACTGTTTTAAACTAACTTGATCCCAAGGAACAACATGGGATGTATGCCAAAAAACATCCGGGACGACAAATCTGAAAAGTGCCCTCGCTTTTCGAAAATACTTATTATTTATCGCGATTGTCGATTTTTTTATATTCAACATTATATTCTTATTTTATCTTGCAGTTTATGTTCTGAAACATTGGAAATATGTAAAATGTCCATATCTTTGATTTTGAGGAGTATTATTTGGATTTTTTCGCAAAAAACATGGAGATTTGGATTGCTAATGCCGCTTTTACTTATTTAGCTATATAATATAATCTTATCATGCAATTTATTTCCTGTGTGCTATGCAAAATACCCATGTTTCATAGTTTGTATAATACATTAAGATTTTCCTCTCGAATTATTCATACTTCGAACTTGTACATTTATTTAGAGATACAACAAGCATTATTTTGGTTATGTAATCAGAGCGATTCAATAGTTTCTGAAAATGCCAGCCTAACTGTTGATGGCATATCACTTGTTTGTACTGGCAGCAAATGTGTTGCATGAATGAATCTCCATGCTGCATGGATATTTGCTGCTGTAAGTATCGTTACCGTAAGTGAGGGAGAAACAGGAAAAAAAACCTATCACCGAATAGTCAAGCCTCACACTCACTGGATATCCTACTCTATCTAAGACAAATTGTAATATAGTCTGATTATCTGAAAATTGCTTATGTCACATCAGAATGTACCTCATTTTAAGTTATGATGTGAAGAAAACCGTCAAAATTAGTTTCATACGCAAAATATATGAAAAATTCAGGAGTAATTTAAAAATATTCTATCAAATGTGAAACATGGATATTCTGCATAACTTAAGTGTCACATGACATATATTGCATTATAGGATTATAATATATAGCTAAATAATTAGAATCAGCATTCGCGATTAAAAAACGTGTTTTTTTGCAAAAAAGCTCAAATATTACGCAAAAAAACTTAAAACCCAAAATTATTCTAGAGTCTGACAGACCTGGACATTTTGCATAATTGCAATTTCTCAGAACAAAACTGAATGGTAAACTAAAATATAGCTAAAAATGTAAAATCCGCATTCGCAATGATTTTTTTTTCGAAAAGCGATAGCATTTTTCAGATTTTTCGTCCCGGATAGAGAATTTGGCATACATCCCATGTTGTTCCTTGGGGTCGAATTAGTCTAAAACAGTTGAGTTAGCCTCTCCTAAATGAAAGGCATACAAAACTTCTTCAAAGCTTCCACTACTGGGCCTATTGCAGAATGTTATTTATGGATCGTATATAATGATCTGGCTTGGAGAAAAATAGTCTACTTTTAACTATGTTCTACTGATATACTTACTTATTCCTATCACGGTTATGCTATACAGTCGGCATTGTGTCAAGCTACTTCCAAAACTGTATGTATTTCCCAACGAAGAATTCAATCTATAGCTGTAGTACCATCTACTTTCTTGAAATACAGATTGGTCGCAATTTGCCATTTTGTATGGGATGACTCCGAGACCTGAACACCTGAAGCCCATGTAATCTCCTTTTTTTATATAAACAGGCTCTTCTACATCAAGCAGGTTCATTCCAGTTGTCGCCGGAGTAAATTTCGTCTGCCATACAAGAGTGAACTGGTTGCCCACGACTGGTCTCCAGAATTGAATGTAAATTGTGTCGATTCGCTGAATGTACACTCTCCACCTGGTTATCATACTGTCCATTGGCAAACCTCCGTAGTGGTTCATGATCATAGTCAATGAACTAAGTGTATCTAGATGTCCCGAAGACAATAGCTCAGGACCGATCATGTACTCCTCAGAGCTAGCCATATTACCTGTGTGACATTGTGTTTTAAAATATTACCATCAACTCTATTAAAAATTTTTATAAAAAACACTGTGTGGTAGTCAAATATAATTGAAAAAAAAACTAGGGCCTACTGATATCACTATCAAATGCAGCCATAATAACATGTAAGATAATTCTAAAAACTAAAAATTGTTATTATTTACATGTTACTAGATATTAGAATCGCTTATTAAATATGGAAATCGTAGAATAACAAAACATATTGTTCAATCTGTCATATTACGTTGATTACCCTGTTAACAATAAGTGCAATAAACGTAAATAAACGAGTGATTCGATGAAGTTTTATTGAAACATCCGATGAGTTGAACATATGCCTGAATCAGTTTGTTAATAATATCAGGTAATCACACCCTCGCTGACCAGGGCCTGTACGAATGTGCAACATGTCGAATGCAACGAATAGAAATCCACTGTGCAGTCAGTATGGGTAATTAAGGAATTCGCCATGTACATACGCTGAGTAGACAGCTCTGTCAGGCAATTAAATCAATTTATATGTTTATTCTACTACCTTAATGCTATGTTTCAGATTCAAGGCCTGTATTCTTGTACAAGTTAAGATATATCGTAGGCTTCGGATTGCTCGAGATGGTCATCTCACATAATCCATATTATATATAATAAGATTCAACAAAACTGTTCGGGCAACTCTGGGATAAAACTAGCTACAACATCTAGCTGCATAATAGACCAACCCGGACCTATTCTTTCGAAATGAAATGAAATGAAGCGGGCTTTAGGCCACCTTTGTGCACATATAGGCTAAACTGGGCCAGGAGAACCTCCTGAGGATGGTGAGATGATTGAGATGACACTGTCCTCCAGACACAGGATTCGAAATTCGAGCCCTGGCGGTCTGAGACCGAGCACGCTACCTCTCGGTCACGGAAGCTCCCCACAATACTAACTTTCACACGTGGATGGGGAAGAAACAATTCTGTTTCTTTCAAACCGCCGAGACCGGGAACCTATTCTTTCGAGATCTATAAAGAGTGGCCTATGTCAACCTTCACTTGAATTTTCTATTAGTTAAGTGACTAATAAATACCACGAGCTGTTACTTTAACCCTTTAAGCGTTGAATTTTTTTCATGAAAACCTTGAAGGCCAAAGGTTTTTTATCAATTTGAAATCATCATAACTGTCTTAGTCAGCTCTTTCCGATTCATTTGAATACCTATGTTATGGGTCTAGAAATATTTTCACTCTTACAATGCGCAGATCAACTTTAGTCGTCAGAATCTGTCGTCTACAGACGTCAGATTCTGACGAATAAAATCGATCCACGCGCTGTAAGTAGTATTATGTGTTTTTTTTTCAACAGCTCAAATGCCAATTTCCTGCACCCGCCCTACTTAACGTGGATGAATTCAAATTGCTTTCCCAATTTGCGAACATTTTCCAAAATTGCTTTTGCCATCGGATCGCCACTGTGCTTTTACTACGAAGACATACATTAGTATTTGCTGTGCACAACGTTGCTGCTTTCAACGAACATCTCATTGGGACATACGTTAGTCACTGACCCGGTCGTGGTCTGACCACTTGACCCTACTTGATAACGGTTACATGTCTGCGCCCTCGCACGTGTTAATTTAAATACCTTCTGCATTTCACTGTTGGTGTCCAGATAATTTGAAATAGAATGCTGTTTTATGTTTGTCATCGTGGCTGTGCATAGTATATTGCATATCCATACATACGGATGCAGGTGTGTGTGTGTCCAAAGTCATCAGTACTCGTGATGTTTTTACTCACATGTGATATTGAGTGTCTGATACTCATTACATTACACTTTATCATATATATGTGACATGCAGGTAGACATTGTGTTCATATGTACATATATATTTAAGATCATGTTCGATACGCACTACTGATAATTGAAAATAAATAGTGTAGTCTTAGAGTAGATAGAGAGTAACTCACCAGCAGCACTTGTGACTGAGAGTGCAAAAACTACCCATAATAGATAAACAACCAGGAAGTGAGATACTCCAGTCGGTTTGTGGCCGTCCATGTTTCTGTCACAAACTACAAACATTCAAATAACACGCTTATAACCTGATAACGAAGAATAGGCCTACACGACGTACACATACACGACGTACCCATATGTACATCTGAAAATATACAGGATATATAAGAACACATAAATAAGACATAAGGCATTTGAGTACAGCCAATGATATAAAGCATAAACTGTCAATAGGCAACTAAATGTTAGTTGAAACAAACAGTTGTGACGAATTGTATATGAGCTATCGGTTTATATTGCCCACCTACGATTGGTCACATAATCACAGGCCACGGCGAGCCGTGAGCTTTATGAGGCCACCATTAAATTATTAGGGGGACACATTATTTAGTTCACCTCCTACCTGCAATACTTTATTTTTTCATACTCCGACTCAAGCAACGAGGATAGCGAGGCTTCATAAATGCAAGGTTATTTTGTGATGTCGAGCGAAGCCAAGCTCCAGATTTGCCAATAAATATTTATTCACAGCATGACCTCCAGACAATTATTTATTTTACGAAAATTTAGTTGAAAAATTATTATTTAAAAAATACTCCAACCCCCACCCCCGGGAGATTGAATGGTGGCTCCCTTTCTATATTGCCTGTTATGTAAGCTTATTCGATATACCGACACAGATATTGCTAAATGACTTGAACAAGTTAGTGTTTATCCACCTTGCTTTAGGCACGATATAATGCCCAGACACAGACAACGTGCGAAGGCTGGGCCGTCGTCGGCTGGAGAGCGTAACGGTCACGGTGGGTTTTATGACGCTGGTCCAATTTGATTTGATGGAACCCTATCGCCGAAGGCGCTGAGATAAGTTTTTAAGACCATCGGGGCTTACTTTAAATATTAGTCCCCATATACATGATATAGCCAACCATTACATGTTTGGGTTTAATTTCATAACTCTTTTTTTACTCAGATGTCCTTGTCACATATAGTGTCGTCAGTTGTCAGTTGTTGTCGTCGTCCAGCTTGCAAAATGTAGTTAATTCACCATTTTTTAGCAAATGTTAGCATTTAATGAGTATTTCTTTTATTACGACCTATACCTCTGATAAACGCTGAAAGTTGTCGGGTTCGTGATAACGTCTCATTGCTCTAAAAATAGTGGGATTTCTTTGTGTTACCTTTCGAAACGTTAGTCCGGAGACGTAAAACGGCAATTATATGGTTGGTTGAATGACATTGGCCCAACGTTGATCCAACAAATAAACAAAATGTTGTACGCTGTAGACTGTAGACGACGTCGATTGCAGAGCGTGGCAGTCGCGGTCGGTTGATGACATTAGTCCAACATTAGTCAAACGACTTAAACAACTAGCCTGGTGGCAGATTCTGAAAAGTGCTCTACGAACAGTTTTAAGGGTAACACTTTGTTACCATGTGGAAACCATTTTTTTTTGTCTATTATTGTGTCAGGCTTAAGAAAAACGATTTTTCCGTTGCCGCATCATCAGATCTTGCGTTTTTTATATTATAAATATGCTTATATGGGGGTACCCCCAAACCCGTCTATTTTTAGGGGGTTAATTTACGTAAGCGTCTGTCGTCGCTGTTATAATTTGGCAATCAACACGTGATATGCCTGATAGCAGATAATTATTTGTTCTAATGATGCACTGCACGTGGAGTAAATAATAATGTCTCTACAAACGTTGGAACATAATTTTTATTTAAAAATACTTATCGACAACAAAAACAAACTATTGAACATGGTAAATTGAGACGGCTTGATACAGCATAAGTATTTCTCATATCTCTATCTGGCCTATGTTTTCTGAACCCAGACATGCATATGTCTTAAACTAAGTGGTATTTAGACTTATAAATGTCATAAAAAATTGGCAGATTATATTACAGCTTTTTATGAAAATGTGTGTATTTATCTTGAGATGAAATCTGAAACATTGATCTTTGGTCAATTTCTAAGTGTAGAATTTTGTACCCACTTGTTTTGTGCGTGATTTCGAGTTAAGAAATGTCTTATTTTTTCCCAGCAAATTGATCTTCAAATACATAATGGTTACTGCCAGCACGCAAATGAAAGCGTTGTTATGAATCTGAAGTATAGTATGATAAACTTTTCAAAAAATAGAAATCTAGAAAATTATGTGATACGAAATATTAGGTTACAAGGCATACGAAACTATATTGAAGCATTTATGTTATAATATGCTTTGATGTACTTATTATTTCGAATGACGTCATGATTTTGATAATGGAACATGACGGACATCTTGGATTTTACGATAAAATATAGGTCAGACGATTCAAAATAAAATGATATTCACATTTTCAAGAACATTTAGTTTTTTTGTTCATTTCTAGATGCATGTCGCGGCCATTTTGGATTTTTTTAAATATACTTTTCAGCATTGTTTATTACTGGTCCTGTAAGTTACAGTAAATGAATCATATTATTGTTAGTCTGTTTAGCGGTATAATTATAGTAACAGTAAATATATAAGAATTGGCGGACGTCTTGCATCTGAAGGTTCAATAAAAGTGGTTATTGTCAAAGACACTATACATATTTTTTTACAATGCAAAATTTGCAGAAGCCATAAGTAAATTACTTTTATCTGAAACAAACCACATAAAATAGAGGGGTTTCTTTACATTTTGGCGGAATTTTGTATTTTGCTAATTTGAAGGTGGAGGTCACAAAATATCGAATGCTATCCGACATATTCGGGCCTCGTCACATCTTCAGATGTTTCCAGCTGCTTTCAAGATAATGAACCAACTCGATGGAGGGGTACTACCCCCATGTAGCTGAAACCACTCCTGCCCCCGACATGCCTCCACAGCAACAGATTCAGGAATCCACCATACCAAGCAGAAGCTGAGTAGAGGGTTACCCAAAGTCACATCACGGTCATTTCAAGCTCAAACTATCAGATTGTTATAAAAAATTACATTTTACACAATTTGACCTACATTTTCCCACACTTGATCAATAATCAAAGTTCAAAGAGCCAGTCCCAAGACATTCCGGGAATTGTTCCCAGTTACTGTCAATTCAAGGTCATTTCAAGGTCCCTGGATCTATCCAAGTAGGTCTATCATTGTCCCGATCCACATCTTCTATTTCAACTGTGGTTTGTGAATGTTAACATCAGTAGTTATATACGATATAAGTGAACAAGAAACTCTCGGTTGCATCTAGGCTTATGGGAAAGTATGCCTACCACATATAGAGAAATAAAAGGCGCAACAAGGAATTCCCAGTTTCGGAAGATCGACGCGACGACATAGGGCCTTTGGCCATAGAGGTCCTAAGGCCTCTATGTGGAGTACATGTACAGTATATGCATACAGAAATTAGCTTTTGCATACACTAAAACAGGCTCAATTTAATTGTCAAGAAAGAGTTATCTAAGTTTTGTTGGATATAATCCCCAATTTCGTCGGGCCGAGACATTGAATTTGCATTCTGAAGCCTAAAACCGACATTTTGATACCAAATCAAGTTTATATGTTAAAAATAACTCAATATATTGCTAAATATAGATTTTGGTTAAGTGGTTCGGCAGCCATTTTGAATTTCCCGAATAACTTTTTTCCCTAAGGGAGATGTCTCGGCTCCTGATGGTATTTTGATAAGGAGGTTCAAATCTACAAGAAACAACAAAAAAAAACATTTGTTATACCACAAAACCAGGTTTTTGTAATTTCCACTGGACTAATAAGGACATTTTGACTTGGATTAGTTTACCTCTGAGGCATACGGAAAAAAACAACCGAAATCTTATAAACACCTCTTATATGGATCAGTCTAATAATTGTCATGCCAATCATTACCATATTTTCACTTGGGCAAGATGATGACACACTAGACAGTTTTTATAATTTTTTAGACTTTTATGAAAAAAACGATATTTAGAAATTTCAGAAGTTGATTTATAAAAGAAAATGAAATAAAAACGGACAGACATAAATTTTACGACATCAATGAAGATGAATAAAAATCGAAATGTATAATTGTGTTATTTGATTTTAAGTCTTATGGGGAAATGAGAAAATTCGGAAGTGGATCACTTTACCTCTAATAGCCTCAATAATATTGATAGGAAAACTATATAACAGTTTGAAATATTACAATCAGTAGCATATGTGTCTATACATTTTAATTTATATAGGTGAAAAAACTGTTAAAACTATTAAGGTGTAATTTATCGGTTATTGCCTGTGGAGTGCTATTTACAGTTTTTTGGCAATTAATATCGAACACAAGCTTTCGCAAAATTATGTTAAACAAACGGTATCCATAATAATTGATGTAGGCTTCTTGTTTTATGATCACGCATTGCAGAATTTAGCCCAAGATCAAATGTATAAAATTATCAATTCTCATATTTAAAATAAACTTTGAATATTTGGAGGCGATATAATATGTCGTGTCTACTTTTAGGAGGTTCAATTATTTAAATATCGGATCTGTGTACGCTTCCTTGTGTATTATTCGTATTGCTCTTTTTTGTAAATTAGAAGCTTGATTGTTTTGCTGCCCTATAAGATAATGCAATAGTAAATGTGTGGTAATATTAGAGAGTATTAGATATTGTGAGGAAATGTGAATCTTAGTTTATTGATTATACCTATTATTCTGACTATTTCATTTGAGGTTTTGTTCAAATGATTTATCTAAGTAAGCTTATTATCTTTGATCACTCATCAAAAAATATCTACACATTCAATTTGTATTCCATTAATTTGAACAATTAATAATTTAGCTTGTTTCTGAGGTTTACAGAATATCATGAATTGCAATTTAGCTGAGTTAAGTGACAATTTGCTTACTTTCAACCAGTTGCTTTATTCTGCTAATTCTTTCTTCAATAATATTATTTTTGTTGAGATTTGCTTATGTTAGCAAATAATGTAGTGTCATCTACGTATACAATGATGTTAAATGATTTATATGAAAAAGCCTTAAACTGTCAAATTAGGCAATTTAAATGTTTACCTACTTGAAGTTGTGAGTCGCGATAGCGACCTACAACCTCAAGTGACTCAAATTACCCATATTTGTTTAATTTGATAATAATCATTTTCAAATCTTGATGTTTAAACACTCATCTAAATCACAATACACGTGATCTAAACGGCTAATAAAACGGATTAAAACGATTATAGTCGCGCTTATCAGTTAGATAATTAATTAGCGTGTGGCTCAGTAAAATGATCATTGTGCAGGCCATGAAGCTATAATGACCTGCATCGTGGTAACCTTGCACTTATTTGCTCACATTTTGTCATGTTTGTGCTATTAATTGTGAAAATAATACTTCTAGTGATCAATAGTAATCTAGAATAGACTTAATTAAGTGAAGAAACTGACCGAAATCAGTGCTTGATTACTTAACGATTTAACCGTTTTCCCAATTCTCTCATCAAATGGCCACTGACACTAATACGAGCACAGCCTACCAATAGCCAGCAAATACGAGAGGCAGTACCAATGCTGGCTTAATGTTGTACCACCGTCTACGGCACTAAACATACATTCTGCCAGCCTCTCGCGTTTACATTTTATTATTTCATAGCTTAAACAATATTTTTAGCACTAAACGCTTTTCAGAAAATTCATTTTCATTATCAAATTTTAAATTAAATCATAAGAAAAAAAGATGAGTCAAAATTGATGAGATATCTAAACCCCCAAAAAGCAACAGGCCTTGATCTCATTCTACGCGGAGTGAAAATATTTAAAATGGTTTGTTAATTTTTTTTATTTAAATTTTTTGATAAATCATGATTCCAATGATAATTTAAGAATAACAGTTATAGTTCAATAATTATAGTTGAGCATGTTGTTAATATTTGATTTTGTGTTAACCTTGATTACAACTATGTAGTGGGCTAGTTCCTCTGAGACATTGGAAAACAAGTCAGTGTCCCTAGATCGTATTCCGAAAATGCATAAAATCGTCTTTGAACACTTCAGTGATAATTCTGCCACAATTGAAGAGGCTATAGGCCTATAGGTGCAGTCGATGATGACACAGAAAAGTCGTGCAGTCATCCGGTCATAAAGGCAGAGGTGCATACTCATTATTAAAAGTGTTTCATAAGGTTTTAGTCAAATTATTCCGTGTAAACAAGATAAGTATAACATTAAATGATAAATTAACATGATCTAGTAGACTTACCCCATCCAATCACCCTGGTCACTGAATAACCACAGCTCTAGTCTGCGTCACACAACGAGGTATATCCCATCTAATACACGATTAGGAGTCAATTTCAAATCAATAATAGGCCGACATACACGGAGCTGGCCCAGTAATGAACCAATATTGGGTGATTATCTTCCGTCTACTGGACACGATTCAGTGCCGCTTCTGATCGTTATTGCACCTAAACCTTATAGGTTTCCTCCTCACATTTATCCACCACTGTTATCGCGAAACAAGTGACCCAATAATATGCTATAATACATAACAATGAGCTCGTTCTGATTTCTTAAATTCGATATAATATATTGGGGTATTTTATGCCATTATCATTCACTTTAAGGTGGAAGTTGCTGTCGCCTCGAAGTGCACGAGAGTGACATTAAGATAGTTAAAGTTATATAGTTACATTATAGCCCGAGTGGAATTTCACGCCTATGTGATTCCCCGACAGACACAAGACGTTGAATTAATGTTGATTTAACGTTGGTTCACCTTCCACGATGCTGAACCAACGTTTACTCAACATTGATTCAACATATTGTGTCTGGTGGGTTGTCTGTACATGTATACGTACGATGTGAAATGTTGCGTGGCTATACTGATATCGGTCAGACATTGCTGAGAAATGCTATCCCTAAGTTTAGTTGTCACAAAATAACGCATGTTAAAGTGGGATGCGTAATGCGCGTATGTGTCACTCTGTTATACGTAATGCGTCACGTTTATACGTATGCGTCACTCTGTGATGCATAATTCGTCACCGTATACATTTTGAAGTTTATTTATTAGTGTTCATGCATTCCACAAGAGAAGCATATGCTTAGGCCAACATATTACGTATACCATGTATGCAGGTATATTAATTGTTTTGAATCCATCAGCTAAAAAAAGGATTACCGATTAGGTTGTCAGCAAATATAACACGTATACTATTTATAACGTGTCCACGGGGACACCCCGATCTTGATCAATGATTTTGATATATCCTGTACATAATTAAAATAGTAATACTTATTGCCGTTTAATGCTTATTGTACTTTCATGAGATTACGCTTGCTTTTAAGCATATACTTTTTAACATGATCATGCACATGTATATATTTTCATGTTTCTACACTTATCTGAGTATCTTTCCTGCTACTACATAATTCATTTAGGCAAATTAGTATACATACTAGTTGGTTTACTATGTGTTTTGGTGGGGGTGGGGGGGAACAGATGGACCCATATTTTTGTTTCTCGACAATGTAATTTAATTTTATTTTAGGTAGTTATCATTTTCAAAATGTCCAGTGGTTTATCATGGCTATGTCACTTAACATGGTTTTAATCATGTATGCGATGACACGTATATTGGCACGTTATTTAATCGAAATATTCATCCTGTATATAAATGTATATACCATAAAATGACAACTACATTTTAATTACCCTTATTTATGTCAATGAAATATGTTCGTCTGTCCGTCTTAAGATATAGTGTGACAAGTGACACGTACTACGCCACGTACAACTTTCATCCCACTCGCGATGGATAGGCTTAAACTACAATGTCGCACAACCAATTGCATGTTCTTTGGGTTGATTAATAACTACACGGAAATGAGCATAAACAAGGCAACCAAAATAATAAAAAAGTATAATTAAAAAATGTTCGGATCTAAAAATAAACCACCCTTATTGGATTGATTTTTTTACCACGAACACACATGGTAGCATACAAATTTATTCTGATTTGAGTTGCAGTACATACTACTATTTATTAATGGTTATCAATGGCCAATTATTTCGAAAGTGAGAAACATTACCTTCCCCAGCAAACACGATATGTCGACCAACTGTTTGTTTGGAGGTGAGCCATTGACTGCTGGTTCATACGGAAGCGTTGAAACGACATGATGACTTAAATCGTCTTAGTATAAATTGCTAAAGCGACTTATATATGTCGTTAAATCGACCTATCATAATCTTCAGATCGACTTGGCATATGTCATTAAATCAACATAGTATAATTCGTTATAACGACTTATAAGTCGTGAAAATCATGTAAAATGTGCGGATAAAGATGAGAAGAAGAAGAAGAAGAAGAAGAAGAAAACTTGTTATTTCACCACAAAAATACACAATAATGATTCATATGCAAAATGAAACACTACAGGGTAAGGAGACATCCATAAAGACTTTGAAAGTCGCTGTCATGGATGCCACCTGAGTAAATGATGTATTAAACAATAATAAATAAATGATTTACAACTGATATAATATTTTATATAATACGGAATAAACAAACAAAGACACAAAACGTTGTTATGTATTTCCGTAAGGACAACAAAAATATATACAAGAAAAACAGTATGTCCCTCATAATTATGCTGCTTGTCTTGAAATAGTATTTAGCGGATTATAATGGCATTATAGACTGAAAAAAAAAAAAAAAAAATATGGTGGAAATTGAATAGTGTGTCAAAAACAAATATGTAATTACTCGAAAAATGACTCATGTTCGGGCTCGTTCACATGTATAGCAATTTGCTAACTGGCACAGGACAGTATATTTCTCAATACAAGAACGCTTAATATATGTTGTGAAACCTTTGATACTATGTTAGGTAATTTTGTCTAGAATAATGATTGGTGTCGTGTTTATTAAATCTGATACATTTACGTGAAAAATCATGTTTGACTAGGCTATTTCGTATTTGGTGATATCCTCGTGTGGAATAGTTGCGGACTGTATTATTCGTTGCAAAGTTAAAATTAGTAAAATAACTTGGAATAAGATTATTTAACTATTTATAGTAAAATTGTATTTGTTGCAGATAATGAATGTCATCTATTTTCAAAATTTCCAGTTTTTTTTAAATGGGATCTGAGTGTGAATAGAACTTACTTTTTGAAATTATGCGAATAGCTTTCTTTTGTAGTTTATAGATTCGGTTTGAGTCATATCCCCAAGCAAGTATACAATAATTTAAATGGGGAAGGATGAGAGAATTATATATGGTAAGTAGTGTGTTTTCAGGGAGTTCATATTTTAATTTGTTTATTATGCCTATGGTTTTAGAGATTGTATTTGCTATTTTAGCTATATGTTGTTTCCAATTTAGATGCTTGTTTAGCATAAGTCTTAAGTAATTAAATTCGTCGACACATTCTTTATTTGTGTTATTGATTGTCAATTTTGGTATTTTGACGCACTTTTGTGGTTTGTAAAAAAACATATATTTTGTTTTTTGTAAATTTAAGGTAAGTTTGTTTGACATTAACCAGTGACTGAATTTTTGTAGCTCAATATTTATCATGTTTTTGTTGAATGTATGTTAGTTGTGATGTTTAAAATCAGATAAATTTGCAATCAAGGTCGCATCGTCGGCATAAATTACAGATTTAAATATGTTACTAGCTTTTGGGAAGACATTTATGTAAATGATAAACAAAAGAGGACCTAATATTGAGCCTTGTGGGACTCCTGTTGATAAATTAATAAAATAAGATTTAATATTATTTATTTCTACACACTGCTGTCTATTTGATAAGTAATTTTTTATTAGGTCTAAGGCACATCCTTGAATACCGTGCTATTTAAGTTTATTTATTAAAATGGAGTGGTCTAGCGTGTCAAATGCTTTAGATAGATCTAAGTACACTGTTATGAGAGTAAGTCCTAGTTCCATGCGATTTATGATGGAATAAACAACATTCAACACTGCTAGTTCTGTGGAGTGGTTTTTGCGGAAGCCATATTGACACTCATAAAACAAATTATTAGAAACAAAGTAATTATTGATTTGATTATAGATGACACGCTCAAAAACTTTTGATAATGCTGGTAAAAGAGAAATAGGACGACAATTTTCAATAACAGTAGGGCCACCTTTTTTGAAGATAAGAGTGACCTTAGCTATTTTTAGCTTATTGGGAAATATTCCTGTAACAAGAGACTGGTTTATTGTAATTGTCAAAGGACCTAAAATTTCCGACTTGATTGATTTTATTAAATGACAATGACAATGACAATGACAATGACAATGACAATGAAGTTTATTCATGGTCTCAAGTAGAGACAAAAGAGCCAGGCGGGCAACATGATAATATACAGTATTTACATTATTTATAATTATTCATTATTTGTTTTACAAAACAATACAGACAATATTGACTCAGGCCCAATAAAGGCATGGGACACAAAATAGAATTACAATATAGCGTAAAAGCAACTCTCAATATGTTTAAATACTCGTATTAAACCTACTAGTATATATATATACATATATATATATACACATACATATATATATACACATACATATATATATATATATATATATATATATATATATATATATACATATACATACACATACATATATATATATATATACATACAATATATATATATATATACATACACATATGCACATATACATACATACACATACACATATATATATATACATATATATAAGCTTATCCATATTTAGGTACACATATTCAATAGTCTTGTACTGTGAAAGCATTGTGTCGCTTCCCCTCAGTACTGCGCACGCTGGCTGCAGACCGAGGTTCTGGACACAATGGTGTCATAAATAACTTTTCAAGAAAAATATATTACAACAAGATGTTAAATATACGAAATTACATTATTCATTATTCGAGTTATACAAAAAGATACAATATATATAGATACATACATATACATACACACATATACATACATATATATATCTATATATATATACATATACATATAGATACACACATACATATATATACACATACAGTAGAACCTCGGTAATAGGGACAGTACTCGGACCGCCCTGAAGTGTCCCGTTCAGTGAGGTGTCCCCATTAGTGAAAACGCTAAATTGAATATGGGAAACACAAAATCAATGTTTTCAATAGAATATGGTGTTTATTGTAATATATCAAACGATGATATTATCTTCTTTATATATACATGCATTTAATTTATATACAGTTTCTAGGCGATGTCATGACAAAGATTAATTATGTTTTACTAAAAAAATTGGTCTAATGTTGCCTGCTTAACATTACACTTTGCTTCCACTGCGATTCTTTGTAGCTGCTCTTGTGCAGTAAAGAAGTGCTGTAATGTCTTGTCATAGCCTCGCTCAGTGCAAAATGAAATGAGGCCAGCAGCAGCTTCAAGTGCCTCAGTCAAGTTCTTGGGTTTTCGATGGTCTGTAGAATCTTCTTCTTCAATATCCTCTACTTCTTCCCTGGTGTCATGCTCCTGTGCCAACTCCTCTTCCCAGCCATCATGCAGCTCTTCAGTAGCTGGAACATCATCATCCAGAGTCAGGAATTCATCAATGTCTAGGGGTTGCTCCTAGCTCAGTCGCTCAGTGGCTAAACCCAGAAGTTGAACTAAAGGGACATCATCATCTGGATCCTCCTCCTCTACTTCATCCAAAGGACACACTCCAGCCTTAGCGAAGCACTTCACTACAGTGTTACTCTTAACTGCAGAAACAGCAGATGCAGCCCATTGGCAAGCATCCAGCACGTTGACTGATTTTTGGACCTCAACCACAGATGATGCTGTCTCGATCATAGCTAGAGCACAATTAAGAAGTTTCCTCTTGTAATACATCTTTACATTTTGTATGCTGCCTTGGTCCACTAGCTGGAGCACAGACGTGGTGTTTGCAGGGAGAAACAGACATTTAACATTGCTGAGATCTTTTTCAGGGCGGGATGGATCATTGTCTAACACTAACAACACCTTCCTATTATGTGCAGACATCTTCTTGTTGAAGTTTCCAATCCATTCGTTGAACAGTTCTGGGGTCATCCATGCCTTCTTGTTAAACTTCCATGTCACAGGCAACTTATCAGGACAGAGATGCTTGAAGCAGCGTGGTTTGGCAGCGCGACCGATGACCAGCGGGGGCTTAAACTCGCCAGTCATGCTCAAACATAGGGCGAGTGTAATCCTCTTTTTGGCTTTCTTGCTGCCGGTGCACTCTTGACCCTTTATGGCCAAGGTGCTATCAGGGAGAGCACGGTAAAATAATCCTGGTTCGTCCATGTTGTAGATGTCGTCAGGCTTTTATCCAGAGATGAGATCAGGTAGTCGCTCTTTCCAATCGTCAACCACTTTGCCATCGACAAACCCTTTCTCCCCTGATATCACCGCACTGCTGATGTTGTGGCGACCTTTGAAGCGCTCAAGCCAACCATTAGATGCCTTAAAATTGCCCTGGTCGTATCGTTTGGCCAGCTCCAGAGCTTTCTGTTGAATGTATGGGCCTGGTACTGGCATATTCCGTGCACGTGCCCGCTTAAACCAAAGCCAAGTGGCATTATCAATGTTATCATAATCAGATGAAACACACACACGCCTCCTATCCAGACATTCATTTACATTGTTTTCATATGCTTCCATAAATTCAGCTTTACGCTTTAAGATTCTGTTGACTTGACTCCTTCCAACATTAAACCTATCCGCAAGTTGCCTTTGACTAAGAAGAACTGCTGGCTTAAATTCATTTAACTTTATCTTTCAAAGACAGCTCATTGCGTCTTGCTCTCGTTGTCATATTGACATTTTTAGTGGACACCTAATAACTTTTAATACAGGCACTTGTCACAGTAAGAAGCTATAATGAGTCTCTTTATCTGTTACCCAATCTTGATAGGCAGCCGAATCAGTGTACGGGTGTGGTACATACAGTAAACCATTGTTTTATTCTGTCACCTTTCCTGAGTGTTGACACTCTGTTAATGCTGCGATGACCATACAAATTAAATGTGCTTGCAGATCACGCTATACTTCTTATGATTAATCAGGGTGTGATATTTACTATTAAAAATCAAACAGGAGAGGTGAGATAGCGTATCACCACCCTTACGGATTTCCATTCAACTTTAAAAACACATCACACTCACAGACAGGAGCAATTCATGACACAAAGCATACATAGTGGTGAGGGATTACGCGGGGTGCGATACCATGGACTAAAGATCAATGAAGGCGCGAATACGCCTCACCCTTTCAGCCCTTAAAACTTAAATTTGTTTTGTTTAAATACAAGCCCAATTTTATTAAGTATTTTGCCATTTTTTTGTGTGTGTTATCGTAAAATGTTTCATGTCCTTAACAGTGCATCAAATAGATTCAACTTATGAATAAACGGCATAATAAATAATCCTGGAGATCAAAATGTATTACCAATTGGCGTCAGACTTGACACCTTAAGACCCGAGTTATAAATATATTACTAAATTTAACCTAACTTTAAAACTTCTTGTATAAATAATTAACATTTGCAAAGAAAATAAAATTAAACTATACATTAAAGCGTGTCTATGGTTAAATATCATAACTATGCCTTTATTAGTTTATCTCTATTGTAGCAATTGAAAGGGTAAACTGGACTGACGTGACGGAAGGGTTAATTATGGCATTGTTGTTATCTTGTCTTGACTATGGCAGGGGGGCAATAGGTGTAACTACCAGAACGTTAAAACTAAGCGAACATTGGCTCAGTGCTGTTTTTTACCAGCGTTGGGGAAATATTTTTGTGAAGATACCCAGCGAGACGTTGATCCAATGTTGGATTAAAGTTGAGCCAGCGTTGTAGTCGGTGGACCAGCATTAAAACAACATAGGGTCGATGTCTCGTGTTTGCTGGGTAGGTTGTGTACTATAGCTTTTGTTGGTTAAATATATTTCATTGTCCCGATTAGGAGGTGAAATGGCTCTTGGGACCAGAAAAAGTGTCCCGTATACCGAATAGCGAGGTGTCCCGATTGGTGGGATTAAATAAGCATTAAGTCAATGGGGCAAATTCGGGACCGAGAAAAAATGTCCCAATTGGCGAGGTGTCCCTAATTTCGAGGTGTCCCGATCCAGAGGTTCTACTGTATACACTAAATAAACAAAAGCGTGATGTTTACATTATAATAAATTATTGACTAAATTCATTGAAAATAATCTTTATAAATGTACAGACATTTCCCAGTACGTTAACATTGATGGGTTATTGTAAAATTTTGCAGCTATAAGTTCGTGTCTATGTTGTCTAAAAAAAGTACATACAAATAGATAATGAAACCCATCACCGATGGAGTTACCGTTACATTTTTGACATATTCTTAATTCTCTTGGTATATTGTTATGACTCCCAGTTTCTATTGGAAGTTTGTGGTTTCTACATCTAAATTTTGTAAATACAATTCTTTGACTTCTAATATAGTTAAATAATTTTCGTATTCAAAATTTGTTTTAAACATTCGATAATTGAAGCACTTCGAGCTGTCAAATACTTCTGATGCCCAATTCTGTCTGAATTGATCTTTTGTTCTTAACTGTACTCTATTCTTAAAACAATTGCTACTATAGGGTATATTTTGTGTTGTATACAATTCAGAGAAACCAAGAGCATTTAGATTACTCTTAACAAATCTGATCCGATTACTTGTAAAGAATACGGATTCATCCATCTTATATAATAAATAATGAAATATATTGCTTAACTTGCCCTCAGTGCCATCCACCAGCTTGGCCCAAAAATTCAGTAAACGACATTTGGCTTGTACAGATATAGGAATAACACCTAGGTCTCCATAAATCATATTAGAACAGGTGCTCTTGTTTAATTTCAAGATATATTTGCAGAATTTTAATTGCAGTTTGTCCAGTAGTTTACATGATTCAAAACCCCATACTTCGCAGCCGTATAAAATGACTGGAGTAACAACCTTGTCAAATAAATGTAGTTGTAAATTAATAGGTAATTGTAAACTACGTGCCTTACGCAGTAAGGAAAAGATCGCTTTCGAACCTTTATCATATAAACTCTTTATAGCCTTAGTAAAATTGCCATTATAGTTAAAAATTATTCCCAGATAATTATATTCAAATACAACCTCTATTTTTGTATTTCCAAACATTAAATCCGGTAAGTTCCTTATTTTTCCACGGGAGAATATCATAATCTTTGTTTTCGTCACATTTATTTTAAGCTTCCACTCTTCACAATATTCATGCAAGGTATTTAATGATTTTTGCATTTCATCCTCGGATTCTGCTAATACGACTGTATCATCTGCATACATTAATATATAAAGTTTTAAATAATATAACAGTTTCTCATCAAATATAAATTCGGATGCAAGTGCAGGCACTAACTTTAACCCTTCACAGTGTTCGGAGAGAAATTTATTTAAATCTGATAAATAAATATCAAATAGAAGAGGTGACAAGCTAACACCCTGTCTAACCCCGACTTGACAAGGAAATGTATTAGATAGTTCGCCATTAACAAAAACACGAGATTTAGCCTTAGCATACAAATTATGTACTACATTGAATATTTTACCAGATATATTACTATTTAAAAGCTTAATCCAGAGTTGTAGTCTGTCTACTGTATCAAATGCTTTCTCGTAGTCAACAAAACATGCATACAATCTTTTTCTGTTTGATAAATATATGTCAATAACTGTTTTTAATACAAAAATATGATCTAGTGTAGAATGATCTTTCTTAAAGCCTGCTTGTTCCGGTCCTATAACGTTTTGTCTGTCTAAAAAAAATTTCAACCGATGATTTATAGCTCCAGTGAATAGTTTACCTGAGTAACCCAAAATTGTTATGCCCCTATAGTTATTACATCATCTTTACTTCCTTTACCTTTATATAGTGGAATAATAAAACCTGTACACAAATCATCGGGCACTATACCCGTCTCTAAAACTAAATTAAACAGCTTAACATATAGTTCCAAGCATCTATGAGATGAGTTTTTAAGAAATTGGTTTAGAATGTTATCTTCTCCACTACTTTTACCATTTTTCAATTTTCTAATGAGTCTGTGAATCTCTTTTTCTGTAAATGGTTTATCTAAAAATTCGTGCACTTTCTCTGAGTTATATATAATATTCCGATTTTCAGGGTTGTTATTATTGGCATTATTTAGTTTTTTAAAGTGATCTTTCAAAACATATATAGATAATTTTTGTGTGGTTTTTTTTTGATTTGTTCCATTAATAATTTGCCAATATTCTTTAGCATTATTCGATTTTTAAAGCCTACGCTTTTTAGCCAAAGTTTTGTGATATTGCCTAAAATGGGTTGATAGTTCATCAATTCCACAGCTCTTTTTGGTCGATAAATTATCCATAATTTTGGATACTGTATTTTCATTAACGAGTTCAAAGGAGAAATGAGAAGAAGCAGGATTTTTTAGAAACGTCTTATAGGAGTTCGGAGTAGGATCTTTTATATTTGATGCTAGATCAGGACCGATATTTACAAAATATTTATTAAATCAATTTGTAATTACTTCTATATTTTCGTTTAAAATATTATCTATTTTTATTTTATTAGGTAATAAATTACTTTTTTTTTGTGCAGTAGGTTTTTTATTATAGACCACGTATTTTTATGTCCGAAGATACGCGATACATGTTTAAGTTTGGCAGCAAATAGAACGTCTTTTATTACACCATAATTTATATTAGGATCGGTATGTTGATCTATGTTTATCTGATTTAGTAAATTTGCATTTTTAATTTCTAATTTGAAATTTTTAATAATATCATTTGTCATATTATTTATATATACATGCTTTACACGCAGAGCTTTCGGACACGTTATGTTTATTGAAATGCAATATGGGAAATGATCCGATAGGCCACTGGTTAAAATACAGGCCGATACATCAGACACATTAGGTGTTAATTTACAATAAAAATTGTCTATAAGGGAACCTGATTTTTCCGATAATCGTGTAGATTTTAGTTGACTTAATAATATTTGAATTTGATCGAACTTCGCAATTAAAGATTGCACATTTAGACTGAGAATAGTGAAATTATTTGCCTTTTCCTCACAAAATGGTATCAGTTCATCAGTATTTACATAGGGTGAATGTTTTAACAAAGGAATTTCATTCTCCTCTTTTTTATTTCTAGCCACATTTAGAACATTATTTAAAGAATTTATATTCATACCTCCATACTTTGTTAATAAAATTTCATCAGGTAGCATCATAGCATGATGTTATTCTACAATCTTTAGACAAGCTATACATAATCATGATAATGTAGTAATCGTTTTGAAGATACATAAATGATGAGGGAGCATAAATGATAGTATTAAAAACACATAAAACGTTTAACGAGACATAGATACAAAGAAATACAAATATCATGGCAATAGTAGATCGACTATGGACCACTAATGTGACATGACATAATATACCATAGCATGCGATTTAAGTGATGTTGTAGAGTGTATTATTTACCAATATATCCACACACATGTAATTACATAATAATGAAAAAATTCTTAAATTGACTCAAGGTAATCTGTGTGGAAATTACAACTAATATTTACATTTACCGAGATTTAAAAATGATTAAGATCAGTGGCAAGGAGAGAGGTTCAACTGTACCTCCTGTCAAGGTATGTCACTGATCTTTGAGTCCACACGGCACACGACCAGAACAACAATAATTATTTACAACGCGTCTACAGAGGTGTGAAAAATCTAAGCGACACTACACGTCCGCTGTACTGACCTGACACCCTTGTCGTGTTACCGCAAACATAAATGAAATGACAAAAGAGTGAGAAATATACATTTATGTGTGATTATTTGAACAAAGTAATTTTGAGAAAAGTATATATATATATATATATATTTACATTCACCTGTTTAGTCAGTTCATACGGCATTTGAAATATCTAGCGATGAGCACTTACAGTTTGTATATCTATAGAAACATTGCTCACAGTGCTTGCAGTGGACGTCTTGGGGCTAACAGTAACAGTTCCAGGGCTGCTGACAATGGAACTGGGAGAAGAATCCACTTTGCTGGTAGTAGAGATGTTAGAGGGTGGGTTTGAGGCCGATAGTAGTCCCTCGGCTCCTGTCACTGTTTTACTTGTAGGTGAAGCACCAAAATGACGGGCTGTTCCAGCACGAGGGGGTAATGGTCTGTTGTTTTGTAAACTTTCCGTGCCTTGTTTAGTGTTTATGACTTCATTGATGTTGTCATATGGTTTTAATTTAGTTTTTTGTCCTTTCTTTGTTACACACCATATGTTTCCATTCCAGGACCAAGCCGAGTTTATATCATCATGCACCCTGACGCGATTTAGTAGTTTCTGGTTCATTTCTGTCAGATCTTTAGTTATGACGTATTTGGTATGTTTTAGTGCTCTACGTGACGATATGACACGTTGTTTTAAGTCTCTCCTAAACAATTTGACAATGATGGCTTGTGGTATGTCTGTGTGTTTGCGTCCTATGCGATGTGCAGCATCAATATCGGATACCGAAATGTCATTTATGTGAAGTTTCGTTTAAATGATATCAACTACCTCTCTCTTGCCGTCTTCATTTCGATCTTTTTGAGGATGTCCATGTATCCGCAGTGACCACCTGCGACCATACTGTTCAATATTGTTGCACCAGATCATTGATTCCTTCCACATTGACTTGTATGATTTTGCCTCATTTAACGCATAATCCAGATGGGTAGCTTTCAAAATGTTTATTTCTTCCTTCATTTTGTCATTTTCATTACTTATAATGTTCATTTCAGATTTCAGGGTTGATACAGCTTCGTTTATATTCTTCTCCACAGTACTGGTAAGTTTGTCAAGTGGATAAAGATGATTCGCTCATAAGGTGGGGTGAGTGTATCTACTCTACTCTACAACGGTAACTATTATCGTCTGAAGGCTATTGTTGTAAAGTACCTCAAGTCAATGTCTCATATGTTCTTATATCCGGAGTTATTTCATCAGCGGTTGTAGAGCGACGTGGCATTTCATACATTGTATTAAGATGTGGCAAGTCATACTCATTTATGTCAGCAGGTATATTGTCGTACGGCGTTGTATCAAGATGTGGTATTTTATTTGTTGTTGGGTGTGGCACTTCTTCATTTTCGTAAGCATACATGTCACCAGGTATTGTTTCGTATGTCGTTGTATCAAGAGGTGGCATTTCATACGAATCTGTATCTCCCGGTGGAGTATCATAAATGATAGCTTGAGGGGTGGTCGAAGCAACTGAAAACATAACATCAGATTGTATTACGTAAATCAACAAATACACACAAAATATACATGACACATGTCACACCGATCAAAACAAAAAAGACTCGTTGTACTAAATATAACCCCTATTGTAGTGTATGGTCTTATGTAATTCCGTGGGAATCTCGTGTTAATTCTTGTCAACTACGTTTTTCTTGTTCAGAATTTTATTCTGATTCCAAAAAAAATGGGTGTCATTTTTTCAGGTCGCCTAAGGTCATTTTTCGACCCCTAGAGGTCATGACCCCTAGATCTCATTTATTATTTATTAAACACATGTCTTAATAGTCGTGTAACAGATCAAAATGCCCGAAATTGTTCAGGAAATATCATCAAATTATAAAAAAAAATGAAATAACATTTTTAAACCCCTCGAAGGTCATTTCAAGGTCAACTATTGCAAAGTTTTCAAATATACATATTAGTCCATGGATCGGTCACCATGCACCCCCTACCTACTCACCCCCATCAACTTTTTTTAAGCTTTGATATGTCCAAAACATGAAATGGGTCAAACTTTATACTTTGACCGCTTTTATGGGGGTATCCTCAAACCTGTCTGAAATTAAGGGGTTGCATAAGCGTATGTCGTTGGTGTTCTTATTAACCAATCTGCACATGCAATATACCATATAGCAGGTAATTTAATTCCTGTTCTACTAATACATCACCCATTGCAGTAGAGTAAATAGTCGTCTCTCCACATACGCTCAAACATGTTTTTTGTTATAAAATAATCAGAATGAACAGCAAAACAAACTAGTCAACATGGTCATTAAAAACCACATATTAAATGGTAGTTATTGGACATATTCATATCTGGCCTATGTTTTCTGAACCCAGATATATGTATGCTTTCAAATGTGTGTTATTTATATATATAAATATCACACATATTTTTTTAATGAAAAAATATTGCAGCCTTTTATGAGTATAAATCTAGTTAGCCTGCAGGGTTGAAATCTGAAACATGCAATTTTGCTCGGGATTTTAGTATAGGCCTATACTTTTGTAGTCACTTATTTTTACATAATTTGCGTGTGCTGCATGTGAATCTGCCAGATAACGTTTATTTGAAGACCTTTACCTTCAAATTAGCAAAACACAAAATGGCCACCAAAATGTTAAAAAAAATCATATTTTCTAAAGTTTGGCGTAGATAAACACACAATTTGTGGTTTCTGCAATATTTTTAATTGTTAATTTTTGTCTTGTGTCTTTGGAAAGAAATGACCTTTATCTGACCTTTAGCTCCAAGACATCCGCCGTTTTTTATGTATTTACTGTTACTATAAGTATACTGCTAAACATGTTGACAATAATATGATGTTTTTGTGGTAACATAGTGGATTAGGACTAAACGTTACTGACGGGTAAATTTGAAAGAAAAAAAGAAAAAAATGGCCGCGAAATTTACCTACATATGAACAAGAAACAAAATGGCTATCAAAATGTAAATTTAACCTCTTTTTTTAATTTGTGGCTCGGAATTGCTCAATTTATTGATTTTGTTTGACTTGGGGGCCGAAACAAGCATTTCTGGCGTTTATTGTTCATCGTCTGACCTATAGTTTTTCGTAAAATCCAAGATGGACGTCATTTTGCATATTTACTATTAAAATAATGACGTCATTCTCAATACTAAGCACATCAAAGCATGTTACAGTATACTTTACTTAAACACAGTTTCGAATGCCTTGCAACCAAATTTACCGTGATACGTAGTCTACTTTTTAGATTTCCATTCAACAAATGTTGTTTATGATATTATAGTTCACGTGCATAAAAAAAAAACTTTTCTTTTTCTGTTGGCGGCAACCATTTTGAATTTGAAGGTCAAATAAAGGTCATTTTGATCGAGAAACATTAGACATGAATTTATCAACTCAAAATCATGCAGAAACCAGAAATCGTGCAATAACTTGTAGCAAAAATATAGAAAATACGTGGTTCTAGCGGCCATTTTTTGTTTTGCTTTTTTAAAGTTGAAGGACACCAAATATATAATTTTATCCGAAATATTCGAATTCAGCACACACCAATTATGTAAAAACAAACGGGACCAAAAAACATAGTCTTAATTTCAGATCAAAGTTCAATGTTTCATATTTCAACCCAGGATAAATAGGCACATTTTTAAAAATGTCTGCAATATTCTTTCTTTTAAAAATATATATGCAATGTGCAATGTACAAATCTAAATACCACTCAGTTTTAAGGATATACACATATGGGTCTAGAAAAAATAGGTCAAATATATATATATGGCCAATAATTATGTTTTATCAAGTCGTTTCCATTGACCATGTTTACTAGTTTGTCTTGTTGTCGATTTTGATTATTTGTACTAAAACAAATGTTTAAACGTATGTGTAGAGATAACTGTTTAATCCACTGTATCATGCAATACATCAGTAGAACGGATATTTAGCTATCTTTTATATGGTATATTGCATGTGTAGATTGGTCAGCTACTACTGCAACGACAGACGTTTGCGTAACACTAACCCCTATTTTTAGGTCAGGGGGTACCCCCACATAAGCGTTCAAAATATATGTTTCGTCCTTTTTTTTACTGGTAACATCTCATTTCATGTTTTGGATATATCAAAGCCTAAAAAAGTTGGTATGGGTGAGTAGTGTGTGTGTGTGTGGGGGGGGGGGGGGGGGGGAGGGTCGCACGGTGACCAATTCTGGCCTATGGACTATATGAGTGTTTAGGGTTATGACCTTTAAGACCTCGGAAATGACCTTTAGAGCTTCAGAACAAAATGACACCCTATTTTATTTTGTTCAGTATATTTTTTTCTTTAAATTGAACATAGGTGTCAAGAATTAACATGCAATTCCCACGGGACCACATTTACTGACATAAGACCCTACACTATTGATATTTGTGGAATCTCACTGTTTTGGCATTTTTCAATGCCGCCATATAGTCGCTAGCCCGATCGCATTGTGCACAGTCACACCATGCTAATATCATCAATCGTGAGCAATTGACTTCAAATCTTCGCTGATATCTTTGTCGCAAATCACCAATTGATTGCCGTTTGGTGAGACCCCTTATTCGTATTCCACCATGTATCATAGACCACATGCTGTTTATGAATTTTTCTACATAATCTATTATAAGTATACACATCAGAGACAAAATATTATTTAAGAAGGCTAATGAATATAAATCAACTGTTATTTATTGATATATTCCATTTACTAAGTATAGGTATCTGTTTATACAGATCCTTATTATATACCTGTGCTGTTATTTGCCCTAATAACATAGTTTCGGCCTTGTGCAATAACAGTTACCTTGCCCGTTCAGTGTTTACTATTTATCATTAACGACAATGACGTTTGAGGGCAAATACTCAGTATTTGCCCTCTTTCGTTGTTATTGCCCTCTTTCGTCTCGTATTACACTTTTACTAAACCAGCAATAATTTTGTGGGACTTCCATTTTATTGCCCCACTCAATAAAGATTTCAAAAACGTAATAACTTTGTGATATGTGGTCAGATTTACTCGCTGTAAATTTTAATATGTTTTTCTCTGTGTAATCGTTCAGTCTTTTTATAATATTTGGGTAAATCTGAAAGGTCCGTAGCCATAGGCTAAGGTCAAGGATGTATTGAAGACTGTCTATCATGTCTATAGCCTATAGGCCTACATCAGTATGTAGGCCTATATATATATATTTATTCAAGGTTTATGTTATGTTATTTTATACGATGTAATCTTTCAATGAAAACACATTTTAGACCTGTGATTGTGTTTGTGTATCTAGTTTATGCTTAGCTGGCCATGTTAGTCGGTAGAGCACAATGTCTAGGCCTACATCAGACAGTAGGCTATAGACTATACTATAGGGGCCTATAAATATAGATAGTAGGCTACAACAGTCCGTTATCAGTGGTTATCACTGTAAAGCCTGTAGACACACCAGGTGTGCGTTAGCGTACATTCAGGCCATGAGATATGCGGGTGCTAGTCACCTTAGTATAGGCCTACACACATGCAGGTTGTAAGGTGTAGGCATTTTTATAATAGTCTTCTTTATTATGTCTGATGTCAAACATATTGTTTATAAATTCATAGGTCTACCTGTCATCGGTAGGCTACAGGTAGGGCCCTACGTAGCCTAGCATATAGGCCTATCCTGAGATTTAGGCTTAGTCTTTTGATTATGTGAGGATAGGTAGGATAGCCCGGGAGGATAGGCCGGTTCCTGAGGCCCTGCAAGCAGGTAAGAGCGAGCTGACCCCTACAAAGATCACGAGTGGGACTAACCAGCTAACCACTCCTAACGGTAAGTTAGGCCTATTCAGGTGACAAAACACAATTACAAGGTATATAATAAATACAACATTACCCTTGTGTTTTCAGTATTGGCCCTATTATTTTGTCTCGGTGGCCGTATTTTGCCTCGGCCTCCGGCCTCGACAAAATACTGGCCACCTCAACAAAATACTAGTGCCAATACTGAAAACACCGGGTAATATTGTCTATCTATATTAATAACATTTTCGACATCTTTATCCCGCATTTCATAAAGTAATTCTAAAACAAACGTTATTTAAAATAATATACTTAAATATAATATAAAAAATATTACTAGTTGATCAAAAAACTAAAATTGTTTGGAATTATAATATAGTAGGCAATACACGTTTAGTGCGGGCACTTGCCATCACTTGACTGTCCAGAAATAGAGGTTATTTTCTTCATGTCCACACTTCTCATGTGGTTATCTACATTGTTACTTCCTGTATTGATATCTCCCTCAGAATACTTATTTCTTCGTATTCTTGATATCTTCTTTCTATAAAAGTAAGAAATAATGAGATGGAAACATACGTTTCTATCCGTAAAGACAACTTTTTATTTTATTTTTCCGCTTGCAAATTTATATTGTTTTATACGAAGCTGTATTGTTTACTGAATTAGTAGATGACACATTTATGTTTCTAATAGCAAATATCAGACAATATGTTTAAAACGTCACCCACAAACATTTCCGTTCATTTAAGTTGTATTTGACATGAGTTAATTACATGTATATGGGACATGTCAGTTTAAATTGTGTTATGTTGAATTCAAATGTGAATTGTTTTCAATAATAAATATATGAATAACAAATCCTGTGAAGTAATTTAAAGTTAAGGCCTATATTACGACATATGTTAAATTAAAATAACGATCATCATATTGTTATTTCATTCAATAATGTCGATGGTATCACAGGGTACACACATTAAATAGACATATTCAGGCAAAAAGCATATTTTTGTTTTAGTTCGATTTTATGTTTTAGCGTGTTTGAATGTGTGAGGGCAATATTCCGATGGATTACAACTTTTAGAAACATTCATTGGTAATTAGGTTTAGAAAAATAACCCCCAGATTATGACATTTTTAATTTAGGTCGACCCTTTGTCTAATGCACATGTCATAATTGACAGGAATAGTATTGTATTCTGAAAATATATTTTTAATTACTAGCCGTAAGTAGGTAATCTATGACAAAACGTTCTAAACTCGTATTAGGAGAGTATGTGAGGTCTAAGATGTGTCACATTATGAAAGACGTTGCATGTTTAATCACAACGTCATTGAGAAAAGACCGCTTTCCTATCGGGCTACACAGTTCAGACTGGAGGGCTGGATACCTCTAAACTCGGTCAGTTGACATGTTCTAAACCTTTGAAGGGCATCGTAAACATCGCAAACATACCCCGGTAATTTTCATGGGATGATATGGCCGGTGTAATGACAAAAAGAAAGGGCTTTTCCTTGGTGTTGACCCTTTCAAAGAAAAAAACAAATTAACGTGGAACCCTTCATCCAGTCTCTCAGCCGACAGGTCAATTCATATGGATTTTTTGTCATGGTTGTCTCTCATTGTTGTCTTAATGGACATTTCCAAATACACACTTGTCAGTTACAAATCTCAAATGGAGGGTGGAGAAAGATGTTATAGATTTACGATGATATACGACTAAATAACACAAACTTTGAAAACTTTTAGGTTTGGGGCACTTGGGCATGGCCCTTTATTATGGTCGCATTTATGCATAGTTATCATGAAAACAATAATCAGTTGGTAGTATACACTGACCTATGCCAACATATAATTCCAAAGATCACACTGATTAAAACAAATGCAACCAGTCCTCCAACCACTCCACCTATAATAGGACCATCACCCCTTGATGACGACAATTCTATAATAAAATCAACATGTTGTATGAATAATACGACATAATAATCACTCAGCACTCATCAAAGGAAACATGGTGTTATAATCTTGGCATGTAAAAGTAATTCAACATATAATGCAATAAAGTGAGCTCAGATCAGCTAAACGTTTATAATACTAACTTTGTCAAATACGAAATTAATAAACAGATAACATTATTGCAAAACGTTACAGGAATCGTAATGATTGTTGAACTAAAACTTGTTTAAATACTAAACATAGATAATCAAGTCACTGCTAACCTTTTGAAGATTCCAAAGTTGTAAATGTTCTAATATTTGAGCTGCTAGGATTATCAAGCAGGTCAGTTTTCCCATCAATGGTCCTGATTCCTAGAACTCTGACGTGATACTCTGTACTGGCTGTCAGTCCATCCAGTATGGCTTGTGGTGGATCATCATCAGGATTATATTGTACAATACGTCCTGTTGTCCAGACGTTGTCTACAGTATTCTGGTATTGCACATAGTAACTATAATAACGGTGACCATTTGGTAGTGGATTATTCTCCATATGCTTCCATATCACATCAACAGATGATTCAGTGACATCTGACTCTGATATAGAATGAAGACTATCCGCAGTCATCACAGCTCTATCTGAAAATCACACCATATTGTCACTTATAGATTGTTCTTTACGTATACAGGGGCTCGTATGCAAAATATAATTGACAGTAAAGCCACATTTAAAATGATGGTGCATGCGCGTTAGACCGATGCACGCAGATGGCTTACAGAAGGGTCTGATAAAATGCCGAAATACATGAATTTACTATTTTCTTAAATACAACACTGCTTAATAATTCTGGTAGTTAATCGGGGTGCCATACCTGGTGTATAGTGTGAACATAAATTATTTCCTACAATGACACTCCCAGCTGTTGTAATTACAGTAGCGAGAAAATGAACGACGAAGGAATGATTGCACGAATAAGTGTAATAAGTGAATTATTGAATGAGTGAAAAATAAATGAGTGGAGATTTATACCACTTTTATGGGCATATAAGCTATATTGAATACAAGCGATGAAAACTAGGGTGGTGAAGGCAGGTTTCGAATTTTGAGCCTAAACGGTCTAAGGTCTCGTCGCCATGTTTTTCCTACAATATTATTTATTTAACAGGGGTGAAATATATATCTGGGATACCCTGCCATGCATTATGTTCATGATTAGTAAAGGTACCTGACATTATAACGGGTTAGTCACACATGTACGATGGGGGGCACTTACTCAGTGCTTTTTCAATGACGGCCCGCATTTTCAGCGCTCTGGCGACGTGGAAACAGTGTTGTTTCACTGCATCACATTAATAACTTCTGGAATACTTCATCAAACTTCACCAAATTCACAGGGCAGACGCCGTATTTGCTGCGAATGGTGTGTGCAAAATGACATGTGAAACTGTTGAGAATTGACGGAGATATCAACGAAAAAACGTTCCGCCGACGTTGGTACAACGTTGGCTCAGTGTTTTGCATTATTAACTTTTAAAATACCTTATGAAACTTCGCCAAATTTACAGGGCTGTTGCCGTAATATCAGTCGATGGTGTCTGCAAAATTACATAGAAAACGGTTTAGAATTGAAGTCTGAATTGACGTCTAAATGAATAATTTTTAAAATACTTAATCAAATTTCACACTAATCTCATTAATAAATTTTGAAGTACTCAATCAAACTTCGCTAAATTTACAGGGCAGTTGCCGTAATACCAGCCGATGGTGCCTGCCAAATTACATGGAAAACGGTTAAGAATTGACGTCTGAATTGACGTCTAAATTAATAAATTTTAAAATACCCAATCAAATTTACCATAAATCTCATTAATATCTTTTGAAGTACTTGCTCTAACTTTACAAACTTCTCAGGGCAGTCGCCGTAATAGTTGCAGATGGTGGCTGCAAAATTACATAAAAATCGGTTGAGAATTGACTAAGATATCAGCAAAAAACGGGTAAAAATGCCCAGAGATCTGTGAAAACGCATTGTAGATCGTGGGTTTGTGGCTATTGTGACTGTCTTGGCATTGCTTTCTTTTTTCGTTTGACGATTTTTGACGTCAGAATCAGACGTCAAAAGCCGTCAAACAGTGAAAATAGGGTCTTTCACATCTCCCTCAATAAGGGGTATATCAGAAAAGCGATATTTTTTCGTTCATTTTCAGCTAGGTATCATATCTGTAGTGTTGGTAATTACTCTCTCGCTCGCAATATTTACAAAAGAAAACAATTTAATAAACAGACACTGGCAACATTGTAATATTAGGCTATAAATTAGTATTATTTCAGATCACTACACAATTTACAGGGTAATATTATAAGACAGTGAGTTGCATTCTGGTGCAAATGTAAACATAATAATAATAATAATAATTGTGTTTATTGCCATAAAATTCCAGCAATCAATATCAGCAAATAACCGTAATACAAATGGTGGCAACGAGAAAAAGGCAGATTTGCCTAAATACCCTTTAAACTTAAACTTTATATTAACACTCATTCATTGAGTATGAGCGTGCAGTGCAAACAAAATAACAAAATTAAAGTTCAAGTACACACAAATTATCACTACACACATAACGATACATGTGCTAACAATATATTATAAGATTATAGAAAACATAAAACAAATCAATGTTCAAAAATATCCATACAATAGTTATACATAATATAGTTTTTAAGGTTTATTTCAAAAGATCCAATTGGCACTTTATGGTTTATACTACCACTAATTATATTCCATATTTTTACACCTATATATCTAAAAGTTCTTTTCATCAAGTTAGTACGGGTAAGTGGTACCCGAAATAAGGACGCATGTCTGGTATTATAAGTGTGAACATCTGCATTCACATTGAAGAAATCATTAATATGTTTTGGTACATGCATTTTGTGAATAATTCGATATTTTATATGAATATCTTGAGCACCACCCCAAACCTCTAAAACATAATTTAGATAACGAAAAACTAAGGAATTATACAGTGTAACTAACATATTTTTAGATAATAATTTTCTTGCCTTTCTTAGGACTCCAATACCTTTAGATAATTTAGTTTTTAAATAGGATATATGTTGACTCCAAGATAACTTAGAGTCAATGTAGATCCCAAGAAACTTAGTGTGCTCAACAAATTATATTTTTGGTCCCAAATTCTTATATCTTGTTTGTTATAAATACAACATCGTTTCGAGCGAAAAATCATAAAATGGGTCTTTTTAATGTTTAAAGATAACTTATTAGCGGCTAACCAAATAACAACTTTGTTTAACTCACAGTTCATACATACTAATTCATCAATATGTTTATCATTCAAAAATATATTGGTATCATCTGCGAAAAGAATAGGAAACAGAATGTCAGATAAATTGCAAATATCATTGACGTACAATAAAAATAAAAGAAGTCCCAAGATAAAACCCTGTGGAACCCCACAAGTAATATGTTTTTCATCTGATTTAGTATTATTGTTTTCGATCCGAGAGATAATTTATGATCCAATCTAGTGCTGTACCACGAATTCCATATAAATATAATTTTCCCAATAAAATTTTATGATTAACTGTATCAATTGCCTTACTAAAATCTAAAAATACTCCTAAAACACATTCTCTTTTTTTGTAATGATTCAGAACTTTTATCAATTAATGTTATTAAAGCTAAATTGGTTGGGTAATTTTGTCTGAAACCAAACTGATATCTATATAATATGTCATGTTTATTGATAAATGTTAATATTATGTTATACATCAGTCGTTCTAGGATTTTAGATAACAATGGCAACACAGATACAGGTCTATAATTATTTACAAAATTTTTATTATCATTTTTAAACAAAGGCGTAACCTTAGCAATTTTATGTTCCATAAGGACAATGCCCTGAGCTAAAGATAAATTCATCACATGAGTAAGGGGTTCAGTTACGTTCAAAAATATTGGTTTGAGCAGGGATTGTATTAAACCTTCCCACCCAGCACTGTTTTTTTTTCAAAGTATTAACAATATTTTAAGTATTTCCGCATTAGTTGCAGGTGCAATAAAAATGTTATCTGTAACATTATTTTTTATATAACGTATCGGATTTATATAAGGATTATTAGGTTTAATTTTACCTGCTAAATTGGAGCCTATGTTTATATAAAAATCATCAAATGCATTAACAATGACTTTACTGTCCTCTACAATACTACCATTTATTAAAAAATTGTTACTCGTATTACCTGGTTTTGATTTCCCTATGATATCTTTCAGAATCTGCCATGTCGTTTTTAGATTGACGTTGTTATTTTCAAGCATGTTCTGGTAATATTTGCGTTCAGCAACGAGCATTTCAGAATTTACTTTAGATCTATACTGTTTATATAACACTTCGTTGGTTACATTAGTAATTTTTTTTAATAGTAAATATGTTTTATTCTTTTTTAATGATTAACCTTTTCAGGGTACCACTTAGCCAACATTTTCAATTTTTATAATGCGACTAAACGTTTAATGAGGAAGCAAGCGTTAAAATACTCAAGTAATTGTTTATGGAAAAGTGACAATGATGCTTGGCAAGAGCTCTCCAAGCAAACAAAACTCCAGTCGGTAGTTTTTAACAAAATTATGAAATTTAATCATGTTATTATTGTTCATATCTCTTTCAATAATAATTGACGATTCATTATTGTTAAGTATATGGCAAATTGGAAAATGATCAGTGATATCTGTATATATAATAGAAGATAAATTAAATGAAATGAATCGGGCTTTAGGCCACCTTTGTGCACATATAGGCTAAACTGGGCCAGGATAACCTCCTGAGGATGGTGAGATGATTGAGATGCCACTGTCCTCCAGACACAGGATTCGAAATACGAGCCCTGGCGGTCTGAGGCCGAGCACGCTACCTCTCGGTCACGGAGGTTCCCCGCAATACTGACTTTCACACGTGGATGGGGAAGAAACATTTTTCGTTTCTTTCAAACCGCCGAGACCGGGAACCGAACCCCGAACTCTGGCGTGAAAGGCAGCGGTGCTAACCACTACCCTAGGTCCCCCGACCACAATAGAAGATAAAATACCCTTGTGCTTTATATTGTTTGTAAAAATGTTGTCAATAAGTGTTGCAGATAATTTTATAGCACGAGTAGGTTTGTTAATTAATGGGAAGAAGTTATATTCATACAATGTGTCAACAAATTCAGACGTAGGATTATGTATATTTAAATTTAATATATTTATATTAAAATCTCCCATAAGGTAGCATGTTTTATTCTTCGTGAATATAATTCAAAACATTACAAAATTTTTGTGTAAAAACTTTGATATCATTATCTGGTGGTCTATAAATTACGCCAATAATAACATTAACATCACTATTCATGTATTTACCCTCTACTTCAATAAATATACTTTCAAAATCAGTTTGAAATACAATAAAATCATTCTTTAAAATATATGCAACCTGATCCCTAAAAAAAATTGAAATACCTCCTCCGCGTTTACATGATCTAAATTTATGTTCACATACATATACATTAATTGAAAATAAATATGCAGTAGCTTCATTAATCCAGGTCTCTGACAAGCTAATAAAAGTAAACTTCGTCGCCTCGGAGCTAAAGGATCCTATCTGCCACTCTAACGAGTGTCAGATAGGATCCTTTAGCTCCGAGATGACGACGTATGGTGTATATTATGGAGATAATTCTGAAAGTGTGACATGTTCTTCATCACACTACGTATATTCATATGAATACATCAGCAATTATATCTAGATATATTTTAGCTCTGTAACTTCTTATTATAGCCTGCTTCCAAGTAATATTTACACTCCGTATAAGAACCAAAATCATTAAAGTAATACTGATATTGGTCTAAGGCATTCAGAGGGTCTATAAATCCAGTATCATCAATATCATTTGTTTCAAAAACATTTTTTTCCAATTCATCAATGGATAAAGATAAAGATATATTACACTGATCGCTAATAATATTACTAAATATGTCATCATCTTCAATGTGATTGAAAGGAAATAGTTCTATTGCACATAATTTACACATCCAATTGGAATCACTAAGTGATCTAAAATCTTTTTTTGCAAACCAGTTATACACATAAGGTGAAAAAAAACCATTTACAAGCAAAACATTTTAGTTGATAAGAATGATTACTTATATATCTGTTACATATATTACATAAATCCATTAATAACTATCCATGGTTATGAAGAGTATACACTATCAATCGAATTAAGTGTGAGTGTATTGTACAAAAAGAACTAAAATGTGTAATGGTAAAAATAATAATACAAAAAATTGATGTCTATCATGAAAATCAGTAGCTTGAAAGCCCAAGTGATTTTTAAGTTCAATAATAATGCTAATAATAATAATAATAAAACTAAGCTTTGTTGTAAAAACAGGTATTGAGTTTATTCTCTGACGGCACGGTTGAGATCTTGCCTCTTAAGTCTTTGACGACAATTCTTCCATCGTAGGACCAAAAATCCATTATCTTAGTTCCGAGTTTTGCTTTTCTCGATAAGAATAATAGTTCTGATCGTATCTTACTCTGGTCCTCATTTATATAAATGCGTGGTGGATCCTCTCGTTCTGTTTCGTTGTCTGTCGTGGCCTTTTTAGCTGCACCTTTAATCATTCGCCTGGGATTTAATCGCCGCCTTTCCGGGTACACTCTGTGACGACTGGCATACGTGGCATACTTGACGTCTCACCACACATAATACCCGTCCCATAGACTTACATGTATTATGACCCATACGCTCAGGCCTCCCAGCACTCCTAAAATGGGGAAATGTAAATAACCCTATATATCATTTTAACCATCCTGCTGTTTTCTTTCAAAATAAAAAATAAAAAAGGTATGTGAATCTGCTTGCTTTCCTGCTATTTTAGCCTAGAATAAGCTCTTGCCCCACTCTCCCCCGGGCGACCTAGAAAAAAATTGACCTCGTTTTTTAGAAGAGCCTTGTTACAGCCAGCGCAAGGACTTCCTGTTAGATCTATCTTTTATCATTTCGATGCTTTTGCTACAACAAAACATCACAGAATCGATTTAAATTGGTATCAAAATGATATTTCCGTAATAATCACCACAGGAGCTGCTGCAAAGAGCCACAATTTTTAAAAAGAGACCAACTTTCTTATTCTTAAACTTTATAATGATATGCGCGAATGAATTTGTGTGGTGAGACCTTAAGGGAAATAAACATGTTCAGGGAATATTTTTTTTCAAGTGAGCTAGAAAATACATTCTATTCTGCAATCGAAAAAGAAAACCTTGTCCAATTCCGATGAGCAGAAGGCACACAAACGCAAAATGAAATTCCCCTGTTTATTACTAGATCTCGAGAAATGGCCCGTTTTTCGATATTACAACATAATTTTCCATTTTCATGAAGCATCTGTATGGAATTGTCTATTTTTTCAGAGACTCGTCTTGAAATTGGGCAATGAATGATTTTATTTCTTCAGAATAGTGATGTACGGACATTATACACACAAACAAAAGAGGTATAAATACCAAAGGACAAGAAAAGCAATGCGGGGAAGCGGAAGAACCAAGTTGAACTTACAACTGTTTCAGTGCTATATGGACGAATGCTTGGTATATGGGCCATAATTAAACATTATCAAATTAGCTTCGTTAAATTCGCTAGAAAACATGTCTATATTATATTTTTTTGCTGAATTGGCTGCCTGGTGATAATAAATGAGCAAAATTAATGGTCTAGTAGCAATAAAACATCCCACAGGCGCGAAAATGTGTTTTCTGGAACTATGGCCTTAACGTCTCACCACACATAATACCCGTCCCATAGACTTACATGTATTATGACCCATACGCTCAGGCCTCCCAGCACTCCTAAAATGGGGAAATGTAAATAACCCTATATATCATTTTTACCATCCTGCTGTTTTCTTTCAAAATAAAAAATAAAAAAGGTATGTGAATCTGCTTGCTTTCCTGCTATTTTAGCCTAGAATAAGCTCTTGCCCCACTCTCCCCCGGGCGACCTAGAAAAAAATTGACCTCGTTTTTTAGAAGAGCCTTGTTACAGCCAGCGCAAGGACTTCCTGTTAGATCTATCTTTTATCATTTCGATGCTTTTGCTACAACAAAACATCACAGAATCGATTTAAATTGGTATCAAAATGATATTTCCGTAATAATCACCACAGGAGCTGCTGCAAAGAGCCACAATTTTAAAAAAGAGACCAACTTTCTTATTCTTAAACTTTATAATGATATGCGCGAATGAATTTGTGTGGTGAGACCTTAAGGGAAATAAACATGTTTAGGGAATATTTTTTTTCAAGTGAGCTAGAAAATACATTCTATTCTGCAATCGAAAAAGAAAACCTTGTCCAATTCCGATGAGCAGAAGGCACACAAACGCAAAATGAAATTCCCCTGTTTATTACTAGATCTCGAGAAATGGCCCGTTTTTCGATATTACAACATAATTTTCCATTTTCATGAAGCATCTGTATGGAATTGTCTATTTTTTCAGAGACTCGTCTTGAAATTGGGCAATGAATGATTTTATTTCTTCAGAATAGTGATGTACGGACATTATACACACAAACAAAAGAGGTATAAATACCAAAGGACAAGAAAAGCAATGCGGGGAAGCGGAAGAACCAAGTTGAACTTACAACTGTTTCAGTGCTATATGGACGAATGCTTGGTATATGGGCCATAATTGAACATTATCAAATAAGTTTCGTTAAATTCGCTAGAAAACATGTCTATATTATATTTTTTTGCTGAATTGGCTGCCTGGTGATAATAAATGAGCAAAATTAATGGTCTAGTAGCAATAAAACATCCCACAGGCGCGAAAATGTGTTTTCTGGAACTATGGCCTTAACGTCTCACCACACATAATACCCGTCCCATAGACTTACATGTATTATGACCCATACGCTCAGGCCTCCCAGCACTCCTAAAATGGGGAAATGTAAATAACCCTATATATCATTTTAACCATCCTGCTGTTTTCTTTCAAAATAAAAAATAAAAAAGGTATGTGAATCTGCTTGCTTTCCTGCTATTTTAGCCTAGAATAAGCTCTTGCCCCACTCTCCCCCGGGCGACCTAGAAAAAAATTGACCTCGTTTTTAGAAGAGCCTTGTTACAGCCAGCGCAAGGACTTCCTGTTAGATCTATCTTTTATCATTTCGATGCTTTTGCTACAACAAAACATCACAGAATCGATTTAAATTGGTATCAAAATGATATTTCCGTAATAATCACCACAGGAGCTGCTGCAAAGAGCCACAATTTTTAAAAAGAGACCAACTTTCTTATTCTTAAACTTTATAATGATATGCGCGAATGAATTTGTGTGGTGAGACCTTGACTAGAACAGCTCATGTCTTGTGCTCTTGGAGTCGTCCATCGCGATAGGTAAACATGGTAAAAAAACAACTGAATGACGGTAATCAGTTGTATGTGCCATGTGACATTATTATGTCTGGCGGTGTACTCGTGACAAAAAAGACGATGGGTGCCGATGCCGTACGTGTGGTCCAAGGAGTAAACGATGTATCGACTAACCTTCAGGAAACTTTCGGTGAAGTATCCCGGACATCCCGCCGAACATTCAGAAATGCATTCGAGAAGATTGGGGAATTATTCGTCGTAACATTGGCAAACAATTTTTGATGTACTTGCGATCGGTGATTGCTCGGCGTGCGTTGATGCGTCGGGGGCGTAATGGTGATGTCCAGCCGATGTCATGATGATGTCTTGATGACGTCATGACAATGATATAGTGTCTTGTGGAGAACCTATAAATGGTGGATATAGATTATAAATGAAGCCACATACCTTGTGGCTGCCGATTGAGATCATTGATAAATAAGAGATCACGTACTTTGTTTAGTTGGCGTATAAAACAGGTGCAGATAAAAAAGAGCACACAAACGATAACATCGTTCGAGAACATCGGCGACGAATCGCCCAAATCATCCACGATAATAAATCGAATATATGTTCAGATGAGCCTGTTGAGCACACCGCTGATGTGTCGCCGATGTGTCTGGGACATTTTGTACATTGGTGTACCTCGCCGAATGGTCGCTGACTGTTGTGCGCTGCTCAGCCTTGTTCGGCGATATATCGCCGATGGTTCTTGACGAGGAAACATCGTGAGAAAACTTCAATGCATGCATTGACATTTTTCTTGATGTCCCGATGCCTTAGAGAAGTATGGAAATTACTCGCGTACGTCTCCGATCATTCGCCAATCTACTGGGGCATGCTGGCGATTCCCAAATGTGTAGCCTACATCGCGAAAACATCGGGAGGCGTAAAAAATATCTTGGGACCATAGCATATAATAAGCCTATTGAAAGGAATAACATTACACCAAGTGTTTACTCATCATTTAGATCTTGTTGACACTTTAAGTTACATGTAAGTTAATTCCGTTTTATCTTCTGATACATTGCTGTATTTTAGCCATTTGTATTACCTGGTACTGGAATAGTGCTGACATCCCTTGTGTTTGTAAGTCCTGGATTCTCATACTCGTCTGTTTTACCGTTGGCCGTCCTGATAGCTAAAATCCGTATTTGATACTCTGTATCAGGTGTCAGGTTTGTTATTGTGATTTTGGGGGAGTTATCATCGGGGTTGTATATAACTATATACACGGTTGTCCAAGATGCGGATCCGCTTTGTCTGTATTGTATTTGATAACTGTAGTACTTATAGTAAATAAGAGTAAGATTGTTTCTCAGATGTTGCCATTTGACCGTAACAGACGAGTGAGTGATGTCTGTGTCAGGTATAGAGTGGAGTCCGCTCTTCGAATTAATGTCAGCTTTATCTGAAATATCAAATAACTTGAATTATTGTCGGTAGATAAATTCAGCTAAGGAAATAAAGTGTTTTTTATATAGTAAATACAATTTATTTTTTATATAGTATATAGTGCTTAATAGTATATTGCCAAGAAAATTGGGGGTGGGGGGGGGGGGTATATTATTTACCCATATTTATGATAAAAAACAGTGTCGGAATACTTTTTGCGCACATATCCAACCTAGGGCTGTTCATGGCGCCTTAATTTATATTATCCCTGGTCTCCGGGGAGCATACAGCACTAGCTGCAGCCATGTGTCGCTAGCAGCTTGTCGTACTACAATTAGCATCTCTCTCCCACCAGGTACTCATTTACACCCGAGTGAAGTGAATAACTTGAGGGTGAAGTGCCTTGCCCATGGACACAACACTGATTCCACAATGTCCCAGCGTTGAGAGGGGAGAAACATGATATTTCTCTGAAAACCCTGCAACTAATGAGCCTCGAACTCGCGCAGCAGGCAGCGACATTGGCAAAGCTCCGCGCTCTAGCCATTGCGCCACGTCCCTCTCTCTAACTGAAATTGATAATGGAGCTTGAAGCATAGTTTATTATTGAGATAAATTGCGCTGAGTAAAATCTGTCGTTATGTTATACATGTATTTAGTCAGGGAAAGTTGAGCAATTTTTTAGCAAAACCTAAAACAAATATCTTACCAAAAAATTATTTTACTATTGCATAGTATAGGGTCTTAGCTAACTTCTGACAATTTGTTTACGCTCAACTGTCATAGGAGGTTTTTTTTACAGAGCAAAATGTAAGATGGCCGAAATCGGTAATGAAAAAAATCGAAACCAGACATATATCGTCATGGCCTAATAATGTACCCTACATTTTATCAGTGGTGGGTAGACAGTTACGTAAATGTAGTATTATTTATAAAATAAAATTATATTAACAGGAGAAAAACCAACATGGCCGCCAAACACAACAAAGCACGAAAGTGATCAGTAAATGTTCACACTTGACTTGGTTTGAGAAGTGCAACATGCAAACCTTACGTTATCGATATTACTATTGTTAAATGTGAACAGGTCTGCTTTCTGTAATTAGGAACAATAGTTGATTTGGTCTCCATTAGATGTATATGTAACAAATATAGTGTAATTATAGTGCATGTATAAAACGTAGATACGAATAAGTTAGGAACTTTGTTGACTGGTAAAATGCTCCTGACAGCCAAATGAAGGGCTCCATGCAATAACCTGTTAAGCGCCAATAACAGGTTCGTGCTGATAACGACGGATTCGAGGTGCTGAGGTAGGGAAGATTATTGTGTAAACAAATATTAGCTCTACGACAGTTATAAAGCACCATTCTCAGAAGCAAGTACATGTTTATGGCTGTTAGTGAGACAAATTTGACTATAAAAAACTGTCAAGTGCGTTTACCAGTAAATATTACTAAATAACATGTAGCAAATCCTACCAGTAAACTCACTTAGCATGTTCTTGCAAATAATAGGATCACAAATCAGAAATAGTAAGCACCTTTAACATGTTTTTTTTTAAATATCAACAATATTAATTTTAAATGTGCAAAAGTATTCAGATAAATGGTTGTGAAGTTACTGTTTCACATATATCTAATCGATATCCATGATTTCTGGAAAAAAATCACATAAAGTATTAAAATGGTAATGTCATTTACCATAAAATATTGTGATATTGAACTTGAAAACTATTTACAAATGCCAGTTGACAACCTTTAAAAATGTGCGCAAGGCATGCTGAGAGTCTCAGATATGATTACTAAACTTACTTTACCAATATTATTGATAAACAAACTTATTTTATGCAGAAGCTCTTAAAGAAAAAAAATATTAAACTTAAAATTTGAAGTCGTTTTTCTCAAAACTATAAAACATGCAGTTAACAAGTTCTTGCACGAAACTATTCGAATGTGCTATTAGCAGAGATGTTGATCTGGTCTGAGAATGTTGGCTCTAGTTCTACGATGATGTAAGAATATAAAATGTACCCAAGGAAATTTAACATCTTGGTTTGACTCTGAAGTGAGACGTCTAAAAAAGCAAGCTTGGGCAAAAGCTAAGAAGTTTAATAACGGAAAACCCTAAACGATTCTAGTTTTATTGTAGATTGAAAACAAAAAATATAGAACAAATTGTCATGAAGGTCTAAGCGCCAACAATCCCGATGATATGTTCAATAAATATATTGAATAAGCTTCTCATAACAACACTGGTGAGTCATTAGCTTTTGTAGTGGCTGAAATAGCTTTTAAAGAGGCTGTGATGACTTCCTCAGTGGCCAAAATCATTTTTTTTTGTGGCTGAGATAACTTTTAAAGTGCCTGTGATCACGTCTTCAGTGGTTAAGAGACCGATATCACTTTTTTAGTGGCTGACATCAGTATGTTAGTGGCCAAGATCACCTTTGTAGTGGTTAATATAATTTCAAGGAGGAAGTGATCACTTCTTCAGTGGCTAATATGACTCCGGTGGTTGAGATAATATTAAAGTGGCTGTGGTCACTTCTTCAGTGGTAAATATAATTTTGTAGTGATCGATATCATTTTGTGTTGGCTGACATCAGTTTCGTAGTGACCAAGATCACCTTTGTGATGGCTCAGATACTCTTTAGGAGGCTGTGATTACGTTTTCAGTGGCCAAGATCATTTATGTGGTGGGTGAGATGACTTTTAAAGTGGCTGTGATGACTTCTTTAGTGGCCAAGTTCAGTTTGTTTGTGGCCGAGATCACCTTTGTGGTGGCTGAGATGACTTTTAATATGGCTGTCATGACTTATTCAGTGTCCAAGATCAGTTTGTTTGTGACCAAGGTCACCTTTGTAGTGGCGCAGATAACTTTCAAATTGGCTTCAGAGGCTGACATCAGTTTGTTAGTGATCAAGATTACCTTTGTAGTGGCTGAGATAATTATTAAGGAGGATGATCATTTTTATAGTGGCTGAGATCATTTCTAAAGTGGTTGTGGTCACTTCTTCCGTGGCCTAGATCACTTTTATAGTCGATGAGATAACTTTTAAAGTAGTTTTGTGGCTGACATCGTATTGTTTGTAGTCAATATCACCTTTGTAGTGGGTAAGATTATTAAGGAGCATGTGATCACTTCTTCAATGACTAAGATCAGTTATGTAGTGGCTGAGATAACTTTTAAAATTGTTGTGGTCACTTCTTAAGCGGCCAAAATCACTTTTGTAGTGGATGAGACAACGTTTAAAGTGGCTGCGATCACTTTTTTTCAGCCAATATCATTTTTGTAGTGGCTGCGATAACTTTTAAAATGGCTGTGTTTTCTTTTAAAGTGGCCTCAGTGGCTGACAAAAAATTGTTAGTGGTCAAGATCACCTTTGCAGTGTCTGAGATAATTACTAAGAAGGATGTGATCACTTCTTAAATGATCAGTAAATTATATGTGATATTGACCGAGCTATAAAACATTTTCGGTATTGGCGGAAAAAAATGCATAAAAATGACACGTAGGACATTTTTTCAGCTTGTTAACATAGCTAACCGTTTTATAGGCCTAGGTTTTTTTTCAAGCTAGATACACCAATTATTAGAAGTATATTTCCGAGGGTGCACGAGCACCCCATTTTTCGACTAGACTTATCAAAGCCACATCCAAAGTTCATAAAAATAATTATTTCAAATAAAAGCAAAAATAATGTAAAACATAAAAAAAAATGAAAAACACAAAATGAAAAGTGAAATGAAATTTATTTTGAGACAAATCCTGCAGACAGACGCAACGAAGGTTCCATCAATGCAACATTTGGCGGCCGTTTTTTTTTATGTCGTTTATATATTGTAAAATAACTTCCAATTCTTTAATAAACACATTTGTAAACAAATTGATGATTAATTATCACTCCCTATGTTATTTATGTAAGATAGTCGGCCATTTTGGATTATACTCTCCTAAAAAACCTCCTATGAATATCCAGAGTAAACAAATTTTGTGTGGCTAGTCCAGACCCCATACAAGACCGTGGTACAAAAATATTTTGGTAAGGAATTTTATTAGGTTTTTTTCTAACGTCCCCTGACTAATTGACAAACTGTCATGTGAACTAACTGGTGAACATTTGATTGTGCTGTCAATATCATTTCAAATAAGGAAATCGCGTGTTAATGTCCAATTAAATATGCAATAGTCGAATTGTTTCATGATATTATGGAACGTTAATAGATAATTATAGGGTAAGTCATAATTAGTCAACAGAAACTATATTGAGTACAGCAATAATATATAGATGAACTGTTATCTCACCCAATTTCAAATCACACATACGTCCTATTCTCCATCCATCACAAGGACTGCACGTTCCATCCTGATGATCACAGTTTTTTGGATCAGCACAATAAGAACTACAATCATCCTGACAGTTCACACCGTATCTACCAGCGGCACATTCTGCAAGATAACAGTACCATGACAAGAATAATTATAATTACTTATTTCTTCCACCAGTAATATATTAAAGTATTTTGATGAAAAACAGCTTTTGAGTCTTGCCCTGGAAGATGCCTTAAGGCGGCTGTATTTGGAGAAGGAGCGTGATAAAAAATTAACCGTTTGACAAAATAAAATATGGCAACATTCAGAGCGAGCACATCGTTATACTGTGACGTATGGCGTCATCATACAAGCTATGATGACATAGCTCGTTTTAGTAACCGATTGAACTAACATTATTTATTCAAACTTAACACTCTCATTTCCTCTCAAAAATAAAAAGACGTAGAAAAATAAACCATTGTCTACAATTAAATTTGATCACTAAAGCCACTCAGCACCATTGTAAGAACCATTCCTCAAGTTAATAAATTAGATCTACATCATGTGAAGCAACACCCCAACCACTAAGCTGAAAATGGGACGTTCATGGTTTTATTAATATTCTAGAAGAATACGACAATATTGTATCCTGTGTGACTATTATTTTGAAATATTTTTATCTGGTCAGCTACTGGAGGGGACCGCAAACATGTTGTACGTTTTTTATACTGCGGTGGAACTATACAATGCAATTACGTGATTGTAACCAACACCATTGTATTTGAGCGTTATCATTTGCTTTATATGTGCATTGGTAACTCACAATTAAAATGCACTTATATATTTTTATCGGTATGTGTATGACAGGTGGTATAAGCTGAAAATATGTTATGGGTATAGTGTACCAGCCGGCAGTTCAACGGTGAATAATTAACAGTGGATTCATATCGTTTCCAATGCAATTTGTGCAATTGCCTTAAGACTGAAACAAAATATTTTTCCAACTTTATCACTGAAAAAAGGAATGTATTTCTGCGGCTATGTACGACATGTGATCAGTGTGAAACGAGGTATTACATTAAAATATGTGTCAAATAGTTCAGGAAATACAAATTTAACATGGCACCAAGTGGCCATTTTGAATTTTGTCAAAACAGATGTTCCGCTTAGGGCTCACTTTGGGATTGTTACAGGTAATAAAGACAGGGGTTCCGAGCACATTCTGATATTTGTAGCCTCAAATTATTTTTTTAAATATTTTGAAACCTGCACTCTTTGTGGATCTGTAATATGACATAAAATCAATATACAACATATTTATCAGCCTTATCATTCAACTGTAATTTTATATATTATGTTTATTCTCCATAAAAGATGTAAACATCAATATTAGACTCACTTAGTTATAATAGCTTATTGCAGGCAGAAATATTAGTCGTTTTGAATTCCACCGTAAATTAGAGTTAGCGGCAATGGTAGTGGTTGGAACAAATTGCAAAGTGTGTTTGTACTTCAACTTCCTATCTCCTAGGGATATAAAGAGGACATGCTTTGCATATCAACTTGACAAATATTTCATAATTTTTTTGATGCCTCGTAATGATAGAGGGGGTGAGAAAAAACATATTATTACGTTCAACGATTGTTAGAATTTTAGTCGAATTTTGATTGATACCTTTCTGAAAAATATAAAAAAGGGCTTCGTTGTTTAAAGCGTCCTGTTAGACAAAAAAGGAACCAAAACTTGTTGTTCCAATGGTCAAGCCACAGCTGAATGGGATAGGGTCAGCATGCTCATTGGTGTTCTATACAAGGTCGGTAACTCAAGTACATCTTGGAAGTACTGCTGTCAGAATCGAGCTCGTATAATGTGTATTAATGCACGTAAATTATGAGATTTCCGTTTGCAAGTTCATCACTAATTTGCTACAAGAACTAGGTATGACATGGTAGCATTTGTTTGGTAGAAAACAAAAGTCTACATAGTCCATTTCTCATTTTAAAATGACGAAGAAAGTGTCCTTCTCTCGGTAGAAGTATAGACATGGCAGTGACTGTCACCGCATAAACACATTCGAATTTCCCGTGGGTTAAGCTATCTAAATACAAATTCCCAGTGAAATTGTTTTAGCGTTCATGGGCACGTAGGCCAAGTCGGAAATGAAATGAATCGGGCTTTAGGCCACCTTTGTGCACATATAGGCTAAACTGGGCCAGGAGAACCTCCTGAGGATGGTGAGATGATTGAGATGATACTGTCCTCCAGACACAGGATTCGAAATTTGAGCACTGGCGGTCCGAGGCCGAGCACGCTACCTCTCGGTCACGGAGGACCCCCACAATACTGACTTTCACACGTGGATGGGGAAGAAACATTTTTTGTTTCTTTCAAATCGCCGAGACCGGGAACCGAACCCCGAACTCTGGCGTGAAAGGCAGCGGTGCTAACCACTACCCTAGGGCCCCCGCCTTGGCCAAGTCGGAAGTCTGATTTACCACAAATACTCGTCATTATATTTAGCCTACAGTTCCATTTACAGTTGATGTGATTATTCATTAGATCTTTCTGTGAGACTAACATTTCATTCAAATGCGGGTTAAAGGGTTTTATGATAATATAATATTTTTACCTTCACGACATTCAGGCCCCATGAAACCCAGACATTGACTACAACCAGTCGTGTCGTCACAAATACCATTTTGTATACAATGTTCACACAAAGGATCTGTAACATTAATAAAAAACGCAATATAAGTAATAATATTACAACTGTCACTGGTATATCGCATTCAAAGTCACTAAAACCATGTATCTTGTTGTACTTCACATAGATATTCACAAATACCTTATAATTGTAAAAGATCACCATTGTCGCTTATACAGAGCTGAATTAATTTAAAGAAGTCAGATAATCCCGAACAGTTCTCAACATGAATATATAAATTGTTATTATGATTAATAACTAAACGATTTATGTAAAATTATATAATGGTAAAACCTACCTGTTTGCTAGTATAAATACAATTATTATTGTGATCCTTACATTACCTTTTACTTTCAAAGTTTTGACCGTCCTGGTGTTTGTATGATTTGGGTTTTCAGTTTCATCCGTTTCCCCATTCACTGTTCTAATAGCTAGAACCCGTATATCATACTCTGTATTAGGTGTCAGGTTTATTATCGTGGTCTGAGGTGACTCATCATCAGGATCGTAAGGTATAATGTCTCCTGATGTCCAAGTTGGGGATCCGCTTTGTTTGTATTCTATACGATAACCGTAATACTGGTGAAGGTCCTCACTAATTGTATTTCTCGGAAGTTCCCACTTCACAGTAATAGACGACTTGGTGATATCTGTGTCTTGTATGGAATGGAGTCCACTCGATCCGCTGATATCAGCTTGATCTGAATAAACCCATCTTCTTAGTAAAATATAACGACATGTATAGGCTACAGTTAATTTCATATATACTGACATGTATATGTCTCCTAGTACACGCATTTACAAAAGTTTGTTAGTGCTAATTTTTTTAAACAAATTAGGGGTCGGAAGTTGATTTTATTACCTAATATAGCTTATAGTGCTCAGCAACGAATATTCCACTAAGTTTATATATTTAGGATAAATAGCGTTGGAGGGTGTTACACGTAGACTGATGTCAAGATTTAGGGTAGTTGTGATTTCTAAATATCTATATACTGTAAAAAAAATATTGTATTGTTTAATAACCACTTCTAACTTGGAATAAAAACATATCCTCGATAATGTCATTTCATTGTCAAAATAAACTTATCCATTATGTATTAAAGATACATATCATAAATGTGATACGGGCAATACTTGATCTCCATAAACATGTTTGTCAAAACATATTCATGGATAGTATATGTATATCCTAATGTGAACAAAATACTATGCATAATTAATATGAAACAATAGGTTTTAATCAGTAGGTCTATTAATAAAACAACATCTCACCCAATACAATATCACATTTCTCTCCTACAACCCATCCAACACAAGGACTACACGCTCCATCCTTATGATCACATTCTGAATCAGGACAATAATCACTACAATCCTCCTCACAGTTTACACCGTATTCACCAGCATCACATTCTGCAAGGATAGTGATACAAAGGACTAATTGTTATTGTCAAGGCTTACCTGTTAGCTTTGGATAAAACAATATTTCATTAGATCATGCATGTATATAATAGTATACCCGGTGTAGCCGGCCATATTACACCACCACTTAACTCGTCCCAGGTATATTGTGGACTATACCCGGGCATAGTCTGGAATATACCTTGGGAGCTCCCAGGCTGTACAAAATAAAAAAAGAACTTGTAGCACCTACAACAGTGAACACGGCATGCATTTGCAAGGAAATGTGGCAGATATAGCATAATTAAAACAGCGACCATAAGTCCTATCTCTATTACTGAACAAATATAAACTCATAATTTTCATGGCATTGCTACTTATAGAAAATGATCAATTAGAATAAAACATACAGGAAACTGTCATGCCTGCTCACAATAAACTGTTATTACAAGTCCACAGCTCAAATAATTATTTAAGATGTGTAAAATGAGTAAAAAGATACTTCAAGATAACAAGCACACATACTTTCTTTTTACTAAGAATCAGTATCAGTATCATTTTTGTAAAGCGATTGTTTATGATAGTGCGGTGCTGGCCACTTGGTAGCGCCTTAAAGTGATTTATCCGACTGATATAATATATGCATGTATTTTTACTGTAATGTTATACTCATATCATTTTAATTTATATATGTACGACTTACATTATTATTCAGAAAAAAATCTGTTCGAGAAGACCGAGCTAGGAGGTACGGCAATCGGTATCAGTGCTCGAGGAAATCTTCAACTGAATGTTGATGTTATTACAGCTAAGATATCAATCCAGAGGCATCATTCTTCCTACGTCAATGGATTTCAGGGATTCTGATATAATGTTATTTAATTTTGATAACCTCAATTTTATTAACTTTATTATATGTTTTCTCTTTATTTTGTTTCTAATACATTTTTCGTATTATTACAACAAGTAGGTGTAAGATGTTTCACTGCTAAGGCTATGACAATACTAATTTCATTTTTTTTTTCAGAAAGTAATAGAAATTGCTGAAATAATGAGAATGAACGACAACCACTTTCGAGCTCACATTAAACAAATGTAATGTTTTATATTTTTTATTCAAATAACTAAAATGGGAAAAATAGGAGTTTGGAACCAAACATTAAAAAAACAGTGACGCATTATTAGCTCTCAGAAAAATATGGTTCAATTTTTTCCGACAGGCAGGAATGTGATTAAACATTTACCTCAGCCACCCCTAAGCATATCAATGGACAACTCGCACTTCTACTGTTGAATGAGTGGATGTAAGCTGCGACCTTAATACGCATGAAACAATCTTGTAAAATAATATAATTCAAACGTTACATACCTGTGAATATAATATACACTTTATTTTTTTGACAATAAATGACGTGTGAGCTTGATAACTGTCTAAATTAGTCCAGTTCCGCATATTTTGATAAATCCCCCAAATGTCTCAACTGATTTTACTAGAATGGTTATTGTTTTTTTTCAAAATGAAGGGTAAACATGTGGCTAGCGGAGCAAACTGCCGCTAGTTGGAAATTCAAAATGGCCACCAAAATAACTAAAGATCCACTTTCTGGTGAAATTGCCGTAACATGTTTTGTAATGACTAATTTTTACTAATTCGGGGTAAATAATTCATTCTGGTGTTATTTAGCTATATTTGGTAGTCGCTGATGACATAATCATTGTCATCTCGATATACTATTTCATATATCTCTTGAGCTCATGGTCAATAGTGGGACATTATAAACAAGCTGAAACAAGCAATCACATTCTCATCACGATTGTTTTCGAATTATATTAAAAATGTTTACTCAATTTTGACATCGGGTGATGTAGCATTATAATCATCACATTCTCTAATATACTGATTCTGCTTGAACGACTGAAAATAATTGGTTTATCTCCACACTTCAGCATATATATCCTTTTATTGTACATATACCGAGAGCCATATGTTAGGTGATTATTACAATAAAAAACACTTGGGATTGTCATGGATTCACTAACTGCTGCAATATGGAGTTACCAAATTACTCACTCTCTCAGCTATCAGCGTCTGTTTTGATTGCCATTGCAATATTTCAAATAAACCAATATATTGGCAAACCTCGAATATTATTAAAAGTTAGCCACTCGAGTTGAATTACTAAAAAATGTCATCTAGGCCAAAGTCAATCTCCTGTAGAAATCATTTCAATAAATGAACTTAGATGCTCAAGTCAGAAGGATTTGTCCATGATTTTTTCCGAAATTGGTATTGTCACTGTAACATTCGATGGATTGTTGCTTAACATCTCGACTGATAATAATCAGTTCACCCCCTCCCTCCCCTATTAAAAAAATATCATAAACACAGGGATATATATATATATATATATATACATAGCCAATAGTAAAACGTTAATGTTTGCCAAAAAGAAGTTCGATTTCTAAAATGAAACAATTTTGAACAATATTGGCTTTTATATTAAAACGCGTTATTATGAACCTGATCTCTGATAGTTACGTTTGTATTGTAGTAGGCCCTATTCATTGTTAGCGGCAGTGTAAATCTGCTTCAAATAAACTATCCACAAAATGCACTTTTGATCATGTGAAATAAGGATTTTACTCTCAGCTTCTAAACAAATTGACAAGGTCGCTAAAGAGCACTGGTGGGCTAATCCGTGGCAGTGGGATGACAGAGGACATGCGAAACATCTGGACAAGTACTTCATCAGCACCTGTAACATCTGAGTACAGCATTGCAATGCAGGATTTCACAAACCTAACCCATACTACAAGTGCATAATACAAAGCCTGAAGCACGCATCACAAGAAATGCATCTGATCAAGAGAAAATTCGGACAAAGCTTGAAGCCTGCTCACACTTCACATCTGATCCTACTCTGAGAAACATGGCAAGCGGTATAGTGACAGGACCAGATGTGAAGGTACAAGACCTTGAATCGGTTAGGAACAAAGTCATTGAAGATATAATCGGAAAGTCGCATAGAAAGAGCCCGAACACTTTGGAATATCTCAGCTGTGACGATTGCTGCAGATCGTACCATTGATCCTGCCCTTATCTTCCAGCGTTTCCTTCTTGTTTCAAGGTCATTAGTCTGTCCCTTAAAGATATTTTAACACATTAACTACGCCCCTACCCTTCGACTCTCTTTGAGACCAGGAACATTATTCCTAATTCCAATTATGACTCAAAACAATGCTGCGCCTGAGGAATTATTGAAAATTATTCATTCCAACTGTTCCTGGGGATTCAAATCCTCTCGATATGGCTATGGGGTGACACCCTTTTAGCCAGAAGGCCCGTTAGTCAGAAGGCCCGTTAGTCAGAAGGTCCGTTAGTCAGAAGGCCCATTGGTCAGAAGGCCCGCTAGTCAGAAAGCCCGTTAGTCAGAAAACCATTTAGTCAGAAAATCAGTTAGGCTTTTTTGTCAGAAGGCCCGGTAGTCAGAATGTGTTCATTGGACAGTGAACAATGCTAGGGGACGCTCCATTTGATATCTGGGCATGTGGAGGGGGGGGGGGGTGACTATATTATTTTGATTAAAACGTTTGTTGTCCAGTTACTGATAAAAAAATGTTGAGAGTAGTGCATGAAATTATTATTCAAGGATACTCTAAAAAATGCTGATTAATTGTTATTAAGTCCATATAATCTTATATAATGTTGAAAGAATATTCACTAGCGGTTCGTAGTTTGTACATTTATATTAAAAACTAGCATTATTGATGACTGGTTGGTTGCTTGGTTGGGTTTTTTTAAGCAATGAGTGCGCTTTAATTTTTCCAGCACTGTACTTTATAATATAATCATTACTGAAGTAGATGTGAAAATGCGTCATGAGGAAACCCCACAATATATCTCAGCTGGTGTTGAGTTTGTAGCCATCTGTGTAATTTATGTCAAGCGTTGATATATGTATGATTATGCTCAAAATAAATAATAAATTGTTTGTCCAAATATTCTGATAACTAGCCTTATTTGATGACTGTTTTGTGTGGATAGGCTTGGTTCATATTTGAGAAAGTGAAATTTACCTATAAGCACGGGGGAAATATTATATAAAATTTGTATCTCATTATAATCTATTAGCAGTATTTTGTTATATCGATCATTTTTTTCTCAGCAAGTTTCAAAATTCATGTACTCACGTTTGAAGCAGTATGTCAATCAAATTGCTTGTTCATATTTACATTGTTCCAAACTGTTCAAAGACATGGAGTGTACATTGCTGCCTACGATAGGCAATTATTATTATTATTGTTATACTATCTTGTTCCTATATGCAGAAAATTTACTGTTTTTCACAGGCACCATGACAATAACCACTTGATTCAATTACTAGGGTAGTTTTCATTCATTTGAAGCTGGAAATTACCTCAACAATTAGGTTCAACAACATATTGAGTAGCCTATTATTAAACATAACCATTATGAGAGTCATAAACATTGTTACTGGCACAAGTAAAAAAATAAAGGCAAATAATTGGTAATAGGGTTGTTCACAAATCAAGGTGATTTCGATGAGGTAATGATCTGACTTTCTGACTAACGGGCCTTCTGACAGACGGGCCTTCCGACTAATCATCCTTACGTATTTTCTGACTAACAGGCCTTCTGACAATCGGGCGTTCTGACTAATCATCCTTACTTATTTTCTGACTAACGGGCCTTCTGACTAACGGGCCTTCTGACTAATGGGCCTTCTGACTAACGGGCCTTCTGACTAAAAGGCTATAGACCCCCCTGCACTACTGCATGTGGCCTTTTCCAAATAAGGAGGATGATGATACTCAAAACTAAGTATTCGGAAACTTATTCATTGGACGGAGGTGTTTGTGCATTAGGTGATACTGGATAGTAAATGAATATGAATTCACTTTCAAATAGATTTACCAGCTCAGAGATATCAATAAACCTGAATTGTATTCGATAATTATGGACTTGCGGTCATTAGGAGGTGTTGGCGACCATTATTGAAGCAGTATCTGATTTTTGTTTTATATATAGACATCATTTTTTATGATCTCAATATGTTCCTTGCCCCAAAAAACCTGGGTAGGCCTATAAACACCAAGATTATTAACTTTGCGTTGACAATTACATAGTTATGATCTTCAGGAGGCTTCAGCGGCCATATTGTCATGTTATTACTATTACCAATAATAAATCCCCTGTACTTTTCTATTATAAGATGAGCGGTGTACCACTCGAAAGTGTGACAGAACTATAAGACCTTGGAATTATTGTTGACTCAACACTATGTTGGAGTCCTCATATAAACAAAATTGTCAACAAAGCTAATAGAGTATGGGGTTTGATAAAACGTTCACTGGGATGGCACGCTCTCTAGCAAACCAAATCAATGTTATATTGTGCTTGAGAACGTCCAATACTAGAATATTATACACCCCCTATGGAAGCGGAACAAGTTTCACTAATGTGCGCCTGATGAAAGGGGTACAACGGTAAATGACTAAATACATATTAAGTAATTTTTCTGCTGATAGCTACCAGGAACGACTCTTGGAAATAAACATATAACCTTTATCAAAGAGATGAGAGCGAAATGACATTATATTTTTTTGGAAGTGCCCTAATGGAAAATACGAAGTCGATATTTCAAAATATGTATCTTCTTTCAAACAGCATCGACCCGTGTACCCGCAGTTCGAAAGATGGAGGCTACTCTTGAAAGTGTCTTTTTGTAAAACCGAGCGTTTTAAAAAAGAACTATTTTAATCGCATTGTTTACTTATGCAGCTCTCTACCACAAAAGATCAGAAGAGATGTAAAATTAGAATCATTTATGAAATACACAGATCAAATTTTGCATGTCTATTTAAATAATCATTACAGGAAACAGGCTTATTTTGCTCCATGTTTTTATGTTGATTTTGCTCTAATTGTGGGCTACTTTTAAACTGTGTCCCGAAATTTTACAACGTGCTTTTAAATAGTATATATTTACAACATATTTTTTAATAGGTGGATGGCAATCAGAAAAGTTATAATTAATATCTTCAGTCTGGAGCAACAAGTAGCTAAGTAGGTTGCTGAACTCTCTGTGCAACAAGGATGTAACAACAATAGTCAACAACAGTCAACAACAAGTCTTATATTGGGAAATAAAAATTATGTGTGCTACAACCAACAGTAATCTAAATGGTATGTTGTCTAATCCGGGCGGTGACCCTGGTACAGTGATTAAAAGCTGCTTGCTTGGAAAGATGGAGATCGTGGGCTCAAACCACACTCTGGCCTTCAAGTTGTAAAGATACAAACTGTCTTGTAAATATTCAATATTGTGGAGAGCCTCTGTTACGAAAAGGTAGCGTGCTCGGCCTCAGACCACCAGGGCACGAATTTCGAGTCCTGCGTCTGGAGAGCAATGCCATATCACTCATCTAACCATCCTCATCTAACAATGCGCAAAGATGCACAAAGCTCATTCATTTCATTTAAATCTTGGCTAATTCGATCTAAAAACTTACTATTTACCGATAGTTATATCAGCAGCAACATAATATTATTTGATCATATATACATTAAGTTACATGAGAGGGAGACGCCAGATCAAAATAATGTTTAATTTATGAAAAGACATTGTGCACACAAAATTGTTGGCTCTTTTTCAGCTGTTTTTCGGAGCAACAACGTGCTAACTCACAGTACTGATCATAACACGGCATTGAGAGTTGTGACCTTTTTGTTTGCAACGTTTGTGTCACCTGCTGTTGGACTAATTTCACTCTCGGCCTCCTGATGCTCTAGATAAACGATATGTAACAATGACCGACACAGAGATTGCGAATATAACTCCATATGGACACAATACATGATATAATAGTTGAATGATTTTTTACAGCTTTTTTTCAACAATCAGCTAAAGATTGTAAAAATATAATTAAGTGTGTTGGACAAACGCTCTATGTTATCTTGATAGTAATACTCACTTTGACGGCATTCTGGTGGGATATAACCTATACAGCTAGCACATCCATCCTCGTTATCACATGTGGTGCCGTCTTTACATTTAGAACACTGTGTGTCTGAGGAAACAAGAAAAGACAGGTGCTACAATCATTATATCTTACAATTCCATATAATATATCATGACAACATAAAAAAGTGACAAGAAGTAAATATATAACCGTACCCAGTCTACTATGATGACATCGCTGTCATTTAGGCATCATTTTTCATTGTAAGTCACTTTATAATACTATAAAATGTATAACATAAACGTACAAACAAATTAACGCCCAATACTGTAATATCCATACGAGTAGCACCAACCCGTCATGTACGAATTATATCACCCACTACACCATGTTGAGAAAGTTATGGCTTTCAAATGAATTATACTTTTTGTTCCATTTATACAAATACATTATCACACACCATATAAGGTGGTAAACGTTTTGGTGTTTGTTTTGTCGGCAACCTCTTCATCCGTTTGATCCCCTTTAGTTCTGACTCCTAATATCCTGACCTCGTATTCTGTATTTGAAGTTAGTTCGTCTATCGTGGCTTGTGGTGGATCATCATTAGGATTATATGACACTATAATTGTGATCCAGTCTGATGATGATCCCTCCTCTCTGTACTCTACATAATAGCGATAATACTGGTAGAGATCGGTATCAGCAGGCTGACGTTTCATGTGTTCCCACTTCACAACTAGAGATTTAGGATTTCTGCGCAATATAACAAGGCTGTTTGATATCATATCAGCCCACTCTGAAATATAAGGTAACCGTTATTTCAATAAATATAAATATTATAACTATACAATAATCTAAGATTCACCGATTGTCATTAATGGACTAATAAAAATCGTAGGATTCCGTTTTACCCATCATCTTAAAGTCATTTGGGGGGGGGGGGATTTTATTAATGGGGAATGACTAAATGGCCGTTATTAAATTGCAATTGACTGTATCTAAGGACCCAATTTCCGATTTTCTAAATGTTTTTTTTTCTGTCTAAAAATTGGTTTTTAATCATCTGCAATCGCTTCCACTTATTTTGGAATGACAAGATGTCAAGGTAATGTTACAAGGGTCAGGATCATGGTAATTTAATACCCCAAAATAGCAAAAATATCACTCACATACATATTTTTGTTGAATTATTCATAAAAAATACAAAATGATATGATTTATGATAAATTAGCTGGTAATTGATTTTTCATTGTTTACGCGTGATAAAATGTAAAGGTCATTCTGCACAGGTCAAGGTCATGACCATTTAATATTCAAAATTAGCCAAATATTGGTCACGTGGTTGCATTGTGTATAATCAGTAAAAGATAAGATGATAACAAGTCTAACAGCTGTAAATTGGTTGTTGATTGACTGTTTGTTTTATTGTTATTTTTAGGGGGGGGGGGTGAATATCAAAGTCATATGTCACAGGACAAGGTCATGGCCATATAAGACTGCAAATTAACCCAAACATCGGTTTTGTGCATTGTGTTTACAGTTATTTAAATTTAAACTACAGTTGTGAGTGTATTGTATTCATAAAAGTGTACATTCTTTTACTCACGAATGTACACTTTTTTACACACAAAAAACATTGCAGTATATTTTTAATACATGCCATGACAAGCATGGTTATTGTTTACATTAACTGAAACTTTACATTTGTTGCGTTGTGTCATATAGGCCTTCTTCTCGTACAAATGTACAATCAATATAGAAATTAGGTGTTATGTAAGTTTTTAGGTCTCGGATAGATTGACCTCTCCGGGTTACTGTTATATCATGAGAGAAGGGGAAGTGACGCTTTGGTAGAGCGCCTGACGCCATGCACGCGTTCCGAGTTCGGGTCCCGCTGATCTTCTGTGGGTTTTTTAGAGAAATATATACTTGTTTCTCCCTTCTCTATGTGACCAGGCGAGCACGTTATAGGGGCCTTTGTTGAGTCAAGGTTGAAAGCAGTGTATCGACATTAATATTATCACACAGGTCCACGCGCTGCGCGCTCCTTCACCACCGCTATCCTCGTACGCAATGTGTACGTAATTTTCAATCCTATTTGTCATTTGTGATGCTAAAAGCGGTCTACATGCAATTTAAATTGCGAATGATGTATCCCATAATATGTGATGTATCCCATTGTGCTATTTACCAGCACAAGAAACGAAGTGTAATCCAATTTGATATAGCAAAGTATCCACTAGTTTTTTTTCGGACTGTCGCAAGCATGTCCACTTTTATGCACTTATATACAGTATTCTGTTATAACGGTCTACTATACCGTTATAACGGCCCACTAATCCGCTATAACGGTCTTAATCCGTTACCAGGTAGCATGTTTAAAAACTCACTTGCACATCCCCATGCTGTTGAGAATGTTATGTGATTTTAAATTAAAAAAATTACCACTAGTTTTTTTAGTTATTGTACCCTTAAAAATTAAGTACCGCCTGATGGCTCACACTTGATATGTCCCCCTTCTCTACGGATATGGGATAAAAACCTGCTCACCACTTCCATTAGGATATTAGAGTCACGCTGAGAATATATAAACAATTCAACGTTGTAATTAAGCAGTTTCAATCAGAATAAATTACCGTCAGTTTCTCTAGATTTATGTGGTCTTCTAACAACTTCCAGCTACCTGGATCATTAGACTAGAGAGAATAGATAAAGGTGATGGCATCAAAGCCATACCTATAGCTCACATGGATCACACTATGCATCTATCTGTACAGTAGGCCAATAGATAATATAATAATGTGGTCCCGAATTAGAAGACACTGGTTTGTTGACCAAACTTATTGAAGGAGACATTATTGCTAAGTGGAAGCTAGTAAATGTATAAACAATAGGCCTCAAACCAATTACATTAATGGAAATCACGATAATAAATCAGATCTGTCTTTAAATTATCAGATATGGCTCACCTGGAGTAAAGTTAGGTTGATGTAGATAGATGTGATTCTATAAAAAATGTATACATGCCACCGGAATAAAGCTCAGGCTCCTTTAAGTAAAAACACGTTTGCAAGAACGTTGGAACAGCTCTGAAGATGATCAAGGTAACAGTGTTTGCCAGTTTGACCTTGAAATGACATGACATGACCTTCAAATTGCTTTCGGATAATATTCCAGTAAAACACAACCCCTCCGCATGTCAAACTTCATAACCCAATTATTTATCAATATTTTGCTATAAGACCCAAGCTAATGTTTTACAATGCTGCATAATTGTAATTTTGCCCGCCGACTAAATAAATATTTAGGAAGGAGTGTAATAAGTGGATTACCTAACCTCCTTCCCAAGATACTGCCCCTGATATCCTAAGATATGTGTGGAAAATACATAGGACGAAGAATATGCCAAAACCAGTCCATTGTAATAAATGACTACACAACAACTGTGTGAAAAATGATAAAAAGTGGACATTTTAACTACTTTCTGCCGGTTTGACCTTTAAATGACCTTGGTTGTGACCTTGACATGACCTTGGTGTTATGTTTATGATTCAAAACACTGTCTTCGCGAATATGACATTTGGGACAATGAAAAAATCATAGACAATGTAATATACAAACTACTTTTTTGACCTTTCGAAGTCAACAACCTCTAGAGGTCATCAGATGTCAAATCCAGTTTACCTCCACATCTAAATGTGACCCTTAGGATATGGTCTACAAGTGGTAGAAATGTCATGCTTTAATCGTAAAATGCACAATAGGTTACCTTATCTGCCAAACTAATAACGGCCAATGAAGAAACCAAAAGGCCACGAAGATGGTTTAAAGGGTGACCGAAAAGCTTTTTTATCGATTGGCTTCAAAAGGCGATGGAGAGGCTACGCTGTGACGAAGACGTGCTAGAAAGTGAAAGACATGTGTTAAAGCGCAATCTGGAAGTGTTAAAGGGTGTTGATGATGTGCTAAAGGGCGACGTGGAGGTCTTAAATTGCAAAGATGAAGTGTTAAAGAGCGATGCAGATGCATAAAGAGCAACGGGAAAGCATTAAAGTGAGACGCAGTTGTTCTGAAGGTGACAGGTTCACATAAAAAAGTGATGTGGAAGGGATAATTGTTCTTAGCGAAATCTGTTGTAAATCATGTGTTTCGCTTACGTGACGTTAAAATAGATGCTTTGACCAAGAAGACGACCTTTTTCATCAAAATAAGATCATAAATGGATTATTCAAGCAAAATCACAGCAAAAAGATATAATACACTTGCTGCTATTTGTGTCGAAAATCAATTTTTTTATAAATTTGACATTGGATTTGACCATTTGAAATGGACCAGTCAGTCAAAGTCACATCAAAAATATATATAACACTTGTTTCTATTTGTGTTTGTTCGAGATCATATTTTTTTTATACTTTTGACTCTCCAATTGACCATTTAACCTTGAGGATGAACTTAAAGATGACCTTCAATCACCCAAAAAATACTTTATATTATTCATGCTCCTAGAATTATTTGCCAAGTCACATTCTCGTTCATGTGACTTTTAATAAGATCTATGACATTGAGTATGAACTAGAAGCATAAAAATAATATAAGAAATGGATTCTCCAGTATAAATCAATTACACGAAAAAGAGGTATTACACTTGCTCCTACCTTTATTTTCTGGAAAAGCGTATTTGACCTTGAAATTGACTTTGACCTTGATTTTTGCCTTGTTCCGCATCGAATAATTATTAAGATTTTTAGTATGTTAATCTGCATGTATTCATGAAGCCAAACACCTAAGAGTATTTATGTTGCAATTTTTTCTAAGTCTAATGACTTTTTTGACTGGACTATAGATGTAGGCTATTATTATCTTGGCATTGATTAATCGTACTACATAGTTCACTGGCCATATCACTGTAGGCCATGGGCTACAACCCCCCCCCCCCCCCACAACTCACAAACACCTTAAAAACACATTACAGAATAAGTAATTGTCTCTCCAAATTCGCTCAAGCCAGACTTTTTATTATAAAATAATCACCATAATCAACATGGTGAAAGGAAACGCCTTTATGAAATGTAATTATTGGACATATCTATATCTGGCCTATATTTTCCGAACCCAGATGTGTTTACGCTTAAAAATTAGGTTTATTTATATTTCTAAATGTCAAATATTTATTTTAATGAAGAATGTCGAAGCCTTTCATGAAAATATGTTTATTTAGCATGGGCTGAAATCTGAAACAATATATTTTTCTTTGATTTTTTGTGTGTATATTTTGGTATATTTTTGCATAATTGGTGTGTGCTGAATTCGAATCTGTCGTATAACATTCTATACTTTTATACACTTTCGAATTACCAAAACGCAAAATAGCTGCCAAAATGTAATGAAACCCCGATATTTTCTATTGTTTTTCGCACATGAAAGCACATGGAGTTTCTGCAAGATGTTGATTATATATATATATATATATATTTAGTGTATCTGGACAGAACTAACGTTTATTTGAGCTTTAAAAACAATAAGACCGTCATTTTGTTTATATATTTACTGTTACTATGAGTATATCGAAAAAAAATGTTGACGATAATATGATTTAGTTGTAGTAGTTTAGTGGACCAGAAATAAACGTTACTGACGAGTAAATTTAAATTAAAAAATCCAATATGGCAGCGATATCCCCCCTCAATATATTTTTGTAGACTTGTATATGTTATGTAGATACCACTATATAGTCGCATGCAATACAATTAATTTATGTTGCAATTTGTTATAGCTCAAAATTCAATTTGACTGAACCAATCTGTCTTCGCAAACATAATTCAATCGAATGAGGGCTTAATGTCGACTCATCGCACTATACGGTGGACAAACATAAAATCAGTTCAGGTGCAACAATGCTTAGAATTCTCAGCCACCTCTACTCAATGTCGGATAACTGTTAGGCCAATGTCGAAGACCGTGGTGCAAAGGTGGCCTGAAGCCCGATTCATTTCATTTTATATCCTGTTTTGGATAGATGCCTGTTTTTTTCTGAGAAAGGCTGGTTTGTATTTGAACCCCTTAAAGGGCTGGTCAAGTTTAAAATCCGAGAAAAACGCCACTCACCTAACCCCCTGTCCATTTGTTTTGGAAACATGTACAAATAACAGTTTGCGCGTGATCCACCTACCAACTTTTTTCTCGGATTTTTAAATAAATTGACAAGAATCCTAAGCTAGTGTCATTTTATCTCTGAATTAGTTGAAAAACGCTACTGACTAAGACTGTCACATAAATCGACCTACTCCCCGTACTAAAAAGAAATTATAGCACACTTTATTGTGAATTTGGCGGTTATAGTTTATATAGTTCTTATAATTTCCCGTCACAATGAAGACAATGTTAGCTAGCCTAGGGCGCATCTATGGTCATGTAGGCGGATTATCTTATTAAAATAGATCAGTAATTATGTCATATCATATAGTATCGCTTTACCTATTTCACGGTCACATAGTTCCCCTATGCCCCACATTGTACAAGAACACGTTCCATCTTTGTGATCGCAGCTGTTTGTATCATCACAGAATGCACCACATGAGACCTCACAGTTCACTCCATATTCCCCGGCGTCACACTCTATATTGATAAACATTAACCATGTTCCTTTGAGAACATATACATTACAAGCATGTGTGTGTATATTTCTTATGTATAAAAAAATGTTTACAAAGCTTTAACAAGACTATAAAAAAACTTTTAAAATTCAGTTGTCAAAATTATATGCTTAATAATACAATGACATAAACGTCTAACAGCCTGCGATAAGTCTTCAAGCATGTCATGTATTTCATATGTACAATAGTAGATATTAACAAAAAAATATATGTATGTCTTTTCATTTGTGTGGATATAATGTAAATATAATGTACCCTGAATTTGTCAAAGAACGTTATAATTATATAGTTATTAACACAATGGCTGATATTATCGATTATGACACCAAAAAACAATATTGGTGTTATGCTGTTTTTAAACGTCTGCAATATATTGTATAGTTTTGAAAGGCATGGAATGTATTATATCTACAATAGAACACTCATTAGTCGGTATTTCATTCAATATAAAATGTTAAACTTAATACACTGACATATTTAGGGATGCACTCAAAATCATTCAATGTTTGATAATATTAAACTCTGCAGAAATATCAGATGAGGATGTTCTATGTGAACATTAATATGTTAAATGTTATGGGCTGAAGGACTGACGTACCAAGATCGATGTAACGATAAAATACAACAATTAAATATGAGACATGGTGACAAGAACATGAAGCCACGGGCACGGGGACATGAGGCCGCCTGTTGAAGTGAAACAGCCCTGCATAGTTAATAGAGTCATAACGTGTGGACATGGATTTGTTCACAATTGTAAAGAATTCTCACCCACGCTAATGAACTCATCTTTCTACATCATTTCACAATGTTGTATCAACACACCCTTCCACCCGCATTATAATCCAAATATATTTTCGCATTATTTCGTAGAACAGGATTTAAAGATTATTTCTGCAAACAATAAAACGTATACATTCAATCCATAATAAGGACCATATCAGTTTCGGCAAAACCCCGCTGAGGCCATTGCATCCAATCTTGGTCTATTTATCTCTAATTGACTTCTAGTTCGTAAAATATTTTTTTACCAGATGCGGTAGGTCTCTATTCTATTTTGATCGTATTTTCTATTCAAGAGTGACATGTATCAATGACTCATATATTCATAAAATATTGATCTAATTCAAGGAAAGTAACGTCATGTCCTTGAAGCTGAAATTGAGCATAATATTACTTATTTAATGTCACAACATAACATGTCTTAACTGTTATTATAATTTTGCCGCTGGAAAGAGAATTATCATCAAAAAACACATCCATTGTACCGTAATTCGACATAATTTTGTTTGCATTAAAAAAATAAAATACCTAATGTACCTCATTTACCACCACACAGGTGTAACGCCGTTACTTTTGGCCGAAGTAAAGTTGCGACACTAATAGTGATGCTTATCAAATATATTTCCCTTGAACTTTGTGAGGTCGAAGTAAAGAAAAGTATATTCAAATCACAAATTGTATTTATATCACTGCAATTTCTTTTCATAATTATTATTTTCCGCATATCGGTTTAAGAGGATTTGTACTATACCGATTTATTAGTTATGTCAGTTAATATGGATTCACGGGATAGCGCCATATTCCCGAATGATAGGATCTACATTTGAATGTCAGGATATGGCCTAATAATAAGTATGAGTATAAGTATAATGACTTCTATAGCGCCAGTATCTCTCAACAATATTGAGACTCAATGGCGCTGTGGACTAAAAACAGTATTCAGTGGGGAGGTCCATAGTCGGAAAAGGAATTCATCATAATTATGACGGTCGGTGAATGCGCAGATTAGGCTGGTAGGTCTAATCTAAAAGGTGTGTTTTTATTTTTTTCCGAAATATAATGACTGATTTTGCTTCACGTATTTGAAGAGGCAATTTATTCCACAAGCGCGGTGCGGCAAACACGAACGATGAATGGCCGTCATTTCTTTTTGACCGCGGTCCAGGATGTGATAGCATCTTACTTTCGGACCTCAGTGTATGCTGGTGTTTCTCGAAATGTAATAAATCAATGAGATATCTAGTGATGCATACAATTATGCCAGGATATGACTCTGATCATGATGTAGAATAAGAGCCAGGGGCGATTTAAACATTGGAAAGGTTAGCTATTCAGTGTTCAAAAAAGTGAATTATTAAGTGTCGCCATAGTGGTGGGACCGGAAGTTATAGGTCATTTTTATCACTATTAATTATATGAAAATCGCAATACGCACAACAATATAGGCGTGTGACATATCAATATGATGGTAATCTAATCACAAACCCGAATATTTGAATTTTCAAATTTCACTTCCGAGGTATTTTTTTATCAATATTACTTGTGAAAATCGCAATAATCACAACAATATGCGTGTGACATATCTATATGACGATAACTTACCCACGAGCTCGAAAACATATTAAATTATTAAGTGTCGCTAGCTTGAACCCGGAAGCTGGAGGTCAATGAACCCATTGACCCAAAGGTCAATTTTATTACTAATATTATGTGAAAATCGCTATAATCACAAAAATGTTGCGAGCAGAAAAATCGTAATGTGGCCTTATAATTACAGAATGAGGAGCTATGATGTCGGAATAGCACACCGAAATGTCAGGATGTTACATTACATTTTCAATAGTATATAATTATACCACTGAAAATTGTTATTTAATATATAGCAAACTGATGATGCTTTATCAGCAAATTATTACCTTCAGTACAGTGAGGTGGATTATATCCCAGACACTGACTACATCCAGCTACATCATCACATCTCACACCAGACTCACAGTGGGAACAGTCAGCGTCTGCAACAAGTATTGAAGTTGATTTCTAACACGAAATACTTGAATAGTTAGTAGGCCTACCCAAAATATCAAACGACATACAATTCTCTTTGATTTTCATACCAAAACAAATAGTCCACGAGCATCAGGTCCCAACCCGGAAATAATTAGGAATTAGGCTAGAGCTGATTTGTTCACAACAGGTGCCAAATACACTTATATTGGGGATTAATATACAAAAAAATCCCAAGCGAATGTCGATTTTTCAAAATGGCTGCCTCAAAACATTTCAAATTTATTTTTTTGGCGCTTATTTGATCAGAATATGTATGGAAATTGTTTCAAACATTTAATAAAATTTATTTGCGTAACCGCCATTTAAAAGTGATATCTTCACAGGCGTGACCACACCATTTTTTTAAGTTCAGAAATAATATTGCGTTAATTTATTTTAATGGCCTTTTTTGCTTTTCATATATGAATCTTATATAATTTTACCCCTTTCTGGGTATCTTAGAAAAATATTTATTGTTAGTACTTTTCAACTTCCAAACTCCGCTGCTCAGATTAAAGACAAATATGTATGAGTTGTTTTGCGATGAATGCTTACTTCAAGTTGACAATTACTGTCATTCAATCAGACCTCTATAGTTGATATTCCAAATCTATGGAATGAAATTTTTTATCCAAATAGCTGATGCTGTCAAAATAGTCCTCACAACAAAACATACTACATGTATTTTTTGAAGGAAATATTTTTCTCAAGAAAATCAAATGTGTATAACTTCTAATGGATTTTATTCTAATGTCGATACATATTAAGTTAAAACTGGAAATATAACACGAAGTGGGTTTCAGCTTATATAATTGTGTGCGACCTCAATTGACCACTTAATGATATTTGATAATAATATTACTTCTATTAGGTCACATATTATTATTTTGTGTCTCACATTGAAAATGTCTACACGAAATAAAAAAAACACATCCTTAACTCCGATATTTTAATATCACATATTAGCATTTCCTCTATCACACTGAATCTTTGTGACCTTGAAATGACATTGCCCCCCCCCCCCCCTAGCCCCAACAAAAAATAAAATGCCGAAATAAAACATCTTACTGGACACTTTTAACGCAAACTAACATGTCAATATCCCGAAAATACACAGAGGATAATTACCAATATATATATAAACAATTACATTTCATGCTCCAGAAAAAAACTAAACCGGGGAAATATGTGGACTTTTGACCGTATGTTTCTTATACCATTTGGGATCACTGCAGAAAAAGTTTTTTTACCGAATTATTTCCGGGTTTGGCTAATACTCTTGGACTATTGCAATAGCCGATTTCTCAAACATTTTATAGTTTATTTTTATATTGGGTGGCTTTTTTTCAATATGTTTTAATAACTGAGACATATACTAGCTTAACCCTTTAACCCTTTGTAATTTCAATAAACAACATAAATTATCTGCTTATAAATATGTGATATGTATTGAAAAAAACTACCCCACTTTCGCGATTCAATTATCTTCAATTATATCTAGATGTTTCCCAATACAGTCATGTTTTTAACTTTCATCAATATATATTTACCTGTGATTTTATATCCCATGACGACAACTTCACACAACCTCAACTTTCCACTGTCTTCACCACCTGTCCTAACAAGGGATACATATTGACCATGAGGTTTGCCTTCACATTCCATGGTGAAGCTTCCACCATTACCAGGTCCGTCCATATCACGAAATCCACATTGCACATATTCATTATCGTCAGTCCAAGGTTCATTAACATTACTGACACGGACTGATAATTGAGAAAGTCCATACCCACCTAAACAAAAAAAATGTTCATGAAAAACAAATAAAAGTTCATTGTAATGTACACCGAGCTGAATGTGTCCAGTTATGGTCGGTGTAATTACTATGTAGCTGTGACAAAACATCAAGGTCAGCCATGTAATATATTAGGCACAGCTAATATTATGCCATAACAGTCAAAAACAGTGACCATCAAAGCACCAGATGTTAGCGCAAAACTGTATCAGTACTGATACAACATTGAAACAACGGCAGGTTTATTATTTACCCCCCCCCCCCCCAGCAAACACAATATCCAGTTTTGTTGTAATGTTGGAATGATCACTCAGACAACAACATTTTCACAACGTCACAACAACATTGGGTTAATATAATATGTTGGGTACAATGTAGGCTCAGCATACCATGTCTCCATGTATGTGCTTAAAAATATTCTTGATTATTTGGTGCGATAATATTATTGTTTTAATCTACAGTGTTTACTGATGAATTCTGTGAATTCACGTAGCCGAATAATAGATATATATCTTATTCGGCAAATTATAAAAAAAAAACTATAAGTAATATCAAACAATTATATTTCAAAGGGTTATGCAATGATTAGTTTGCGACGAGTACATTTATATTAACACACAGCAGTCAGATATCCTGTCATATATTGTCACATTGTGTATAGAGTGTTGAGATCCTAGATCCAGTCTCCACCAGGATGGCGGGTATGATGGTAATCCTGGACCGTCAGTAGCAGCACATGACTCGTCCCCAGTGAGATCTCCATCTACACCATTGCCAACTTTGAAATCACTATTTAGATCAGATGATTGCTCCACGCCACGATATTTACCATGTGCTATGTTACCTGTGATAAACAGAACAATATAGGCTTATATATAATCAGATAATGTACATATTTGAAACGTACCTGAGAGAAAATGACACAAATGGTGACTCCGCTTCACACTACGTCAATTCGTGCTAATCCCCAAATATATTGCGTACACGAAATTGTTCAATGACCTTTAGGCTAATCAGGATTGTGTATTACTTGCCATGATAACACTGCTATAATTGAGATCAAGATAACATAGGGGACACCAGAGAGTGAGTTCCCAAGTTCCGATGTTCCCAAGTTCCAAAGTTCTAGGAACTTCAAGTTCCCAAGTTCCCGGAACTTCAAGTTCCTGGAATTTCAAATAACATAATTTGTTAAAAATATATAATTAAACAGAAATGAACAGTTGAGTCATTGATTCGTTTCCTGGCGAGACAATTTTTTTAAAAGATCTTTCCGGTGTGACCTGAGCGTTGAAGATGATACCTGCAACTTTCTCAGCATAGGCCTAGACTACAAGTAGATGTAATGTCAACTTCCCCATAAACAATCTTGTTATTCTAGTATAGTGTTGTTTTAATGCTGAGTACTAACGTTATCTACAACGCTGATCCAATATTAAATTAACATTGACGTAACGCCTCGTGTTCGCGTGGGATATAAGTATCTTCTTCCGGTCTGTCAGCTGGTCAGAGGCAGGACGTGAACCATGCTAAACACGGGGTTAAACCTTTAGGCGCTAAGCATGATTATGTTATGTTTAACAGTGTCAAACCTAATGCAGCCGACTATTACGTTGACATGATAGTCAACCAGCCTAGGGCTTCTAAAGTGATGCAAAAAATAACTAGATGGTATTGGGATACCCTTAAACAAGTTCCCAAGTTCCGAAGTTCCCAAGTTCCGGGAACTTCAAGTTCCGAGTTTCAAGTTCCGGGAACTTCAAGTTCTAAAATTACAAAATAATTAAAAAAATATATTAAAACATTATTTGCAGAAATCGTTTTTGGTCGGAAAAACCGTTTGGCAGGCCTACTCATTATTAATGGTCCGAGCTACAGATGACCTAACCTTGTTTTGTTACATATACAATGTTTTTTTGATGTTTGTTATTGATTTTTTTGTGCTGAATTCAAATCCGATGAGTGCCAGCTTGAAGAGTTTGAGCATTTTTGTAGATTCAAGGTCAAAGGTTAATCTCAAGGGCAAATATGATTTTTCAAGAAATGAAGCTAGGAACAAGTGTAATAACTCATTTCTATGTGATTTTGACTGGGTAATCCATTTCTGAAACAATTTTGAGTATTCAAGGTCATCTTCAAGGTCAAAATGTCAATTTCAAGGTCAAGTAAGAGAAAATATAAGTTTTAACAAATAAAGGTAGGAAAATGTGTAATACCTCTTTTTCATGGGATTTTGACTGGAAAATCCACTTAATATAATATTTTGGGAATTCAAGGTCATGTGCAAGGTCAATTTCAACTCAAGGTCATATAAAAGTCAATCCCAAGGTCAAAAATGTGAAAATATGATTTTTAGCAAATACAAATAGCAATAGAAGTGTAGTACGTCGTTTCGATGTCATTTTGACTGAATAATCCATTTCTGTTCCTATTTTGATGATAAAAGGTAATTTCAAGGTCATTCTGTCAATTTCAAGGTCAAGTAAGCAAAAATATGATTTCTAACAAATAAAGCTAGAAACAAGTGTGATACCTCTTTTTCGTGTGGTTTTGCCTGAAAAATCCTTTTCTGGTAATATTTTGGCAATTTTAGATGATACTCTAGGTTAAATTGTAAATTTCAAGGTCAAATATGATTTTAACATATCTGCTACAAATTGCAGCACGTATAATACATTGTTTTGGTATGATTTTGACTGGATAATCTCATTCTAGTAGGGTTTTAGTGGTTAAACATCATCAAAGGAAATGATCAGCCGACGAAAAGTCATTAAAGAGTGGTGGAGAAGCGTTAAACAGCGACAGCAAAGCTATACATGTCAATGTAGAGGCGTTAAAAGGCAACATGGAGGCGTTAAAGGACGATTGGAGGCGTTAAAGGACGGCGACGTGACGTTAAAAGGCGACCCAGTGACCTTAAAGGGCAACGGGAATGAGTTGGATGGTAATGAGGAGGCATTGAGGGGCAATGAGGAGCATTAAAGGCAACCAGGAGGCGATAAGGGGTGAAAAAGAGGCGTTCGTGTGTGATGGGATTTGCTAAAAGGTGGCGAGGGTCATTAAAGGACTATGGAACAGCGTTAGAAGGTGACGAAGAAGCGCTGAATAACGTTAACGGGCGATGGTGAGGCATTACAAAGAGATGAATTGGTGTTTAAGGGCGAGGAGAAGGCGTTGAAAACGACAGGGAGTCACTAAAGGGTGGAGAAGAAGCTTAAATGGCGACGGATAAATGTCAAAGGTCGATGGAAAGGCATTAAAAGGCGAAGAAAAAGAGTTAAAGGTCGATGGAGATACATTAAATGGATATAGAGAGGCGTTAAATGACAATGGGAAGGCGGTAAATGCGATGAGGGGGCGCTGAAAGGCAATCATAAAGCGTAAATAGTAATGGCAAAGCATTACGGTCAATGGGGAGGGGTTAAAGGGTGATGTATGGTATGCATTTAAGGGCTAGGAGAAGGCGTCAAGGGAAACGGAGAGGTGTAAATGATGACGGAAAGGCGTTAAAGGGCGATGGAAAGGATTTAATTGTCGACGGAGAGGCACTAAGGATGACGGGAGGCATGGAGGGCAATGGAGAGGCGCCGCATATGCGTAAAATTGTGATGGTAAGGAGTTAAAATTCGATGGGGAGGCGTTAAATATTGATGGAGCGGAGGTAACCCTTTTGAATCTTCACGATGTATCAATGCATCATTTTACATCTCTGAAGAATCACTTTATTTCATACACCTAGGGTTTTTAGAACGAACATTTTCATAGAACTTTTTTAATAATAACGATATATTTTTCTGTATCTGTCACCCACTTCAAGTCATCTTTATCCACTTTAAGCCGAGAATTGTGACAGTAATTCGCGGCTTGTAGTGGATGAAGATGACAATGATAAATTCAGGCTTGAAACGACTAAGCCGGTGGGGAACCAGTCCCGGATATATTCGGGATTTGGGATTGATTACATGAGATAACTATGACGTTATCAACTAGTCTGGTCTCGGCAAGAGTGCAGCAGCAATTTATTGCGGTAGTCAATGGCGACGGAGAGGTATTAAAGGGTAATGGAGATGTATTCGGGACGAAGAAGGGTCCTCATAGGGCGACGGAAAGGCCTTTAATTACTACGAAAAGGTGTTAAACTAAAAGAGCTTTCAGGGAGAAGAAGAGGCTTGAAGGAGTCCCTCAATTCACAATATCTGATCTAACAGGACATAAATAATCTTGAGAAGAGCGACGGAAAGGCCGACTGATAGGGCGACGGAAAGGCCTTTAATTACTACGAAAAGGTGTTAAACTAAAAGAGCTTTCAGGGCAAAGAAGAGGCTTGAAGGAGTCCCTCAATTCACAATATCTGATCTAACAGGACATAAATAATCTTGAGAAGAGCTGGCAGTAATCTTTCAGCACTTCTCAGCACTTTGAACATCTGACAACATTGTCATGCTTGTAGACATAGGAACACTGAAAATTAGACCAGACGTTTTTGCCCTATAGCTGCTGGTTATCAAGCCAACAAACACCACTTTGTTTTTTTTTGTGTTACGTCATTTACCGGTAGGTCAGCTTACTTTTATACCTCTTACTAAACTCGTTTAAGTTATTGGACCTTGAGATAGTGAAAACTTATAATTACTTAGGTGTAAATTTTGACGAAAATTAAAATTTTAGGGACTGTATTAAAGCTCGCTCTGATGCTGCTTCTAGAGCTTTTGGTGGAATTGTATCTTACCCCACTACCCGCATTGTAGGGTGAAATGGGCTGGCTAAAATGTAAATATCGTCATTATATACAGGTTATAAGATTTTGGAACCGTTTAGTAAATATGGACAATCATAGATTAACAAAACATATTGTTCAGTCCGACGCATTATTTTCGGTGACAGGTAAGCGCAATTAGTCGTACGACGTAAATTCAAATATTCAACACCTAAGGTTACCCGAAAATGTATTTGAAAACTTTGTCACGTGTGATATTTTAAATGTAAAACATAAAACTTTTTTATTAATGGAGGAAGAGTAGAAGCGAGACATTTCGAATAAACCAAAATTGAGGAAATATATCACTCTTAAAGAAAATTTTGCTATACCAAATTACGTTTCCACTTTACTACCTAAACCTCATAGAATTATTTTTGCTCAATTTTTTTGTGGAATTTTACCTTTGAGAGTAGAAACAGGCCGTAGACAGAGAGTTAGAGATGAGACGACTGGACAGATACCCTCTCTGAAACTGGAAGAGCGTGTTTGTTCAATTTGCTCATCTGGCGAAGTCGAAGACGAATATCATTTCTTGTTAAAATGTGTTGTTTTTTCCGATATAAGAGTTGACTATATAAACAATATTATGCGTAATAACGCCGATTTCTTTAATTTCAATTTCAATTTTTTTTTTACTTTTTTGATCACCAAATATTGGAGAGAAACACTGAATTTTTTGTGTAAGGCGTGGTCACAGAGAAAGACCTGTTTATATCTCTAATGTTTGCCTCCTCGGCACACTGTATATTTTTTTTTTTGCTATATTCGTGTATAAAGTGACATTGTAGGCCAAATTGGCCCGGCATATTATACTGTTAATGACCATGATATGTATGTTTATGTTGTGTTTGTATATATGCATGTCACTATAATAAATAAATACTACTACTACTAATTAGAAATTCATTTGGCGGCCATCTTGAAAAATAGTCGCCATCTTGGATTTTCCATGGGCTAGCTGTCGTATGGAATGCTGAAGCATAGGCCTACTCTTTTGAACCATCATGCGAAATGTTACTTTCAAATTGTTGTTAGTTGCTCCACAGTAACAGTTGGAACACATTTCAAGAGCAAAATTAAGATATGCTGTTTTCCTCGGCCGGAATAGTAATTAGGGGGGGGGGGTACATAAACGGTCCCTGAAGGTACATTTATCTTGAAATACCTTCGTGTGAAAATTTTTTTGAAGCTTTTGGGTATGACAATTTGAAAATACAATTTCATGCCATATAAAACTTCAAAAATGTCAAATATATTGATATGGCAAGATTTTTAAACCTGAAACGTCAATAAAATAGGTCAAAACATACCCATTTCACAAAATTTATGAATTATTTTGGTACCTATGTCTTTTTAATGCCTATAACCGGACTCAGTCCTTCATTCTGACAATTTGGTAGGTGAATGGGTAAAATTTGACCAATATTAAGGCCCTGGCATGAAATTAAGTGATTTTCAACATTTATCGATATATTGCATACCCTGTCTTGGAAATGCTCATTTTTGAAGGTTATGCACAGGGCTGCACACAAAACAGATTGCAGTTCCTGAAACCTAAGAATATACACTAACAGAAAATAGAGGCTAGACAATGTTTATTTTTGTTTGAAAAAACACCTTTTTTTTGGCAATTTGCCGCTCCTCTATTAACGCCCTAAGATCGAGGGATTAGCTTGTTGTCCTGTCTCAGGTTTGTGAAATCAGCCGTGACCAGTGACTTGTTTTGTTCAGCTTTTTAGTGTCACTTAGCTCAGACACCGTATAGACACAACGGTTTTATTAGTGTTAAGTTAAAACGCAACGAGTCAAGACACAGAAATATTTGGTCAATAATTGCTCTTTTTCAAAACTTAGCTGTCCAATGTTCTGTGTGTGTATGATCACATCAAGGAGGAACAAATAAATTAGTTGTGCGTGTTTAAAAAATTGCATAGTAACACTAATTCACTAATCGCTTTTTAAAAACCATTGGCACTTAAACTGTCTGATGGTGTGAAGTTCGCGAGATTTCTCTGGAGCTTATCAGTTAGACCAATGTGACAGGAATGCCTCGCAGCCACTCCCACTACCCTGCGAAATATGCTTAATCGTACCAAGCTTATATACTCATAAAAATAAATAATAGTAGGCCTAAGTTACTATTATTTAATTTTTTTATTTTTATCTTATTAGTAACTAAGAAAAAAAGGAAAATCAATTTGGGATTTTTTTACTAATCAGTGTGATATAGGACATGTATTCAAAATGTATTCAAAAAGTATTCATGAATGCAGGGCTTTTAAAAAAGTATTTGAATACAATACGAATACTTGTATTTATAATTTTTTATGAATACTGAATACACACGAATAATCAAAAAATGTAATCGAATACAGATGAATACGAATACTGAATACGAATACCCCATGTCTGAGGGGAGGTAACTTGAAACTGGCCTTTTTCTAGTTTCAGCTTACCGGGGCTATGTTGAAACTTCAACGTACCACCCGGTAATCTGAAACTAGTTTCAACGTACCCCCCCCCCCCCGGTATGCTGAAAGGGGGTACGCTGAAACGGCTACACCGGTAGGCCTATGTAGGGTTAATGTTAGTCCACCGTCTGCGGCGCTGGACAAATATTAAATCAACATAGCCTACCTCACGCAAATCAACACCGTTTGCGTAACCACTGGTAACATAATAGGCCTACCATTAAAGATTAAGTCAAATACCGTAAAATTTTCATCAAAAAATAGTTTAAAAGTCGGACTATTTGACATGTTGTAATTTTCTAATTACGACGTCCCTATATAAACACAAACCCTAAATTGCATTAGGCCGCCAGATGCGCTAACTTTTGAACTACAGTGCAACCTGTACATACCGGACCCTGTACAAACCGGAATCCTGTCTATACCGTAATAATTATTTGGTCCCGAATTAATTACACCCAAAACAATACTAATTAACCCTCTCTAAATCAGAACCTGTCTACTCCGAATACCGGACTCATTATTTTCCCCAAATGCATAAATTGTATTGTATTTCACCTGTCCAAACCGGAAGCGAATTTTTTTTTAGATTTTTTTTTAAATCGCATGCGGTGCACTAGGGTTAAACAGGTGGCGACAGGTGACGTAATGTTCATCCTGCTTGTTATCTGGTTATGCAATGGGGAAGGTGCGAAGTTAGTGCTGGTAACACCTTTTTCTCGTTAGAGGAACTATTATCATGATCATAGCACCTTTACTTTGAGATTGGTAAGATTTTTTAACAACATAATGGATTAATAAAATAATTGGTTAGTAAAATATTGTAACAAAATCTTTGCCGTATAAAATATTAAAAGGTCGTATCAATTCATAAACATATCAGTGCATCAAACAATAATTCTCACATACATTAGACTGTGTTTTTGGATAAATTTATTCTGTTTGTGATATTTACTGGCCCAATAAATAAATAAATAACGGTAGCTAAAATGAAAAAACATTTGATTGAATCTTTCATCGCTCGATTATTCCTATATTATTTTTTCCTCTTTAGTCAGGGCCCATTTTTCAAAAAGAGGCATTCTTAAAGTTTGTAAGGCATTTCTTAATAGAATTCGTCATACAGTTGTTTTCACACAATTCGGATATGCTGATTCCAAATCTGCCCCATGCCAAGCTCTATTTTTAGTTTTTCCCTTTCAAAACTGCAAAACAAAAATATATAGCAGATAAAGTCTCAATTATCATGATTATACATCATGTCTGGGTGCACAGCGGATACACAAACTTGACTTTCGTGTTCAAAATAACATTTTTGTTTTGAGGAATTTCATGTTTTAAGACCTGGTCAACTATCACGCAAAAAATCCAAGATGGCCGCCAATAATAGAGAAAGTACCATAACGTTTTGCTAAAAGTCATAGAAAATTGTTTTGGTGGCTAAATATAGGTTTTTAATACCAATAATTCTAGTACAATGCAGTAATAACCTCTAACTTTTATATTACATGTAATTTCAAGGACAAATCCAAGATGGCCGCCAATATACAGCAAGTACTATAACCATTTTTTTCTAAATGTCGTAGGAAGTTATTTTTGGCGCTCAAATAGTTTTCTGATACAAAAAATTAAACAGCATCATAAAACTCTACTTCCATGTTACATATAGTTACGGGGAATGCAAAAAATATGATTATTTAAAAACAACACATTAACTATGAGAAAATTGCACAAAAGTAGCATGTGTTACTTTCAACACTGTAGCTACAGGCTTGCTGTGTATATCTCAGATTTGCATGAATGCCATCATCTTGCATAATGATAATGCTAGAATAGTCACCCTCATCAATATATTGATCATATAGTTGTGCAGCTTCGGAACTGATGTAGCGACTCCTTGATAGGACGCCATCGGCTACTTTCTCGTGGTCCTAATTCACACTTAATCAAACTAAATGTGATAGTTCTTCAGGTTGAGCAGGAAGCTTTCACACGAGAACTAGTTGCAGTTGTCCATCAATGAAGCTCCAACCACAATCTCATAGATGTTTATAATATTGTTATCTGGCCAGAGCTGTATTTATTGTTAAACAGGCCTAAAATACAACGGAAACAATATCCACTTTTTGTGGCAGGGGTTATTGACGAAGAGGATACATTAAAATACTCCAATTGGCTTAGGTTCTAGTTATGGGTGTTTATGAATTAATTTAAATGTCTTTCTTTTAGAATTGATGTGCTGGTGTTGTGGAAGCCATTGAGACGGTTGAGTGGTACGATAAATGGATGGCATCATGCACAAGTGGGCTAACCCACATGAAAAAAACGATGAAAATGATGTCATTGATAGCAACAAGTTGATCAATATACGAGTTCCACATTCAGGGTTAGACTATTTGGTCACTGATCATGTTACCTTTCTGTGTTAATTTGTATTTATTCGTTGTATCATGTTGCAGCGCGATTTTTTCTCAAAATCGTCAAAATGTGGGTTAGCACAATTGTGCATGATGCCATCCAAATATCACTAGTTCTAGGTTTACACAGCTAGGCATTGCTATGATGAGAACGTTTCGAAAGAGAATGAGCATGTTTACACCAGTTCCTACGACTACCACATTGTCAGTATCTGACAGTTTGATTTCCGTAATACATTTAACGTCCCATCATGTACCTCAGTATTTTTCACACCTAAATACCAGTGTTCATTAAATAGTTGAATGGCATTGTTCTTTACCAAAAGTGGTGAATTTGAACATTGAACTGAAACTGTATTGCCCTCCTCCCTGATTCTGTACTTTATCTGTTATATATTCATCTGAGATAACATCGCAGTGTGCATGGAAATGTTTTTTGATGTAGGATACACGTGTCTTGCATAGATTATTAGATGATCGATGTTTATCACAGAGAATGTAATAGATAAGTAATAAAAACTCTGTATGAATGATAATTAATTTACTATGTCTGGAGCATGACATTCTATAACATTTAGTTGCCAAGACTAGGTTAGTTACTAACATCTTCTGAAGATGGTGTATGTTCATATTATATTTATAAAAAAAATTCATCGTCAGTATTTTCAACATTACCCTAGCGTGTCCTCAACCATCAATCTTATATGCCCGATATCGTGTAACTGTATTTTATCAGAGTTATTGATGGTGATATGTATCTCATTCAAGTTAGGGGAATAGAAATATGTGTAGCCTACATTATGGTTTTGTGTGGATCTCTGAGCCGATGGTTGGGACTTTATTCGTCCAATTATGTCTGGAAACGGTGTTATCAGCGCATTACCGGGCTTTCGTACGGTATTCTGATCAAAAATATAAAAATTTAGATGATACTTTTATCATGATTCTGTAAATTGTCAATCCGATTAAGAAACATAATCTTTATGTGATGTGCACGTTTTAACCAGCACAATATACCTAGTTACTAGAATCATAAATTGTTAATTTTAAACGACTTCTTGTCTCAATAGAGAAGGAACATTTATGTGTGTCATTATTGTCATGGTTATGCAGACCACCTTGATGGATTAACTTCATGTTTTGCTCAACCCTAGTACTGGGCTTGGGCAGGAGGGTGCCACCCGTGGCCAACTCATATTTAAATTATTGCTTTCTTCCTTACGGTACTGTAAAAACACGATGCAGGTGGATATCACATAGGCCACATACTAATAGGCCTAGAACGGATATATGGTGAGCGACAGGTTATCTAGTGCCGGACAGTGATCAACAATCATACAATATTTTTGTCAATAGTCTTAAACATTTTTACAACATGCCGGATATTACGTTTGTTTCTCTCGGCTTCTAAATGTGAAATAATGGCTTTATTAAATACATCATTATTATTACACTGGCCTACAATGTGTCGTTTTTACGATGTGTTTTTTCTCTCATAACTTTGTGAAATATTCATAATTGATGTTATCACGGCTCTGAATTGGTTTCCCGGGTGTGAGAAACCCAGCTGTAGACACCAAAAACACTTCACTACGTTATTTGCAAGCAAAGTTATAGTACATTGCCTTGCAACGTGGCGGCCATTTTGGATTTTGTCCTCTAGCGGCAAACGCACAAGGTGAAATTTAGGGGACTTTAAGTATACTGCTCAGGTGGGTTTTAATACACCGAAATGATGTTTTTATGTTTATTGTAAGCCAAGCCGTGATGTAAAGTTGTGACATTTTCACTAATTTTGGCGGCCATTTTGTTTTTAAATTTTGATTGGGAAAAACACAAAATTAGGCTTGGCATGGGGCAGATTTTGAATCAGCGTTCCCAAATTGTGTAAGAACAACTACAAGCCAAATTCTACTACAAAATGCCTTACCACGTCAGAAATTTCGAAAATGGGCCCTGACTATTAGTCAAGGCATTAATATTGTATTAAATGACATAATTATACAGTATCGGAGTTACGAAACAAAGAGTGTTGTCTTCATGAAACAGTTAAAAAAATAAAACTGCTGCAATATGATTAACTCCGTAGCGAAAGCACAACTTCTACTACCGCTTTGATATTTAAACGGACTGATGTAGGTGATAACAAATAGGCTCTGTGTTTGAAATGTGTGAGGGACGATCACAAGAATGTAATGTTATGTTAGATTAGGCACTAACAAATCAATGTTTATAAAATAACAAATGCGCTCCGTGTGTGAAATATGTGACACACAATTATAAAAAATGATAAATTATCACGGACACAATATGCATATATGTATATGTTCTAAAGATTTTTTTTATTTGGCGCCGGACGCGAAAATAATGAAGTCCTTGCGAAATTTCATTAAAATCGGTCTTTCATGAAAATCGGACTTCCTGTTTAATTATGCAATATTAACAAATTATGTTATTTGAAGTTCCGGGAATTTGGGAACTTGAAGTTCCGGAAATTTGGGAACTTGAAGTTCCCCGAGCTTGGAAACTTCGGAACTTGAAGTTCTGGGAACTTCGGAACTTGGGAGCTTCGGAACTCACTCTCAGGTGTCCCCTAACATAGCCTATAATTATTTTAATATAAGTTATCATCACACATAGTATAACAACGTTGATGAATCACGATGCGTAATCACATTAGATTATAGCCAGAAATCATACTGAGCTCCACGCCAGCCATTATCAGGATTATGCATTACAACAGACGCCGGGAATGAAGATTTATTGTAGATCAAGTTCAGATCAATTATCATGGTATAATGCGTGCAGATGGGCACACATTTTATAACTTGTATGTAGGCCTACCATACTAAGTCAGTTGCGACACAGCTTTTGTTGATGAGGGATCCTCATTATGTGTTTTAAGTCGGTTAAAAGCATCGTGGTTCTGCATTCTTAGCCGTGAAGCCCGTTGTGAAGGCCTCCGACTTCGGCCTCGACCTTTTTTCACAGCTGAGAATGCAAAAATATTCGAGCTTCATCCTCTGGGAAATGATCACAGTTATTTCAATCAGTATCAACTAACCTATTTGACACCCAGGTCCACGCCATTTATAAGTAGCCTGTAGACGGGGATCATTGGCGTCAGAATCAGCGCAGCCATCATCATTACATTCTCCGGTCTGACTGTCACATGCCTTTGTCTTACAGTGACACTCAAATATACATCCTTCTCCGAATATACATACGGCTGAAAAAAAGGGATGCATGATATACATAGAAGAACTATTAAATCATTTAGGTTAACATAATGTTAACAATTTAAAGTGATTCGATGATCACAAAGATAGTCTAACTGATAAGCCCAAGTTGAATATTTATATAAGCTTAAAGATATGGGTAATACATATTCCCCAACACATACACGACGTTAAGCCGATGCTGGGTTAATATCAGGTAGATATGCAAACGGTGTTCATTTGAGTGCGATATGGGAAAATACAACACTCGTCCAATGAATAAGATGTGAGCCTTTAGGCGAACACCTTATTCATTGGACATGTGATGTATTTTCCCACTATTCTTTTTAAGATACGCCAGAAAATAATTTGCATACTTCGTACAATGTAGAGCACCACCAATCACATACTGATTTGGTTTATTTACCAGTGATAGCTTATAACAATAAGTTTGGCTACGGATTCTAATTTGGATATTTGGTGCTAATTAGTTATTGCTGGGTTGTTAAAATAACTCATTTTTAGGTTTTATATAATTTTTTTACAAGTATTTTCAATTATTTTTTTCTGTAAACCTTTCCAGTCGCCATCTGGTCTATTTTTTGGGACCACTATGGAAATAAAGGTCACCAGACCCTTTATAGTGTCTCTAATCTCTGGTGACCAGTATGGTGGCCCCGATTGTTTTTATAATCATACTTACATGTACTGTTTACCGAGATAAATCAAATCAAATCAAAGACGGACGTTTTGTATGTTTTATGTTTTGGGTTAATATCAGGTAGATATGCAAACGGTGTTCATTTGAGTGCGATATGGGAAAATACAACACTCGTCCAATGAATAAGATGTGAGCCTTTAGGCGAACACCTTATTCATTGGACATGTGATGTATTTTCCCACATTGCACGACAACTGAACAACGTTTGTATTTTCTCACACGATGAAGTCATATATGACATAACTGTCATTGATTGTGCTTCAAGCTACAGCGAAAGTGCGATATGGGCTGATACCGATATAAGTCTCATAGTGAAAACCACTGCGCAGAGTGTGAGAAGATGTCTGCTTATGTGCATGAATAAATGTCAAGTGAAAACCGGGAGTTATTGTATCACATTGCACAATTTATTATTATTATAAATAATGTAAAAAACAGTTTCAATTAATAACGATTGACATGCCCTTGCCACAGGCATGTTATATCTACTCACCCTGTATCGCACACCTGGCTTCTTATGTCCTACGGGATTTTAAATAAATTACCTTGTTACCTTGTTTGCTGGCGTGATCAGTCACAATAACAATATATTATAACTGAGATAATATGTGGGGATCAGGTTGTCTAAATTTAGCCGAAAATTGCAATCGTTGAGTTTGAGAACAATATTACAATTTATTATGAAACTATCGCCATGAGTCACATGCTATTGGAATGGGACTGATCATCTGAGTAAGTGGATTATAGTGACACGCTGTGTAAATAAAACAAGAAACGTTATATAAATAACTATGCAACAGTTCCGTGTACCGTACTCATGCTAGCAAATCCACTATGTGTTAACATGGGATCGTTGATCAGTGTTATAATCAGTGCAATATAATCCGGTCCGCGTTTTGCCACCCCGGGAAAACCCGGGCTGGGCAATAATGCTTTTTAAGCAATAATGGGCAATAATGGGCAATATTAAAAAGTTTAAAAATAAAAAAATACTAGAATATCACAAAGTGAAAAGTAAAAATAATATTGTCAAAGCACACAATAATGGGCAATAACATGTGCCAATTGTAAAAGAAAAGGGATAAACAAAAAAATAAATGACGAGGTGTGGCAGTCGAATTGGGCAATAATGCGTAAATATTTAAATAAGGGAGAAATAACTGAAAACAAAACATTCATTTTATTTGTGTTATCATAAGCAAACGTTTATAATAATGTCCAGCAAGTTATTTAACATTGGGAGATTCATATCCAGGGCTAAAATCATTTTTTTGAATTGGGGATGGTCAGGTACATTAAACGGGAGATTTGTTTTTCATAGATAATATCACCACTAAATTTAAAATTGTGCAGGCCCTTATAATAATAATAATATTTTTTATTCAGCCTTCCAAAGAAGAGAACAATACATACATACAAATATTTCAATTGTAAAATAATAGTATTATAACGACTTTAGCAGCAAGCCTAAAATATACCGGTCATAAGGATTGCGGCTAAGCGGTACTTGCCAGACACTATCACATATGCCGTCTTCCGGCATATATAATAAATCAAGTATAACTTTTAAAATATAATCCTCTTATTTCAAATAATGTTGACAGCAGGCTATCAGCACTGATCAACTACATTCCGTAGTGGCTTCAAGTGGCGTAAAGTGTCATTCACTCATTCTTTTAAATGGCGTATCTATGATCATTAGCTTAATTTTTTTTGTCATGTACCAGATTTGTTTTAATCTTTTCCCCCATACTCATGAGTAATTTAAGTTATCATCAGCTACTTGGCAAGTAAATATTATGATGGATTGTGTGAGGGTGATACACCAATACAATTTATTTTAAATAGAATATATGCACAGCACAGAGTAAAATCACATTATGTCCTAGTGAAATTCCAATCATTCAGTTATATTATGTGAGCAAACAATCTAGAACAGGATCAAATATCGCCTACTATCTCCATGGTTTCAAATCGTCGTTATATATGTCGTTATATATGTTAGTTTCACCTGCATTTAAAACTCTTTCTGACTTCGAGTCGTTCTGAAAAATATATTTCTGTAATATCCTCCGGCATACTTTGTATTTTGTTTTGTTATTTGTAACCGGATGCAGTGCCGCGCCGTTTTTAAATCAGTTATAGCTACATGATTCTATTCATTTCAATGGGATAAGAATTATAAAATATGACACTCGAATAAAATACGTGTCGTGGAATACACATCATTCGGGGTATACAAATATACGTTGCCACTGATGGTGATGCGATTGAAATGGTTTCCTACAAAAAATAAATATTTCAACTACTGGCCATAAAATCATTTTAAAAACACTTCTTTCTGTTTTTTTAAGATTGCTTTGTAAAATGATATTAGTGCTATATCTGCTAATCTATGTTGATTGATTTCTAAAATATATGTTATATGTTATTTGATAATCTATTATTTGTCACAAAAACAATGCGTCCCAAAATGAGATTGTACTCCTTTATCTGCCAGTCGGTAGGTGGAGAGTGTACCATCTTTTTAAGATACGCCAGAAAATAATTTGCATACTTCGTACAATGTAGAGCACCACCAATCACATACTGATTTGGTTTATTTACCAGTGAAAGCTTATAACAATAAGTTTGGCTACGGATTCTAATTTGGATATTTGGTGCTAATTAGTTATTGCTGGGTTGTTAAAATAACTCATTTTTAGGTTTTATATAATTTTTTTACAAGTATTTTCAATTATTTTTTTCTGTAAACCTTTCCAGTCGCCATCTGGTCTATTTTTTGGGGACCACTATGGAAATAAAGGTCACCAGACCCTTTATAGTGTCTCTAATCTCTGGTGACCAGTATGGTGGCCCCGATTGTTTTCATAATCATACTTACATGTACTGTTTACCGAGATAAATCAAATCAAATCAAAGACGGACGTTTTGTATGTTTTATGTTGCTGGAGGTGGTTAACATTTTCAAGGGGGATATAAACATGATAAAAAGCTTATTTTGCTAACCACATGATTTTAAATCGACTGTCAGACATAGAAGGACACCATATTGTAATCTATTTACACATGCGTTATTGACTGTTTGATACTCCTTACATTATATTTTAGTATATGGAGTCCTAACATGCAGGTATAAATTGTAGGTTCGTATACATGCATATCTTATCGGGTTCCGCCACATAACTTCGGATCAAGGGACGCAAAACACTGACAATTTGAAGATAGAAAGCATAGATCTAGAGTAGATAAAACGTAACTCACCATCAACTTTGGTGACTGAGACTGTAAAAACTATCCAGAATATATAAACAACCAGGAAGTAAGATATGCCAGTAGGTACGTGTCCAGTCATGGTTCTGTCACAAACTACAGACATTCAAACACATAGTCAAATTGGCTTGCATTACATGTGCATGTATGTAGACCTATTCATGATATAACATATATAAGCACATTTAAGACAGGCAGTCATGCGAGTCGAGCCCCTGCCACTATGTAGCCTATATGAGCGCGCTCATTAAACTAGAGCCGCTTATTACAAAAAACAAATTTTTTCTGCACAACGCGTGCATTAGAAACACGACAATTTCGAATAAAACATTCCTCCAGCTATGTTTTTTTATTTGTTTTTTTTCATCGCCCGCATTAACTGTTTAAAAATTGGTCGCCCTCATTAACTTGTCCAGCAACAGGTCCAAAGTGTTTTCTTAATTTTTTTCCCGCCCTCCCGCTGTAGTTTTTTTCTCATCTAAAACATAAATAAATAAATAAATAAAGTAACTTATGGGCAATGACATGATAGCTGGGGGAAAAAGTGCGAGGTAATGCGTGCGAGCTATTGGGTTATCGCCCACCTGCGATTTTTCGTATAATCACAGGCAAGGGGGAGTCGCGATCTCTGCGAAATCTCGTGAAGGCCTATATTTTTAATTCCGACACAGGCACTGCAAAGCAAGTGATTACCCACCTTGTTGGCTACACATATCTACACATATGTAACATAAATTATGCCCGTACGAGTTTTAACTAGTGATATTTACAAGTGGACGGAAAAGAAAGATTTGGAACAAATAAATATTTGAAACCTGGATACCATACCGTGGGATGCGCCCACAAACTTCGTCGTGATAGGCATTAGGGGGCCACTATTAGATTCCCAGGGGGGGGGGGGGGCAGGAGTATTTGTCGCGGGCAAATTATTTATTTCAACCGGGCTCGTCGGCGCGCTGAAAATTTCACATTTTGTTACATGTTTATATGGAACAGTTCTTGAAGTAATGGTAATGGTGGCCCCCTTATGGCGTAACGACTACACCACCGCCCCCATCTGGACTGGAGAACAAACAATATTGTTCACAAAAACCCCTACGTGCCAGATACTGAAACCGCCTTTGGTTGATACTCGAGGTGTCCTCATGGCACGCTAGCCCTTTAAAGCCTCACATCATTTTACATCATTTAAAACATACTTGTTTTTCTCATAACTAATTGGGTGTTTAGAAGGCAAATTTCGATGAAACTGTTCTACGAATACATGGTACTTTTCTTTAATTTATCACCCACTTCCAGTCATCCTAATCACTACAGGTCGAGAAATGCAACAGCTATTCGCGGCTGGTAGTGGATGAAGATGAAAATGTTAAATTCAGGCCCGAAAGGGTTAATGAACTTTATTAAAATCCATAACACACGACACTTTAAACCAATGGTAATTTTAATGCTGGGGCAGCGACGCAGACAGTGGTCTAACATTTAACCGCTGTTCTGTCAACACATGATTCAATGTGTCGTGCTAGTTATAACAAAAAATAAAATATATTACGAACACAATACGTAATACACTTAAAAATGACCATACAATATAATCTTTTGAACCCAAATCCTCATAGTTTGCCTTTTTTAAGAAATAGTCGTTTATGGCGAAGATGTGTGTGAAAACGCAGTCTTGCTCTCGCTAAGAAAACGTTTTAAACCGACCGTGTCCAATAGATTCCTTGATATTCGAAACCTTATATTGACTCTAACTTTTTAAAATTGACCCAAAATTGACGACGATATGGTGATTATATTGTAGTCCTTTGTGCGCAAATGAGGCGGAAGGGGGGGGGGGTGTCGGGATTAATCTTGTAGGCTTTTCATAATTTGTAGATACAATCTATTTTACGTGCATAAGCCTCCTGACTAGCTGTCCAGATATGTATAAATATCGTTGTATATACGAGCAGGGTTAGGTTCAATATCTTCACCATTATTATAATTATGTAAATATGACCTAAGTATCGAATGTATAACTAAGTATGTATGAAGAGAGTATACTGTGCGAACAATCTGTTTCACATAGGCGAAAGTTCCTATCCATTGTACACTAGCGTTATATATTAACTGTTGAGCAACAGTAACCTAAGCTATAACATGTATCAAGCCTAAGCCTCAACGCATTATTTGTCCCCCAACATGATATAATAAATGTAATATTAGTGATTTATTTTAATAATACAATACGAATTGATATTAATTTGAATTTACAGAGACATATTATATATATGCGACCTATCGCATAATATGCTTACATGTAACCAGTAGAACTGTATTTAGGTCACTTAATACTTATTAGTTTTTTTATATAGATACATATAATATTCGAACCACAGCATTCTATGTTTACACGTTACCAGTAAAACGGTATTTAGTTCCATTCATATTTATCAATTTGTCACACATACACGACGCACAGCAAACGGCTTAAATTACACAAATTATAGCAGTGCGTCGTTGTGTGTCCATGCATTGTATCAGGATTAGAATAGAGCCAGCGACTTTAAGACGAATGAAATTAAATGAAATGAATCGGGCTTTAGGCCACCTTTGTGCACATATAGGCTAAACTGGGCCAGGAGAACCTCCTGAGGATGGTGAGATGATTGAGATGACACTGTCCTCCAGACACAGGATTCGAAATTGGAGCCCTGGCGGTCTGAGGCCGAGCACGCTACCTCTCGGTCACGGGGGCTCCCCGCAATACTGACTTTCACACGTGGATGGGGAAGAAACATTTTTTGTTTCTTTCAAACCGCCGAGATCGGGAACCGAACCCCGAACTCTGGCGTGAAAGGCAGCGCTGCTAACCACTACCCTAGGGCCCCCGCCTGTTTAAGACGAATGAACAGCGTGCTATAAGTAAATCATGTGTATAAACCTGCGAGTACACAGCAGAATACACCGCGCATCGCCAGCGCGAGGCACAACTAAGTCAGGAATCATTTACCATGCTCATGGACGTTATATGTAAACTGGACATGCGTTAGAAACACGTTAGATGGGTGCTATATGCACGCTCTGTGCCGAATTTTTTTTTGTGTTTTTCATAGCGCTAAGATTGAGTCACACAAAGTCATAGTCGACGCACGACCCACGCACTGAAAATGAATAATTTTTGCTAGAGCGTCTGTCATGCGTCCGGTCGTGCGTCATCACTCGTTACTGGTGTTGCACTAGCGCTGCATATATTTTTGTGCACACTGTAATCGCCAAAGAGAATTGTGTATGTTTGAAATATTGAATACATATGAACGCATAAATATACACGCCAGCAGACCACCAGAAACACGTAGGGTGCGCTAGAATAACGTCATATTAACGCTAGATACACGCAGAGCTGACGTTCTATGCTCGTCGTTTTTCTGTTTAATGTCTACCTAGCGTAATCAGGGCGCATGCATAGCGAGTATCATTCTGTTATTATTTGCGGGCCTGGCGAGTCTATTGTATGTCCCGAGTTCTTGTAGCGTTTCAATAACGTGTACCTGACATATAAAAGGGTAGAGCCAACACCTCCTGATCACTTCCCCTCTGATTATCATGGTGATGAAAGAGGCTCCATCGTCAATAACGTGTACCTGACATATAAAAGGGTACAGCCAACACCTTCTGAACACTTCCCCTCTGATTATCATAGTGATGAAAGAGGCTCCATCGCAATAACGTGTACCTGACATATAAAAGGGTAAAGCCAACACCTCCTGATCACTTCCCCTCTGGTTATCATGGTGATGAAAGAGGCTCCATCGTCAATAACGTGTACCTGACATATAAAAGAGTACAGCCAACACCTCCTGATCACTTCCCCTCTGATTATCATGGTGATGAAAGAGGCTCCATCGCAATAACGTGTACCTGACATATAAAAGGGTCTTGTATGTTTACTAATATGATTTAGAGTTGATCAAATATATCTCATTGCCCAGTCATATATCAATAATACTTTTGACCAGTAGTTTGATGCATTGCACATGGTTCAACATTTTATGTTACTCGTTCGTGTATGTTACACCAGCGAAATCCTTAATCAGTGAGATTCAATTGGTGAAGTCACAGCTGTGTGGCGTATGTCATCTCACAGATACAAACAAAAAACGCCAGACGTGGTATTCACATCGGAAAATTTTATTTTTTATAGTGCTTTGTATTTTTTGCAATTTTTTATAGTTAAACTGACGTCCCCATGAGCAAAATCGATGTAGAACACACGCCATTCTAAAGGAGGAGGGAATGAAAACTTAATCACAATATAATATATAGATAGCGCTGGTGGAGTATCGCTTCATTCAGTGTATGATCCCAATATGCATGGCAAAAAAGCTTTAATAAGGTACAACAATCAGTGTGCGGACATGAAGGAATAAAGCAAAGGAAACATAATAAAGATGCAGTAGCAGCGTCACTCACGTTGTTATTATCAGTCATGTTTTGTGATTTGACCATTTTTTGTTATATTTGGCAGATTATTATTTTGTTAGTTTAGTTCTACAATGTTCATCGCTAAAGTGTAGGTATTGACGGCAATAGATCACACTCGGCTGTCTAAAAGAATCAATGTTTTTTTAGAACTACGTGATTTAGCCATATGGGTACGGAAAAGATTATCCACACAAGTGCATGATGCTGTATGTAAACACCAGGTATTCGATCAGTTTGTTTTTGATATATATACAGAGGAAGAGCTCATGGTTACACTGTTATTAAGTCGTCAACAAAACAAAGAATGAAATTACAAGAGGAAGAGCACATAGTTACATTGCGATTAAGTCATCGGCCAAAAAAGAGTGAAATTACAAGAGGAAGAGCACATAATTACAATGTTATTAAGTCATCGACATAAAAAGAGTGATAATATTTACAAGTTAAACCTAAATTAGATATATAGATAGACTACTGCATTCAAAAATATACATTATTTGGAAAATATGACATTCATCGTAGTTACATAAGTATACGTGTGAATTGCAGCAGAGTACACAGGAAAACCCCAGTCACACATACACGACGCACAGCAAACGGCTTAAATTACACAAATTATAGCAGTGCGTCGTTGTGTGTCCATGCATTGTATCAGGATTAGAATAGAGCCAGCGACTTTAAGACGAATGAAATGAAATGAAATGAATCGGGCTTTAGGCCACCTTTCTGCACATATAGGCTAAACAGGGCCAGGAGAACCTCCTGAGGATGGTGAGATGATTGAGATGACACTATCCTCCAGACACAGGATTCGAAATTGGAGCCCTGGCGGTCTGAGGCCGAGCACGCTACCTCTCGATCACGGGGGCTCCCCGCAATACTGACTTTCACACGTGGATGGGGAAGAAACATTTTTTGTTTCTTTCAAACCGCCGAGACCGGGAACCGAACCCCGAACTCTGGCGTGAAAGGCAGCGCTGCTAACCACTACCCTAGGGCCCCCGCCCGTTTAAGACGAATGAACAGCGTGCTATAAGTAAATCCTGTGTATAAATCAGCGAGTACACAGCTTTTTGCCACCGCGTTGCGCGTTAGCAGGGCGACAAAGTTAACGAATACACCGCACATCGCCAGCGCGAGGCACAACTAAGTCAGGAATCATTTACCATGCTCATGGACGTTATATGTAAACTGGACATGCGTTAGAAACACGTAAGATGGGTGCTATATGCACGCTCTGTGCCGAATTTTTTTTTGTGTTTTTCATAGCCATAAGATTGAGTCACACAAAGTCATAGTCGGCGCACGACCCACGCACTAAAAATGGATTATTTTTGCTAGAGCGTCTGTCATGCGTCGGTCGTGCGTCATCACTCGTTACTGGTTCGTGGAGCGTGTTGCACTAACGCTGCACATATTTGTGTGCTCACTGTAACCGCCAAAGGGAATTGTGTATGTTTGAAATATTGAATACATATGAACGCATAAATATACACGCCAGCAGACCACCAGAAAAACGTAGGGTGCGCTAGAATAACGTCATATTAACGCTAGATACACGCAGAGCTGACGTTCTATGCTCGTCGTTTTTCGGTTTAATGTCTACCTAGCGTAATCAGGGCGCATGCATAGCGAGTATCATTCTGTTATTATTTGCGGGCCTGGCGAGTCTATTGTATGTCCCGAGTTCTTGTAGCGTTTCAATAACGTGTACCTGACATATAAAAGGGTAGAGCCAACACCTCCTGAACACTTCCCCTCTGATTATCATGGTGATGAAAGAGGCTCCATCGTCAATAACGTGTACCTGACATATAAAAGAGTACAGCCAACACCTCCTGATCACTTCCCCTTTGATTATCATGGTGATGAAAGAGGCTCCATCGTCAAAAACGTGTACCTGACATATAAAAGGGTACAGCCAACACCTCCTGAACACTTCTCCTCTGATTATCATGGTGATGAAAGAGGCTCCATCGTCAATAACGTGTACCTGACATATAAAAGAGTACAGCCAACACTTCCTGATCACTTCCCCTCTGATTATCATGGTGATGAAAGAGGCTCCATCGCAATAACGTGTACCTGACATATAAAAGGGTACAGCCAACACCTCCTGAACACTTCCCCTCTGATTATCATGGTGATGAAAGAGGCTCTATCGCAATAACGTGTACCTGACATATAAAAGGGTAAAGCCAACACCTCCTGATCACTTCCCCTCTGATTATCATGGTGATGAAAGAGCCTCCATCGTCAATAACGTGTATCTGACATATAAAAGGGAAACGCCAACACCTCCTGATCACTTCCCCTCTGATTATCATGTTGATGAAAGAGGCTCCATCGTCAATAACGTGTACCTGACATATAAAAGGGTACAGCCAACACCTCCTGAACACTTCCCCTCTGATTATCATGGTGATGAAAGAGGCTCCATCGTCAATAACGTGTACCTGACATATAAAAGAGTACAGCCAACACCTCCTGATCACTTCCCCTCTGATTTTCATGGTGATGAAAGAGGCTCCATCGCAATAACATGTACCTGACATATAAAAGGGTACAGCCAACACCTCCTGAACACTTCCCCTCTGATTATCATGGTGATGAAAGAGGCTCCATCGCAATAACGTGTACCTGACATATAAAAGGGTAAAGCCAACACCTCCTGATCACTTCCCCTCTGATTATCATGGTGATGAAAGAGGCTCCATCGTCAATAACGTGTACCTGGCATATAAAAGGGTAAAGCCAACACCTCCTGATCACTTCCCCTCTGATTATCATGGTGATGAAAGAGGCTCCATCGCAATAACGTGTACCTGACATATAAAAGGGTCTTGTATGTTTACTAATATGATTTAGAGTTGATCAAATATATCTCATTGCCCAGTCATATATCAATAATACTTTTGACCAGTAGTTTGATGCATTGCACATGGTTCACCATTTTATGTTACTCGTTCGTGTATGTCACACCAGCGAAATCCTTAATCAGTGAGATTCAATTGGTGAAGTCACAGCTGTGTGGCGTATGTCATCTCACAGATACAAACAAAAAACGCCAGACGTGGTATTCACATCGGAAAATTTTATTTTTTATAGTGTTTTGTATTTTTTGCAATTTTTTATAGTTAAACTGACGTCCCCATGAGCAAAATCGATGTAGAACACACGCCATTCTAAAGGAGGAGGGAATGAAAACTTAATCACAATATAATATATAGATAGCGCTGGTGGAGTATCGCTTCATTCAGTGTATGATCCCAATATGCATGGCAAAAAAGCTTTAATAAGGTACAACAATCAGTGTGCGGACATGAAGGAATAAAGCAAAGGAAACATAATAAAGATGCAGTAGCAGCGTCACTCACGTTGTTATTATCAGTCATGTTTTGTGATTTGACCATTTTTTGTTATATTTGGCAGATTATTATTTTGTTAGTTTAGTTCTACAATGTTCATCGCTAAAGTGTAGGTATTGACGGCAATAGATCACACTCGGCTGTCTAAAAGAATCAATGTTTTTTTAGAACTACGTGATTTAGCCATATGGGTACGGAAAAGATTATCCACACAAGTGCATGATGCTGTATGTAAACACCAGGTATTCGATCAGTTTGTTTTTGATATATATACAGAGGAAGAGCTCATGGTTACACTGTTATTAAGTCGTCAACAAAACAAAGAATGAAATTACAAGAGGAAGAGCACTTAGTTACATTGCGATTAAGTCATCGGCCAAAAAAGAGTGAAATTACAAGAGGAAGAGCACATAATTACAATGTTATTAAGTCATCGACATAAAAAGAGTGATAATATTTACAAGTTAAACCTAAATTAGATATATAGATAGGCTACTGCATTCAAAAATATACATTATTTGGAAAATATGACATTCATCGTAGTTACATAAGTATACGTGTGAATTGCAGCAGAGTACACAGGAAAACCCCAGTCACACATACACGACGCACAGCAAACGGCTTAAATTACACAAATTATAGCAGTGCGTCGTTGTGTGTCCATGCATTGTATCAGGATTAGAATAGAGCCAGCGACTTTAAGACGAATGAAATGAAATGAATCGGGCTTTAGGCCACCTTTGTGCACATATAGGCTAAACAGGGCCAGGAGAACCTCCTGAGGATGGTGAGATGATTGAGATGACAATGTCCTCCAGACACAGGATTCGAAATTGGAGCCCTGGCGGTCTGAGGCCGAGCACGCTATCTCTCGGTCACAGGGGCTCCCCGCAATACTGACTTTCACACGTGGATGGGGAAGAAACATTTTTTGTTTCTTTCAAACCGCCGAGACCGGGAACCGAACCCCGAACTCTGGCGTGAAAGGCAGCGCTGCTAACCACTACCCTAGGGCCCCCGCCCGTTTAAGACGAATGAACAGCGTGCTATAAGTAAATCATGTGTATAAATCAGCGAGTACACAGCTTTTTGCCACCGCGTTGCGCGTTAGCAGGGCGACAAAGTTAACGAATACACCGCACATCGCCAGCGCGAGGCACAACTAAGTCAGGAATCATTCACCATGCTCATGGACGTTATATGTAAACTGGACATGCGTTAGAAACACGTTAGATTGGTGCTATATGCACGCTCTGTGCCGAATTTTTTTTTGTGTTTTTCATAGCCATAAGATTGAGTCACACAAAGTCATAGTAGGCGCACGACCCACGCACTAAAAATGGATTATTTTTGCTAGAGCGTCTGTCATGCGTCGGTCGTGCGTCATCACTCGTTACTGGTTCGTGGAACGTGTTGCACTAACGCTGCACATATTTGTGTGCTCACTGTAACCGCCAAAGGGAATTGTGTATGTTTGAAATATTGAATACATATGAACGCATAAATATACACGCCAGCAGACCACCTGAAAAACGTAGGGTGCGCTAGAATAACGTCATATTAACGCTAGAGACACGCAGAGCTGACGTTCTACGCTCGTCGTTTTTTGGTTTAATGTCTACCTAGCGTAATCAGGGCGCATGCATAGCGAGTATCATTCTGTTATTATTTGCGAGCCTGGCGAGTCTATTGTATGTCCCGAGTTCTTGTAGCGTTTCAATAACGTGTATCTGACATATAAAAGGGTAGAGCCAACACCTCCTGAACACTTCCCCTCTGATTATCATGGTGATGAAAGAGGCTCCATCGTCAATAACGTGTACCTGACATATGAAAGAGTACAGCCAACACCTCCTGATCACTTCCCCTTTGATTATCATGGTGATGAAAGAGGCTCCATCGTCAATAACGTGTACCTGACATATAAAAGGGTACAGCCAACACCTCCTGAACACTTCCCCTCTGATTATCATGGTGATGAAAGAGGCTCCATCGTCAATAACGTGTACCTGACATATAAAAGAGTACATCCAACACCTCCTGATCACTTCCCCTCTGCTTATCATGGTGATTAAAGAGGCTCCATCGCAATAACGTGTACCTGACATATAAAAGGGTACAGCCAACACCTCCTGAACACTTCCCCTCTGATTATCATGGTGATGAAAGAGGCTCTATCGCAATACCGTGTACCTGACATATAAAAGGGTAAAGCCAACACCTCCTGATCACTTCCCCTCTGATTATCATGGTGATGAAAGAAGCTCCATCGTCAATAACGTGTATCTGACATATAAAAGGGTAAAGCCAACACCTCCTGATCACTTCCCCTCTGATTATCATGTTGATGAAAGAGGCTCCATCGTCAATAACGTGTATCTGACATATAAAAGGGTGAAGCCAACACCTCCTGATCACTTCCCCTCTGATTATCATGGTGATGAAAGAGGCTCCATCGCAATAACGTGTACCTGACATATAAAAGGGTGAAGCCAACACCTCCTGATCACTTCCCCTCTGATTATCATGGTGATGAAAGAGGCTCCATTGCAATAACGTGTACCTGACATATAAAATGGGTAAAGCCAACACCTCCTGATCACTTCCCCTCTGATTATCATGGTGATGAAAGAGGCTCCATCGTCAATAACGTGTACCTGACATATAAAAGAGTACATCCAACACCTCCTGATCACTTCCCCTCTGCTTATCATGGTGATGAAAGAGGCTCCATCGCAATAACGTGTACCTGACATATAAAAGGGTACAGCCAACACCTCCTGAACACTTCCCCTCTGATTATCATGGTGATGAAAGAGGCTCTATCGCAATAACGTGTACCTGACATATAAAAGGGTAAAGCCAACACCTCCTGATCACTTCCCCTCTGATTATCATGGTGATGAAAGAGGCTCCATCGTCAATAACGTGTACCTGACATATAAAAGGGTAAAGCCAACACCTCCTGATCACTTCCCCTCTGATTATCATGGTGATGAAAGAGGCTCCATCGTCAATAACATGTACCTGACATATAAAAGAGTAAAGCCAACACCTCCTGATCACTTCCCCTCTGATTATCATGGTGATGAAAGAGGCTCCATCGTCAATAACGTGTACCTGGCATATAAAAGGGTAAAGCCAACACCTCCTGAACACTTCCCCTCTGATTATCATGGTGATTAAAGAGGCTCCATCGCAGTAACGTGTACCTGGCATAAAAAAGGGTAAAGCCAACACCTCCTGATCACTTCCCCTCTGATTATCATGGTGATGAAAGAGGCTCCATCGTCAATAACGTGTACCTGACATATAAAAGGGTACAGCCAACACCTCCTGAACACTTCCCCTCTGATTATCATGGTGATGAAACAGACTCGATTGTACTGATTATTTGTAGGAAAAACACTAAAACAATGGATGGACCCGAGAAATAAATGAAATGAAATGAATCGGGCTTCCGGCCCCTTTTTTGCACATACAGGCTAAATTGGGCAAGGAAAACCTTCTGAGGATGGTGAGATGAGTGAAATTACACTGCCCTCCAGACGCAGGATTCGAAATTCAAACCCTGGACGTTTGAGACCGATCACGCTACATCTCTGTCAAGGAGGCTCCCCACAATACTACGTTTTTGGGTGGATGGGGGAGAATTTTTTTTGTTTCTTCAAACCTAAACGAACGTTAACCTAGAACTCTAGCGTGAAAGGCAGCGGAGCTAGCCACCACCCTAGGGCCCCTGCCCTAGGCCCGAGAGGCTGCGACTACAATGAATTTTATTAGTGTAAGGGAAACAAAATATTATGTTGCGATATAGTAACAACTCCCAAAATTAAAATATTCGTGATTTGAAACAAATACTTTTCCCCACACTATCATTACACGTTCAGGGTCTACTTATTGAAAATAATTGAATAAAATACACTATACGAAATTGCAATGTAATATTATCCAAATAATACAATATAAGTATAATCATGTTCATTCAAAATCATGATAGAGTAATGCATACTTTGCAATAATAGGAGATTTTATCTGATTTTACTGTTTTTTAAGCTTTATTTTTTATTTATCGGCCATTTTCCCTTCGTTGGCTATTTGATTTTTGGTGGCCATGTTGAATTATGTTTTGATAGCAGCTTATCAATTTAATACTTTGGGTACAAATTTAACTTATTTTCTGCCTCAAACTCTCCTTTTCCGAGAGATATCAGTTTCAATTTTATAATGTAAGCCCTTTCCATTTCATTGTGTCACATCGTTCTCTCGTTCGCCAGCAACGAACAAAATGTTTCTCTTCCGCTCATTGGTAAAGATTCAATATTGTGGGGAACCTCCGTGACCGAGAGGTAGCGTCCTTGGCCTCAGACAGCAAGAGCTCGATTTTCGAATCATGTGTCCGGAGGGAAGTGTCAGCTCATTCATCTCACCATCCTCGGGACGTACTCCTGGCCCGGTTTAGCTTATATGTGCACAAAGCTGGCCTAAAAACTCCATTCAATTCATTTAATTTTCGCTAGTACGTTGTAAGCTGCAGCGTGGCAGTCGAGGGCAACGCGTCTGCCCTGCGCTCGCCACCCGCTGGTTGTTTGCCCAGCGCTCAAGCAACAAGCCGTGACTGTGTTATTTCTACAGCTTAACCCTTAGAGCTCTGAAGAACGACATTTAATTTGTAGTCATTTTTGAACGAGGCACGGATCCAAGTGCTGGAAATTGTAGGCCCTATTGATTTGTGGCGATAAAGCCAAAAACATTATGTTGTCATAAATTTAGGACTATTTTTTTCTTTTAAAAATAATTACTTCTTAGGCCTATGTACCAACAAACTGAACACAATTCTGTGATCGTCGACATTTAGTGTTCTAGGGCTTAACCCTTTAACCGCCGGTGCCGCATAAATTCGGATTTTCATTTTTTATTGGCACATTAAGTACCATGTTTTAAACATGTTAAAGATAAAATGTGAAATCAATCAGCAAGATTTGAAAAGAGATGACCACTATTTTGTCAAATCTGAATAATTTTCACTCACTTGAAGTTGTGGATCGCGTCAGCGAGGCTGAACTTCAAGTGGGTAAAAATTCAAATTAAATAATTTGGCGGTTAAATGGTTAATGCGCACTGCCTGCGCTCAATGCATTTGAAACACGCTGTGAATTCGCACTCAACTCGCCCCATTTTTGACAATCCGCTCTTAATTTGTATTTTTTCATGCGTGGACTGGGCGCCATGTAAGTGTGACTGGGGCGAACTTCGGTTCAACGAATTTGGAGCGTGTGCTGTACTTGTGCCTAACGGGGTTATACTGGCGATGGTGTGATATTCTTCTGGCGTCTATATTCACACGTTGAAAAACGCTCACATTTTTTGAACATGCAGAAACTGTACGCATATGTTGACGCACACAATAAACGAATAACGCTCATCCCGCTCTTCTCGTAAATTCATCAACGAGTTTTGACGCACGCCTGGTGATTCACAACGCACAACTCAAAATTCTTCATTTTTTTTGTGCGCTAGACGTTCGTGATTGTATGTCTTACTGGGCCTTCAAATGAAATGAAATGAATCGAGCTTTAGGCCACCTTTGTGCGCATATAGGCTAAAGCGGGCCAGGAGAACCTCATGAGGATGGTGAGATGAATGAGATAACACTGTCCTTCAGACACAGGATTCAATATTCGAGCCATGGCGGTCTGAGGCCGAGCACGCTACCTCTCGGACACGGAGGCTCCCCACAATGCTGAATTTCATATGTGGATGGGGAAGAAATATTTTGTTTTTTCAAACCACCGAGACCGGGAACCGAACCCCAAACTCTAGCGTGAAAGGCAGTGGTGCTAACCACTACCCTAGGGCCCCCGCCCACTGGGCCTTCAGGAACTAATACAAAATGTTTGCTTATTTAATTGATTAATTAATTATTTTATTTATATATCAAAAGTCCAGAATTGCATAACCGCAGACGGATGCACCGAAGCAAGGCCAAAAGTGTATGTTTATGTACTATGTTTATGTATTTATTTTTTTAATTTTTCATATACAATCATATTTGCTCAAAATAGTATATATCTTGAGGAGCGCGAGGATGGGCGTAGACTGGGTGTATTAGAGGTATATAATGAGATGAAATAAAATAAAATAAAACGTATTCTTGTTGTAAATCAGTTGATTTATTAAAATGGTAGTATTCGTACAATTGTTTTGCATTTCAGAATAAAAAATGTGTAAAAATGTCACCAGTTACAATATAGAGTGAGTGATTACAATAGCACCAATCAAACGTAACCAGCAAAAGTGCGATCACACGGTTTGCAAGGTGTATTTTTAAATATCCAAGTGAATGTCATGTAACTCTTTGTGAAGTTGGCACATGTGGCAAAAATCGAAATGAATTTAAATTGCTTAACAAATTCGACAGTTGGGCCGTCAGTTTATAATCAACGATTTTTTAAAGCTAGCATTGTACGCCTCATACTATTGGTGATTAGTAACATGCCTCTGTTTATATGATATATCATGATAAAAATCGTATCAAACAACACGAACAACAGTAGGTTTTGCAAAATTTCGAAAAAAACATACAGTACCACGGGTAACAATATTACGTAATCATGATATTACTACACATTCAAATAACCCCTTTCAAATGTAATATGTGGCGACATGCCTTCAATAATAATGCATTTTAGATGTGTGACATATTATCCAGCTGAGTCTAGACATTGATCCAATTTTGAATTAATGTTTTGTCAGCGTCTGTTAGAAACTCGTACGACATTCTGACTCAAAACATTAGCACACAGTTAAGTTCTTGGCAAAAATTGCACTTAAATTGAATTGCATATATGTTGTATATAAGGCGATATTTGTGAGTATAGAACCTGATGTTGAAAAATGTACAATCATCAAATCTACATAAGACAGTTAAAGGGACTATGTAGGATGACATCATTATTGTTTTTTTAATTTTGTAATGAAGTAGTGTATCCCACGTATCATGCTTTTATTTATTTCAGAATTTTTAGATTTTAAAAAATATTAAACATCAACATTTGAATCCAGCGAAAACCCAAGCAAACTGTGTGTATACCTAAACACCTACTAAAGGTCCATTAAATGTTTCTACAGCAATGGGCCACATGTTGATGCCGTCGGCCAAGGGTTGAGCAGACAATCAGTGTTGTGGGGTACCCCCTCCCCCCTCGATCATTGAGTTCCCACACCAATTAAGAGCGGCAGCTATTGATCTAACCAGGTGGTTACTTTAATCATGCCACCTGAGATAGTCAGTATGTGTGGTCCAATGTGGTGTATGCTGTAAACAATCTTGTTTACATGACAATATTCGTCTCGAGACAAACAATTGAAAGTGTCGTGTACATTTTTATCTCTAAATACTAGATACAGAGACAAACAGCAGTAATTTCTCACTTTTCAAGTAAGCTGTTACTGCTGTTTGCCTTTGCAGAACAGTATTGTTTGACAAATCTGTTATCATTGTCTTGTGAATACGCACTATAATAATTACAAACTTTATTTTATAAAAATAACAAATATTATGTATTGTATATCACATAGTAATAAAGTCCATTGCGTCGAGTGCAACAATTTCATAGTGCAAATGGTAAATAGTACCACACGATATTAGACGCCAGTCTGTGAGACAATATCTTATGGTGTAAATTTATAATACATAGTTGCTTACAATATGAGCGAGCCACATACATCGTGTTTCAGATTATACCAAGACACAAGCAAAATGGCTTGTGGGTACACGGTTGGGAAATATTTATTTATTATGCTAACACATTTTTTGGGCTGTAATAAAGTGCAAAAGGCGATAACTACTTAAATGTATAGTAAGCAGCTACTGCAGTTTGCTTTATCAGTGCAGTATGATAAAGCATCTACATCTATACCGTTATAGACATATAACCTTTCCCCATAATGCTGGTCTACTATACAACAACATAACTTCAAAAATCCATGTGGTATGGATAATTTCGTTACTTTACTTCTGTGCTGTTTATCAGAGATAAAATGATAGCAGCCAATATGTACAATAATTATTATTATATTGAATGGCTTTGCTGATCTGGAATTGTGGTGAATAATAAGTAGAACTTAAATGCACCAAACTAATTGAGACATCACAGTGAATGCTCCAAGACGCTTACAATGCAGTCAAAACTCGGCAGACATGAGACGAGGTTTTGTTGGATCAGAAAATAATCCGTCCGGGTTACTACATTCTATACTTTTAATATACTTATTTTGATATGAAAGAGATATAACACGATTCGACGGAATCAGAGATCTGAATGTTGAGTGATGCCTACAATTATTTAGTTTTTGTCTCAATTTAAAACACACAATATGAATATAAAACACTCACGACAAACCAATTTGACCAATTTGGGTTCAACGTTGATCGCATTTCTAACGCTGCACAACATATGAAACCAACAATGGGTCAGTGCTCTGTATTTGTTGGGATTAGTTGCAATATTTTATGGACAACCTCTACATCATTTTAAGCATTGTTTGAAACATGTATGTAGAAAAATGCAGATCCGTGGATCCGAATCTATTTTTGATAATACACTAACGTCACATGTGTATTATATAACAAGTAACAAATACTTAGTATCTACATTATAACAAAATAACAAATATACCTTCCTGAATATCACATATTATTAGGTCCACTGATATATTAGCTGGGACTATATTGTGTATACGTATAATACTTACATTGTGAGTACAAACATCCGTGCTCAAGACAAAATAAACATGTTGATGTAGTGAATCTGCTTCGCTTTCACGCGTTTTAAGATACAATAAGTCACAAGTTGTATCATATGAGCAGACATGGTGATGATTGTTCAGGACTGTGGTGACAAATAGAATAGAGATCCCGAGTACTGCTTCAGTAATAGGCAATTCAACATTTGACTTGCCAAGTAGTAGGCCTAATTTAAGCCCAACTGAATTTGCTGTATCCATATATTTAATTGAGGGAAACGTATTCAAATATGTTAAAAATAAATAACACTGGCTGATTTTAAACATTTTTATCTAATAACAGATGATAGGGGTCTACTTAGTTTCTAAGGGGTTTTGTCAAGTTAACAAAAAATTAAAAATCCGAAAAAAAACTCGGAAGTGGGTGGGTGGGCCAAACCCCAACTGGAATTGTTTTTTTTGGGGGGTATTTTTGCGTTTTTGTGTGATTTTTGTGTTGTTTTTTGTTGGTGTACATGTTTCCAAAAAAAGTAAAAAATGGATAGGGGGTGGGTGGGTTGTTTCTGGCCAGTCCGAGTTTTTCTCTGATTTTTTTAACTTGACAGTTTACCCTGTACCGCCAGGTGCTTTTATTCGATTTTCACCCACCTCAACTACAAGTGGGTGAAAATATTACTCATATTTTCTTAATTGTAGACCAAACACACGCGATTCTTGATGTGTAAACACATATTTTCTTTCCTAATAACAGTGATTTAACCCTTTCAGCCCTCACGATGCATTAAAGCATTATTTTACATCCCTAAAAAGAGACTTAATTTTCCTACAACCAAGGGTGTTAAAACGAAAATTTCCATGAAACTGGTTTACCAATACCTGGTAATTTTTTTTTTTTTAAACCACATCAAATCGTCTTCATTCACTACAAGTCGAGAATTGCGACAGCACTTCGCGGCTTGTAGTTGATGAAGATGACTATATTAAATTCAGGCCTGAAAGGGTTAAACACTAATAAAACGGATTAAAAAGAGCATAGGCGATAATAGTGATAGTGGCACAGGGATATACATGTTTATTGTTTTTATAATAATAATCATATTCATGCGGGCCCATAACGTAGCGCTTTCCGTATATAATATCATGTTATCAGTATGTATAACTTTGCCGATCCTGATTCTGTCCGATGGACAACCTAAGGACGGAAATTAACTGTACTTCGTCCGTATAATATGTAATTTGTACTCCAAATTTGTCCGATGCTAATTTTACATCGGGCAGAATCCGCTCAGTATGAGGCCACATAAGGGGCAGAGTATCTTTTTCCACAGCTTCTTGTTTCACAGTTTTCTCAAAGCGCTAAAAAATAGACCAAGCGACAAAAAGTTTTTAATAAATCATCATACATGTCTTAAGTAGGTGTTTCAGCTTCATTTGAATACCTATGTTATCGGTCCATGCCATAATAAATTCTGTACTCTTTCAGTGCAGCAGCGACCGACTCTGAAGCATAGAAACGTCAGATTCTGACGTCTAAAGTCAGTCCCCGCGATGAAAGGGTTAAGAGGCTGCGTGAGTATATATAATAGTTATGATGAGAATGACCTGTTCTGAAAACAAGACGCATCGAATTTTCCTTTAGCAGCAGATCTAGCACGATGTTGCATTCAGACAATAAAATAACATTATGATATTTATTTAGGTTCAAATGATTTTGGGATATACGATTGTCTTCGTCAATAATAGGACCTCGTGTAATATCAAATCACACCATTCTGATCCCACGTATATCTGTATATGGTTCCCAAACACCATCAGCAGATCTGTACCAGCCCAGCAGAACTGAGCTTGCTGTAGGCCTACTTTTTAGTCGGTATGTATGGCACCACACGTTCTTATATGGCAAAAGAGTCTGTACACTGGTATAGTCAGTAACCATCACATTTTGCTCACTTGTATGGGAGTCTGTAAACTGGTGTATGTACATTTACGTACAGCAAGGTTGTATACATGTACATGTATGTTTGACATCACGCTTTGCTGACTCGTATAGGAGATACATTGGCGTAGGTCTGGTACTGATCCACGTAATACATACATAATTTGTGCAAGAAATCGTACTGCTCCTGTAACAGCAAACAAAGTACACATTATATATTTTACTGTAGCCGACTAGATACCTTATAATTATCACAAAACGCTGGATTTTAATACAGCGAATGAGATTCAGAGACAAAATTATTTCCTTTGGAATTAGAAGCACTTAGTAATGCAGCTAAATAATTAATCTGAGAAGATTGATTTATTAAGCTACGTTTTTTAGTCTTAAGTACACGCACTACTAATTCACGTTTAAAATGTCATATATTTTCTCAAAATGAACGAAACGTTATGTAATGTGCAATACTAACATAGTTCATGGCTAATTTCCCACAGTGACTATGCTATTTTTTTGGTTAATTTTCGAGGGTGACTTTTTAAAATAATACAGTGGTGAATATGTATAATTTATATGTCGTTAAAAAGACATATACGGTATTGTTCAAATGTACAACCACTTTTCCAATAATAAAAACCCTTACCATTGATTCAATAAATTGTTGTCTGAACAACCTTATGTATCGTACAGTGTAGAAAATGTCCACCTCTTGAGTTGCTCGTAACATATCCAGCAGGTTCCACGCCGCACACAATACACCACATTCTGATGCTCCGTCCCTGTTATTTATAAGTTGGGAAAATTAGGACATTCTTCCTAGCAAACACGAGACGTTCGCCCAACCTCGGTTTAATGTCGGACCGAAGTTGCAAACATTAAATTGACGTTGGGCCAAGGGCTCGTGTTTATTCTGGGCTAGGTTATAACGATTCTGCTTAATAACTTTGTTGACTACGAATCTAACAGCGTTTGCAAAAATGGTCAGATTTTGATAACAATGAATCTCCTTCAGATAGCTCGGGTGCCATTATTCCACCACTTTCTTATGCCATTATTGAATAAGATTGATAAGCGTGATGGCATTAATTTACAGTTTAAAATTATATGAATTTCAGCGATTTTATGAAGGTACATGTTTTAAGACGATATCTGCGAGCAATTGGCCAGCATAATATTCAGAATAATATTCGCTTGAATTGAAATCCATGATGATAATAAGGGAGATCCTTGAACACAATCAGGTGTAACACTATCCCCTAACAAGTGTGTATGTGGTCAAAAATAGCCTGAAGCCCGTGAAAATCATCCATCCAATAAATACCCCGAGTAGCATACAAATCATGGGCAGTGGTGAAATAACTGTAACTCAGGAGAAAGTAACGTGTAATACCTCATCATTGCCTCTGGGATACAACATACATGTAGATTGTAACGAAAAACCAGTATCGTACAATGTAGGCTACGTCCAAACTCAGGCGTATTGTGAGGACATGTAAATGGTAATAATTTTTTTTTTATTTGAAATAAGCATAAATGTAGTAGCTAGCACTTTCAGCTTTATTTGAATCACCATATGGGTTTACGGACATTATTAATATTTTACTCATTTATTACAAGTTTTTAGACTTCAGATTCTGAATTTTAAAGGACAGGCTCAGTTATAGGCCTACTATAAGCAATTCATATAAATCAAACAATGTCAATTGCATTGAAAAATAATCAAAGTGATATAGATATATGTCTTACAGACAATGCATGACAACAGGCCCGATGTTGCTGGTTTTTCTTTTACACTCTTCTGACATTGTGACTGCAGTAATTAAATCTTTTATCAGGTTTTCATCCAGAGATTTTCCTTTGCGCCAACTGTTTATCTGAACCTGTTGCACATTAACAGTTTCTCGTTTTGGGTTCTGAGAACAAAAACAAGTAAATGTCCCAATCAATTGATTCCACATAAAACCACCACCACCAATGCATTGTTCATATAAATAGGTCAACACAAATGTTAGTAAGAGAGCAAAATACATATATAGGGACACGATAATGTTTCCAAACAGTACATAAAAATGATCATCTTAATCTTCATTTGTATAATGTAATATATATTTAAATATTACTAACATTTGTATGTAAATGCAACACAAATAATGAATAAAACAAATAATTTAATCAAAATCATGCCGGTTTAATGCATTAAAGATCAAGTTATTAACATAATCGTATAATAAAACAGTTTACATTTAAAATAACTTTTTTGTACGATGTTTCAATTTTTCATAGATTTACACATTGCAGATTTCAGTAGAGCATTATGTTTGATAACTACATGTCACACTGTACCTTGGGTTGTGAAAGTTTGAATTGCCTGATAATCAGACTGGAATTAGTGATATCGTCCTCGCCTACTCGCTCAACCACGAGCGGACCAGCCGTTAATGGTTTCAAATCAGGCCAAAAGCTTGGAGAATCCTACAAAATATACGTATGATTACAACAATGCATATTTAGCTATATTTCTCCTACCATGAACCTATCTATTAAATGTTCATATCAATGCAGTGGACGTTTATAAATAGAAACAGCATAACATTGGCATCTAAGCACTGCCATTGATCATTATGCGGTTTTTACTTCCAAATAACTATAATAATAGTCTTTTTTGATATTCTAGATTAAACTGTTGCGTCAGTTCATTTAGCAAAATAAACAGTGTGAAATTGAAAAATACAAATAAATACTATTATCTGATGATGGTAAATTATTTCGAGCCCATATAAGAACATAAAAAATACTTGTTCTGGACAAAACTTAGTTTGTTTAATACAGTAGAATACTGACCTTAACATTTAGAAGTATGTATTGTTGATTATCAAGTGTTGATCATTATGTCACATAGCCTAATCCATACAATAATATTGTTTCTGTATCAATGCACGTCCTTGCAGATAAACGCTCGGCAAAATAATAACACTGATTGATCTCCTGATTGATTGATTGATTGATTGATTGATTGATTGATTGATTGATTGATTGATTGATTGATTGATTGATTGATTGATTGATTGGTTGATTGGTTGATTGATTGATTGATTGATTGATTGATTGATTGATTGATTGATTGATTGATTGATTGATTGATTGATTGATTGATTGATTGATTGATTGATTGATTGATTGATTGATTGATTGATTGATTGATTGACCTACTTTATCCATATCCTGTGAGTCAACAAGAGAGATGATCAGGCTGGCATTCCCTTCATACACCATCCGCCAGAAATCTGTGATCGTGTTTGGCAATGGATTCTGGGTGACACAATATTCTTTTTTCTTTTTGTAGCCCTGATAAATAAAAAAACACATTTATAATTACTATCGTATCATATCATTTATTTTTGTAGCGCTGATAAATAACACATCTATAATTACTATCGTATCATATCAAAACACGGCATCATAGCCTTCCTTACCAAACACATTATCTGAATATTGAAAGCTGAAATAAAAGTAGAGATACTTCATTGACGCTACTAGCAACCACATGATAAACCTGGTAGTTTTATGTTGCCATGGTAACTATTGCAAATTAGGATCAGCCTAGTAAACACACAAAATTGTATAACATTTAAGAAATGTTGGCATTGTATAAATGTTATGCAAATTCTCGGTGCCGACTGGGATGTTTGTAACCACACAATTATAGTATACATTACATAAACCAAACAAGTGAATACATATATCATAATAGCTAATATGTCACAAAATTCATAAACGAAAACAAAAAGACAACTACATGCTCATTGATAAAGCTGAGTGTTTGTTATACAAATGATCTATGTCGACCGGGATGTTTGTAACCACACCATTATGGTACACATTACATAAATCAAGCCAGTGAATAGATACATCATAATAACTAATAATTCACAAAATTAATTTAAATTGAAAACAAAAAGACAACTGCGTGCTCATTGATAAAGCTATATGTTTTGTGTTAATTTGCTAGTTCATTACTTACATCAACATAGACAGCATTGATATAGTTAGATCCACCCTGCCATCCTGAGATATACGGACGGATTCTATCAGCTGGGAACAAATACAAAAAATATCTAGGCTACACCAACTTTTGTGGAAAAGAACGTGGTTGAACAAATACATACATTTTCGATGTACACCAGACCAAGAAATACATGTAACAGTATTACTATTATTCTAATCAAAGAGGGTAAACTAAATCATTGATACAATGTGTGCACACAGTACCTTAAGCTCTCGAAACAAATACTGAAAACGATACACATAATATACCCTGACTGATTGATGATAACACAAAAACGGAATTCGAAGTCAATCATTATTAATTTTCCAATATTACATGGTATTTGACCTGAATGATATACAACTAATCATATTTATTCATTTAAACGTAATACACAAAGTCGGACAGTGTTGTGCCATAGTTCCTATGGGAACATTTATTTATATTATTAATCAGATTATACTTGAATCATCAGTTGAGATTGTGATTCTAGCATTTACCAGGAATGATATTTCCGTATCTGTTTTTGTCTTTGTTCTCAGGCTTTAGTCCATCAGCATTAGTTGTATTGACAGCAACCTTCAACGAGTTCAGTTTCTAAAAAAAATGTTTTGCAGTTAGTTTTCATGACGCATACTAACTGCAAACTCTTTATAAAATATGCTCGCTGCTGTCAATCATAACAGCTATACTCCACGCCTACATCTTGTTCAGGGTGGAACAAAGTGGCTCAAAAAATCCACAATAGAAACTGACGTTTAAACGCCGAGTGAAGTAATTTCCGATAAATGAAATAATCGAAGTATACTATGCAAAGGTGACTTATTCTGTAGATTTGCAAAAATAATTACCAGTTATGAGTAAAAAAAATAATGAAAATGTAGACTGTTCCAGTCATTGTTAATCCATTTTAGTAGCCGTTAAATCGCAATTACTGGCAGCGAAATGTATGTTCTCACCCACTTGAAGATATAGGTTGCGGTAGCAAGACACAGCGTCAAGTGGGAGAACATATAAATGATTTGAAATAGCGGGATAAGGCTTAATTTGATACGAAGACGAGATTATTAGAATTTCTATTGCTGCCTTGGGAGTTTAACAAGCAAAAGTGTTGACTGTGGTCAAAATAACAGAATATATGTTGCGTAACAACTTCTACATTAGAGTCAACCATGTGTCACCTCATGACGTCACAAAAATCTGCACCCACTATTTTCTGGCTCCGGAAAATCTATCACAATGATACAAAATGGGCTCTAACATATCGATCATCAATTCAAGTAAAAATGTATTTAAAATGGAATGCATACTTATTTTGTGCGGAGTAGCTCTGGATACTTCACTAGCGCTTGAATTTATCTTGACAAAATACTGGTGAATTTACTCTGCCAATGCAAAGTACTAAAATACTGATTGATGAATTACCTTTGTGTTTGAAAAATATTTTCAATTCTTTTGGAGGGTGTATTTAAATTCCAAATAGTAAATGTATTTGGACAATATACTGGTAAATTTACTCTGCCAATGCAAAGTACTAAAAATACTGACATATGAATTATCCTTGTGTTTGAAAGATATTTTCATGTGTATTAGAATTTCAAATATTAAATGTGTCATGCCCTTTGTGACCCAGTGGTAACCTTCACAGCGATTATTCAGAGTACACAGCATTGATGTATCAACATAAATAAAAACATATTTTTTACCTCGAACTGTGCATCCATTAGTGTTGTGTTGGCATACAGACCAGCATCCCCTTGTAAATCATTGTACGTACTGCTCAACTCGCTACTGGATATACTTGTATTTCCTATCTCAACATGTTCAAGTAAAACCTCATACACAAACGCATACTGCCCCTGAAAGAAATATAGTTTTACCATGACAACATATAAAATGTACACAAATATACACAATATGATTTTTAGTTTATTTTCCACCACTAAGTGGAAATAACAATATGAGCTCATAAAATCTTCGCTTTCTCCTGATGTCATGAGCTATTAGTTAGGTCAAGAATCTCAATACCGTGACCATTTTTTTTATAGAGGGCCAAATCCAAGATGGCCACCGGCGAAGCCAGCAGCCATCTGTAAAAGAGGGGTAGATCAGAAAATTGATGGCAAACAACTCTATAAATTATTTTTGAATGATTCAGAGGTTCATATATATAAATTTAGAGGAGTCGATACATTATCTCGAAAAATATACATGGCTTAATATGCAAATTATAAATACTTGTCATAGCTCAACAAAAGAGGTGTCTATCCCCCCAGTTTCATGGTCAAGGAATATGGTGGAGTCATTGTTTTCTTGAGATAAAGTTATAAACTTTTCCAAAACATGCAAATTAACCCTACCATTCTCACGATTTGTTTTTTCTTATTTCTTCGTAAATGTGTTTGCATTGGCATTCCTATGGTCAAGGAACATGACTGCCATATTTCCGAACAAATACAGTGACAAAATTGTTTAAATTATTCATATAAGGACTAACATGAATGAATGACAAAAAGACAAATTATACTGCAAAACAACTGTTTCAATCTATGGAAATAAAACTGCAAAACAGGCCATCAAATGGTCTCATGCAAACTATACCTTTTGGCCATCAGTTTTACTAATAACACAATAGCAAGACTGGTAATTATAACCAAAAAAATACTACAAAAGGCTATTCGTATTAGCTGTAGCGTAAACAACTCAAAACACTCTGCTAGACCAGAAGAGATAACCAATAAAGCTCTTTTTAATACATTTGTAGAATCGTTAGCGAATGAAACAACTCAAAGCACATTTTGTCTGACAAGACAAGATAATAATATTATTATTGAAATATTATTGCAAGAACAGTTGTGACTTAGACAAATGAACAATTCATATCAGAACATAATCTGTCAGACCAGATGTGATAACTAATAATACTGCAAACAAATATTTTTAATATAAATTTCAACAACTTCAAATCAAAACGCTTTGCCCGACTAGATGAGATAATCGAATGAGTTATCGAATGAAACAGCTGCGAACATTTCAACAGAAAGTAATTTACCCTGCACATGGTATTATCTGGACATTTGCTAAACGAATAGCACAATAACATATGATATACTGATTTCATGTTCTAAGCATGTTTTCACGTTCTCACTGACGAACATGCAAATTATCAATCTGAATCAGAGCATTCTGCCTCAGATTCTGAAATATTAGATTCTGATGACTCTCTCATTCTCTGCAAATCGTCATCGCGCTCTTCCACATCAGCATCGTTGCTCTCATTTTCCTCCACCTCTTCAGCTGGCCCTGGTGCAGGCAGATGCATAGGGAGGACAGGTAGCATGTCCTACTGGTGAGGGGTGGTGCTTCAAGGATGGGTGGCGCACTAGGTATGCCAAGTAGTTTGCACGGAGGCAATGTTGCCGTAGTCTATCTGCATAAGGAGGGAGACGGATGAGTGATTTCTTTTTCATTGTCTTCCACTTTGCAGCACGAGCATCAGCCATGATGCTACTCTTTTTGTCACCATAGATGACTTGACTTGTGAACTGGTAGAGATCCTCTGGCATCTCCACACCATTAAAGCTGGTTTTGAGCCACAGAGTTCTTTGCCACCTGGGAATAAACTGACTTCTTTCCTTTGCCATAGAAACTTGAGTTGGCATCACAGCCTGTCATACAGTGTAGCTGTACAATTCAGCCCACCATCTCGTTGGTCCCCAGGCCCTGACATAATATTGTGGCTTGCTTTTTCTTGATACAAAGATACCAGGCAGCTGTCGCAAGATAGACATCAGTATCAGCGGCATCGATGATAACAGGACCATTGTAGCCTGATTCGCGCAGAACTGCATAAGTGGAGTGTTAGTGTCAGCTTCGGACTGTTCAAAGCTGTAGTTTGGCATCGCTTGCTCCAGACCATGCCCATATCGATAAGAGCAATGTATGGTTCCTGCAGATCTACAGATTACAGAGTGAGCTTCTGCATAAGTGTGCTCTTCTGTGTTTTCCTGTAGGTGCCATTGGAGTTGAATAGGCAACACACTCCCCGACTACCCGATGTTCCAGCAGCTCAGAGAGTTCCACAAGTTTATCGACCTCAACTAGGTCAATCACTGCCTTGAAGCGCTCTGCTCCATCTCTGCAGCTTTACCCTTGAGTACCTCCCCAGGCTTCTCCATGTCTGGCTTTATGGTAAATGTAAAGCGCTTGCTTAGCGGGACAGGTACACGGATGGACTTAGTTTTACTGAACACCCGTTCTTGCAAGAAGCTGGTCAACATTTTATCTCCGGAACTGCTGAAGCGTAATTATGCCGAGTTGGAGTCTGCAACAAGTTCGTCAGATGCTGGCATGGCTGACTGTAGAGTGCGGAGAGTGGGTGAGGCTGGGTCAAATAGGTAGGAGTCAAACTTACGCATGCACGCAACAAGGCCCTGCACACACTGCTCGTCTTCTCGCATCCGTTTTCGGCAACATTCAGCATGTTTTGTCTTGGTTTCTTTTCGGTAAGCCAGAGCATTAAGCAATGCCCGAAACTTGGCCACATTGTTCACATTTCTAGAGTGCACCAACAGCTGCTTCTCACTATGGTGAGCCATCCAGCCTTCACCTTACTGCCTTTGTTCATGGTGCACTCTATCCACATGTCCCAAGACATGTTGGAGTAGGGCTTGCCTGTCATAGACTGAGAGGAGTTTGTGCGAAGAAATGTGACTTGATGAGAAGGGAGAGCTCTCAGCATTACCCAGAAATCTGACAGCCACCTCCCTTACTTGTTGTTGTCGTATGCTACAAGCCATGACAGCATGGCATACAGAGAGCTGACATACTCATCCCAGTTACATATATGCACGGCATGCGCATTCTGCATTAGAGCATTTGTCATGGACAGTAAGTCCTTCCAATAGTCCGCCATGTAACTTATCTCCAGGTGGCTGAATATATTGGTGATGAGACCTCCAGCTCAGCATCCCCGTCCAGTGCTGCATGAGCAGCAGCACGCGATTCTTGGTCACTACTTGTATCTCGCCGAATCTAAAGTTTATTTTTCACCTCATCAGCCAGGTAAGGTGTCAGTCTGCCCTGCATCAGCTGACTCATGAGGACCCCGTACATAAACCTCAAACAACGTTACCCTCTCTTGTAATGCTTGCCTTTCAGCGCACAGTCAACGGAGCCCTCAGCAATAACTCCTGCTGCCACAAGAACCTACCCTAGCACACTACCCTTGTAGCTTTTGTAGATAGCACTCATCATCACACACTGTGTATGGACGGGACCAATAAAGGGCACAAAATTGATGCTAAATTCTCGGCCTTCAGCAGGTGATGCGAACATACACAGGATGATCGTCAACAAGGAAAGCAAAGGGCATGCGCTTAGTGGCGATGACGGTAGAAAGCGTATTCATGATGTCATTCACAACTGACTTGCTGGGGGTTGATTAAAGACATATGAAAATAAGCCTCGCCTTTCTCCTAATCTGCATTCAAGCAAGCATGAAATCCATTGTATGAAAGGACAGATTGCTCGGTTGCACCAGGGCGGTCACCATTCAGATCTGCCCGAGTAAGGGTATGAATAATGCTTCATTTGCGTTGAGGCTCTATACTCGCTGAACAGGTAGGGGGCATAGGGCGGATAGGAGGCTGATCACGCTGAATGGTCCTATATGGTGTGGGTCCCTGCATCTCCGATGTTTTCTCACTTAGTTTCTGTGACACAGTCTTGGCATCTTTGATGTATTCATGCTGATTCGCAATGTTTTAGTAGCATTGACAGATGTCGTTGTGGTATCCGGTGAGAGCTCTTCCACCTTATCTAGCTCATCGACCCTTGGTGGCCATGGGATAGGCTTGATTGATTCAACATTTTGCTTGAGCCGCTCAGCCACATCATGCACCAATTGCTCACTGCTGACACCAATGGACGTTAGTGTTGCTTCAACATATGACCCACTCCCGGATGTGTCATACACAAGATCGCTCTGGTTCATCTGAGGACGAGAGTGGAAACCTATCTTGCTCACAAACTCCCTGGTCAGGATTTCATTGATGTGAGATGGCTTGACTCCTGTTGTTGGCAAGCCATACTGAGAAAGAAATGAGTTGCAGTCTCGGAGCTAATCTGCATATTTTGGAAAAGATCATTACTTGATCTCAATAATAATGTCTCCACCATACCCCTTCACCATGAAAATGGGGGTATAGACACCTCTTTTGTTGAGCTATGACAAATATGTATCCGGTTATACAGAAAACAAAAACTTTTAGTAATGGCAGAGCTAATTTGCATATTTTGGGGAAGATTATCACTTGATCTCAATAAAAATGTCTCCACCATATTCCTTCCTTGACCATGAACATGGGGGTATAGACACCTCTTTTGTTGAGCTAAGAAAATTATATATCCGGTGTTTCAGAAAACAAGAAATTTCAGTAATGGCAGATCTAATTTGCATATTTAGCAATGTTTTTTTCGTGATAATGCATAGATTCCTCTAAATTTGAATCGATGGACCTCTGGATCATTCAGAAACAAAGAACTACTGCTTTATAGAATTGTTTCCCATCAATTTTCAGATCTACCCCTCTTTTCCATATGGCTTCTGGCTTCGCCGGCGGCCATCTTGGATTTGGCCCTCTAAAAAAAAATGCTGGGATTTTTGGGAGGGACATGGAGTCTAATTCTTTTCTGAAAGGTCTCTAGAAGTCAAATCAATCGTCAAACCTTACTAGCCAAAGAATGGTCACGGAATTGAGATTCTTGACCTAACTATATTTATGATATTCTTGAACACATCACAAAATTTCTAGTGGAGAAATATTGATATGTTCCTTTAAATATTCCTGAACAATTACAAGCAATTCGTGGTTGTTTTGAGCAATTCATAAACATGCAATATGTTTTCTAAAAAAAAACCCAGAGATATGTTATGAACACTTAATTTATTGATGTTGAACATTGTACACTCATTTAATACTCTTGAGATGCCTATAATATATTTTCATTTTAACTAATTTGTAATATTTGCTGTCAAAAATGATAAAAGTTGCATTTATCATTATTGCAGTGGATACTCTTGAATTACAAAGGATGATATCAATGCCTAGCTATGTGAATATCAGAAGGTTTACTAACCAGTGTCTGAACCATGTTTATTCTGTGATCGCGAAGAGTTTTAACACAATGATAAATGTCCACGGCTTTCTCCTTATCTGCCATCTGTGTTAAAATGTCTATCGCTATGTATGTACCCGTTCTACCAACACCCGCACTGGAAGGCATATATGTATTGGTAGCACAAACATGAATTATCGTTAAGCAATTGTTCTCAATATATACATATAAGTCATCATATTGCAATTTGTTTTCAACAATATAACGAAATAGTTAAACATTTGAAAAGGTATTTTAAAGTTGACGATGTTTGTCTTTATAAATAATAAATCACGTTTTCTTAGTGTTTTGTTCTAGATTAGTGTAATTGGTAATGGTTAACTGAGGCCACACGTATAAATCTGACTGCACCAGAAAAATAGCCGCATCGCCTTAATATATTCAAAGGTTATAATTACCTGCAGTGGACGAGTAAAGGTTCTGACCCGGTGGACTTGTGACTGACAGAACGTAACATCCGACAGAAGTGTAGCAGCGGGAAAGTATGATCAGGTACACTACGATCTGGCCACGATGTGAAATGATAATGGCGAATAGTTCTGGTTGTGGTCTACAATAGTAAAATTATAATAATAAATGATCGTCACTAACGTTTATTCAGTATATAATAAATACACAGCACGAGAAATACAATGTACACATTTGAAAAATAAAATAGACATCAAAAAATATTATTTTGCTTAAAATCATATCACATCATATCACAACTTTATGTAGGATTCAGATCGTACCCCCTGTTTTCAATTCAGGTACGTAAATGTGATGTTCGATGAACGGTAATGTCACATTTGTTATTGATGTTTTTATAACGTGCAGACTTTCCAGTTAAGGTAAATCAACTTAATACTCATTTTGTTGTTTAAAGACATAGGAATAAAATCCCGTATTTAAAGTCAATAATATTACTTTTGCCAAAAATAAGCTGCTTGTTTTTTTAAATGTTTCGCTCATAAATGCTGTCATGAGCGTTGTACTACTCACTCCTTTTTTGGCTTTAAATACACGGATCACATAATCATTGTAGATTTCCACGGCTGTGATTTTCACAGTGACATCACCATAAGTCTCCTGATCACCTTTTGTATCATTCTCGGGCCAGTATGGTGTACACTTCCTCTGTTAACATGTATGACCACTGTGACTACTCCCACTACATACATTACATAAGTAAACGAGGCTACATTTTTATATAATCATGTTAATAAACATAAAGTGTATTATGTAGAACATTACTATCAATAATCAATTCTAACGACCAGTATTATATTCTCAGAAGGAGTCGAAAACATATTTTTAGATCTACAAATGCAATAATTGATAAATGATGTCACCAAACATTACTGATAACGTCATGTTAGCAATAAAGGGGGTATGTGCCATGTTTTAAAGGGAACAGGCATACGTTTAATTTTAATTGATAAAAATACTATAATGTGTATATGTTGCTGTGTATTTGAATTGAGATAATATTAGATGCCCATTGTTCTAGAATTGGTTGATCAAATAATCGATGCGTCGCAACGAATAACAAATGCAGTGAATTATGATAATATTAGATGCCCATTGTTCTAGAATTGGTTGATCAATTAATCGATGCGTCGCAACGAATAACAAATACAGTGAATTAAGCTTATACGGAGAAAAACAAATCTATTAATCTAATATGAATGTTTGTAATCAGGCATTATTTAGTTATACACATGATAAGCGGAGTACTTGAGTTATTATTTGTTATCTTACCTTTTGATTTTCCACTAGATTAGTAAACATTGCGATTCTGCTGATATTCAGCTGCCATATCATCCTCCACATGTCTATTAGTGTCTCTGTTTTTGGACCTATAACAATAAAATAAGTTTCACGAAATATATCTAATACTCACCTCGCATCTTTTGGTGACGCATCTGTCAGTATAATACACGAAAAACAACGTCAAAAGACACCCCTCACAGTAATAATATGCCTGACGAGAAAATCCAGTAAGCAGCTCATCTGCTGTTTTTTATGTATTTTTAAAGTTCTTTGGTGTTTCAGAATAGATAAATCGAATTGATCAGACTATTATAAAAGTATAAGAAAGTGTGATACTTATGTTGAATTATTATTTGTGTCTTACCTTGAGAAGCTACGTATACATTATTTTCGCCACCATATCCCTAAAAAGAACTTTTATAATAATTATCTGTTTAATATAATATGTAAAATAATATTTAAATATAATTTGTATTATATATGTGTTCACAGTATGGAAACTACATATACCGCCATAAATTATAGCCCAAAGCTACCTTCTAACATAGGAATCAGACGCTTTAGAAAATACAGTTGATCACAGCATCTGTCGAAATTTACACTGGGCTCGGATCAAGTATAGTATCCTACCCTCGTACAATCGAAGTTTTTTTTCACGCAAAGTAACCAAGTGGATCTCCATGCTTCACTGTCTCCCTGGTCTAAGTATAGTACTCCACTCGAGGCCACGCCCATCCCATTATTTTATTATAAGCCATCATGACTAATTGACTTATGTGATTGGCTGGGGTAGAGTACTATACTTAGTCTATAGGGTGCTCTTTACCATCGGGCCCAAGTTGTGACATTTTAGAATAGCCTACAAATATACATCTAAATATCGTGTATTTGAGTTTCATGACTGACCGGGATATATGACGCATTCACATAGCTTGTATCTGGATCATCATCGACCACATCCAGTTCTACACGTGATGAATCATCTTGAAACAACATTAGAGTAACCACATCATTATTAAAGTATCCTACTATGTATATTAACAAGACTACATAAGTCCAGGAGCTCCCGCTCCGAATTGGAATTTGATTTAAGCAATTTTGTATAGGGTTATTATTGTAGTCCTAGTCTAGGTCAAAAATCCAAGACGCAAGACAACTAGGTCTAAGAAGCCCAGTCTAAGAGTAAGATAAGAACTAGACAGTCTGTCAGAGATTGCAAACCTCCATTGAAATTAATGATCCTAATCAGTATCCCAGTAATGGTCTACCTATCTGATTTACGGTCATTTTGAATTCCATATAAATTAGTAAAAAACTTAGGGTGCATTCTCCCCCAAAACCTCAAATTTTGTTTTATAGTAATGGACCAACATCTAACACAGTTTGCAAAATATTGGGCATGTGAAAGTAAATAATGGCCGATAGGGGGCCATTTTGAATTTGATCGAGTCAGAATTTTTCAAGATGCATCCTCAGCTGAAATCTCACATTTCATTCTATAGTAATCGTCTAGCTATCTAGCACGGTTTACCAAATATCGGCCATGTGAAAGTGAATAATGGCCTAAAGGCGGCCATTTTGAATTTGATCAAGTCAAAATTTTCCAAGATGCATCCTCAGCTGAAATCTCACATTTCATTCTATAGTAATGGCCTAGCCATCTAGCACGGTTTACCAAATATCGCCCATGTGAAAGTGAATAATGGCCGATAAGAGGCCATTTTGAATTTGATCAAGTCAACATTTTTCGAGATGCATCCTCTCCTGAAATCTCACATTTTGTTTTATAGTAATGGTCTAGCCATCTAGTACGGTTACCAAAAAACGGCTATGTGAAAGTGAATAATGGCCGATAGGCGGCCATTTTAAATTTGATCGAGTCAATTTTTTTCAAGATGCATCCTCTCTTGTAATCTCACATTTTGTTTTATAGTAATGGTCCAGCTATCTAACACGGTTTACCAAATATCAGCAATGTGAAAGTAAATAGTGGCCGATAGGCGGCCATTTTGAATTCGATTGAGTCGAAAGTTTTTAAAAGGCATCCTCTCTCGAAACGTCACATTTTGTTTTATAGTGATGGTCTAGCTATCTAGCACGGTTTACCTGATATCAGGCCTATCGAGGTAAATAATGCTGATTGTCGGCCATTTTGAATTCGTAAGTTAAAAATTTTCAGGGTGCATCCTCCCCCGAAAACTCACACTTTGTTTTATAGTAATCAGGTAATGGTCTAGCCATCTAGCACGGTTTACCAAATATCAGCCATGTGAAAATGAATAATGGCCGAAAAGGCGGCCATTTTAAATTTGTTGAAGTCAAATTTTTTCAAGATGCATCCTCATCTGAAATCTCACATTTTGTTTTACAGTAATGGTCTAGCCATCTAGCACGGTTGACCAAATAACGGCCATGTGAAAGTGAATAATGGCCGATAAGCGGCCATTTTGAACTTGGACTAGTTGAATTTTTTCAAAATGCATCCTCTCCTGAAGCCTTACAATTTGTTTTATAGTAATGGTGTAGATATCTTGAGCGATTTTCATGATATTCCACAATATCAGGCCTGTCGAGGTGAATAATGGCTGATAGGCGGCCATTTTGAATTTCATCAACTTCAAATTTTTTAAGATGCATCCTCTCCTGAAACCTTACAATTTATTTGATATTAATGGTGTAGCTATCTTGAGCGGTTTTCATGATATTCCGCAATATCAGGCCTGTCGAGGTGAATAATGGCCGATAGGCGGCCATTTTTAATTTTATCGACTTGAATTTTTTCAAGATGCATCCTCTCCTGAAACCTCACAATTTGTTTTATAGTAATGGTGCAGCTATCTTGAGCGGTTTTCATGATATTCCGCAAAATCTTTCAGTCGGATTTACCGATATTATAAATTAGGTCAAAGTGCTGGGTCAACTTCAAGGTCAAGGTCCAAAAACCTGAAAAGGCACAACTAGGGACCTTAGAGAACATGTATGTGCAATATGACTGTCATCGGCCCAGTACTTTTCGAGATCTGCTCCGGAAACGAAGTGCGCGTCAAAACGTCTAAATAGGTCATAGTTCTGAACCAGAAGTAGGTCAAAGTTCAAATACCCCAAAAGGCACAACTAGACCCCCTAGGGGTGTTGTGTGTAAAATTTGAAGACAATCGGACAATTACTTTCAGAGATATGCTCCGGAAACGAATTGTTTACGGACGGCCCAACGGCCCAACGCCGTAACATCATCATTTTCTCCTCTGCAACCTTGCATATTGAATTCAGATTTAAAATATTTCAACCTGTCCATCAGCCACCTGGAAGTAACCCACATACCAAAAAATGTTATCCTAGCTTATTTTCTTACAAAGTTATAGGCAAAAGAAGAGGCAAAAAAAAACAGAGGTAGAATCCATAGCTCCCTCCGTCTCACCTACGGTGACGGCGGGAGCTATTAAAATGTCATTGTAGATACAATTGTGCAATTTATTGAAATATGAATATTTTATACCATATACTAAACTTTTGTTTATTAATTTCTATTTGTTTATCCACGTGGTGGTGATATTGCGACATAAATATGGAGTTTTAAATGAATGAATAAAAGCGATCATTTCAAACACATTTTAATCAGGAAAACGTAATACTTGGATTAAGAGATGTAGTACTTTAGTGTGTATGATATATACGGTAGGCTAATGGCTAGATCGATGAATATCCCTACCATATTCTTAACCTAAGCCATATTAACATTAAAGCTAATAATACAATGCTTTAAATTACGTGTTGAGACTAAGTGTCTGTAAACTGTAGGTATTCTCATTTGCTGTCTATTTTTCGACAAATCATTTGGCATTGAACCAAGAATACTTACACGCCACAATATTTTTGTATCGATTTTTAGGACGATTAATCTCGTTTAGTCCAGATTTTGCCGGGTGCTGTCTGTCTTTAGGCAAAGCCTGGAACAAACAAAATAAGAAATTTCAATTACTAATCCAATGATGAACGTAAATAAAATTATATTTATTGAAAATCGTATCTTGCATAGGATACACTTACCACAAATTCCGTCCTAAATCCACCAGCCTCACTGCGTTTATTTTTTATATAAATAGGCAGATTTTGTACTGGTATTCTAGTTTCGCCGATGTCAGCGCTCAGTTCATCGCCAGACATCTCTCCATCTGTCTCTGTATCGTTATCTGCGAACATATCGTCGCCTTGGATATGAAATGGCGTATCTGCCAATTTGTGAAGTTGCAAATACACCCTTTCATATCATTTAAACGTCAATTACCCAGTATTAGTCAGCATGTACAAGTCGGTTGTGGTATGAGTCGGCTGGCATCCGAATTCCAGAGACAACGATAATCAGAGTATAAAGCCAGATAAATATTATGCGTATCCAGAGAGCGCGGATCCACAAGGGAAGAAATCATACTTGTAGTTATGAAAATAATTCACGTGACCACGAATATGAGTATCTTCATAAAATTTAATATTATACCTTTTATATAGGTATTTTCATGATAACATATCATAAACCATGATAAGCAGTGTGTTCTACAATGATATCTGTTTTCAAAAGACACACATTATTTACCACAGGAGTGCTGAATTCAAGTTATGTTTTTACTCGACAGATTAGATATACACATACATGCAAGTCATTTCGCTAAATGCGGGGCTGTAATAATATTATTAGTATGTAATGTTATTATTGCGTAATTTTACACCTTACCATTTTCATGACGAGAGGTGACAGCTGTAGGCTTGGGTGCTATAACAGGTGGTGGTTGTTTGGTAACATGAGCATTTGCTTTGGTCTTCTTTACTTCTGAATATTCTAACAAAAGAAATACGATTTATATCTGATTAAAAAGTTAAGTAGACAAATGTATTTAAAATACTGCTATTATATATATATATATCATAGTATGGTCACTGACTAAAACCCTTGGTAAACAAAATATACAGTGATACTAAATAAATAAATAATTGACAGCTTAAAGGGTGCCATATAAGAATTGTGTAAGATACTGTACGTGTACAATACATAACCTTATCATTTTGGTCACTCCCTCTCATTTTCCCATCGCTTTTTATAGTTTATAATGCATGGGTAAATTACTGACGGCTATGTATGATCTATCTCTTTTTGACATATCTTAAGCAAATGTGTAAATGAAAATTCCACTCACCGGAATTGGTTATTGTTGATGTGATAGCAGTGGCGGGATTTGCCTCGTGTGAAGCTTCGTTGGTCATCTCATAACCTACATTTTGATGTCCTCTCTCTGGGTTGTTGTTAATTTCAGAGTACATCCTGTTTTGTTGTCTTGCACCCTTCTTATATCTCCGTCTATTAACACATACTTAATGCAAGAGACAATTTTTGAAATTTAATCCACATGTATGTAAATGACAGACATAACATATTTGCTTTTTATATGCATTGGTGGCAAAATTTGAAATTACACGAATAATAGTTGCACACACGTGCTACAGCTTTAGAAATACCTGATTTTTTAAAGAGTTCAGCGAGAGAACTTTGCTGAATCAACTTTAGATTAGAGTTACATTATGACCGACCTATAAAAGAAGAGAGCACCGATGACAACCGCAACGATGATTATTATAACGAGAATAACAAGTCCTGCCACCAGTCCGCCATTGACACCACCTACAACACAATCAGCACAATGCCTTGTTAAACAAGTAACTGTCACGATAAAATATTAGGACGTCAATGTGTGAGATGTTCACTAACACCTAATCCGTCAGATAGCATTATAAAAAACATTAGTATCTAATTTGGTGCGAAAATAGCATGACAAACATCCTACACAGTTGCGAGTAGCTAACTGAATAATTAGTTAGATTGACACGAGGCACTTCTCAGGTGGTGTCAGTATGCCACTGAAATGACACTGAGAAGTTAGGCGCAGGAATAGAAATAACATCAGCCAGCTTATTTTGACACGCATCTATTTGAACAGAGCTGACAATAATCAACTCAAGGTCCCTGTAGTGTGTATGCATTTTGTTAACAAGTTTGCCGTCGATATGACTATAGCTGATCTATAAATGAGCATGGATAATTATTGTTGTATGGAAAAGTCAAGCTGTAAATGAAAATAATAAAAATTGAAATGATCTATACGCTAGGAGTGATTCCATTATTGAGCAATAATGAAAAACATTTGATCTAACATCTAGTTAAATATTACCTTTTAAAAAATCAGAGATAACTCACACACACATAACCATTTGGGTTGAACATCAAATGAAAATATACAAATGAAATGTGGTCAAAACGTGAAAATCAGACACAATACATTTGACAACAAAACTAAGAAGAAACAAAAGGTGCGCTCCTGGGCAAGTGCTGCTAACCTGCCACGCTTGGGCGTGGTCAAACTCTCCATCACTGCATCAATCACGTACCACAAAACATGTGTAATTTCCTCACAATATCACAACCAGGATCTGGCCGCCATAATTGAATAAAGCTATCTGGGACTATTTCACAAAAAAACACACATTCAATATACAATATCAATCACAATGAAATACACGAATAAAGAAAACAGCTAGAAATTCATGGAGTTTGCATACAATTGTAATAACTGTTATGCAATAGTCTATAGTACCCCCCAATTATTAAAGTGTGACATAAAATGTTCAAATGAAGTGGCAAAAAAACTCAACTTCACAGTGCTGATTCATTCATGTGAGCCTGGACTGATTAACTCTGTTAGTAAGTGTGAAAATAACTTGCACCCTTATTGTGTCCGTTTCATTATGAAAATCAAGCACATACTTAAGTAGATCCGCTCAGTCTCCTCCTCAATACAAAAGAAAAAAAACCTATTGCAAAAGGGGCCTATGTCAATAGAACAATATTGAATTTATAAAGGCAATATTATTTAACTCCAAACGGAGCCAAGATATATTGTGAGCAAACTATTTCGAAGGAACAAGACGCAGCCCGAGATAACTCTTGTACAAATATCCCGTCCACAGAAAGATGTATGTAGGCCTACTGAGAGTGTCGTGTTGAAGTAATGATCAGTTGTTTCCATGTAGGCCTATTCAATACTAGAGCGCTACAACATCAAGGCTATCCCTGTGCTCGTATTCTCGTACAGGTTACTATATATCGTAACCTGTACGGGGATACGGGTCAAGGTAGCGACTTATTCTGTATCTGTATATTACGTGGCAGTACGCACTATCGCGCCACGGGAGTAACTTAGCAAGACCTGTTATCATTCATGATATAATTCATAGCCTTATGTGCATGCCAAGTACTCCACATTGTGGATTTTTAGGGGTCTTGCCGGATGGAAACTGCGCCTACGTCCATTGAGGTTCTACATCCAACGCAAAGTCTGTCAGACGAGCCATCTAATTTACGTGGTTCTCTGAGCCCCACGACACGACATCGCTGCACGATGTCCTAGTGTATACGGTACCTGGCAGTCCCAGGCGGTCACCCATCTAATTATGAACAAGACTGACCTATCCAGACTGAGATCTCAGATCGACATTCCTTACAACACCAATATCCTGCATGTTGCCATTAATGAGAAGCCATATATTAACAATACAAATTATTAGTCATAATCTTTACAATTCTTGTGCTCTTTAATGCTCAAATGCAACCCACCCAGCTGAAAGTATTTAGCCACACTAGTATGACGAAGGGCTATAGTATTGAGGTAGTTTGTACATACACTATTATCTTGTTAAATGGACATGCTTATATTTCACAACAAAATAATTATTAAAAAAAAAAAATTGGAAACATATAAACATGTGTTTGTGCTATTAATAAACAAATGTAAATAAGCATGTTGTTAACGTAATTTTTTCAACAAAAACAAACATGACACACGCCAAACCTGTTGAGGATGAAGCAGTCATAAATGTCCTGATATTTGAGCTACTAGGATCATCGTGCATGTCTGTTTTCTCATCAGCAGTTCTAATTCCTAGAACTCTGATTTGATACTCTGTACTGGCTGTCAGTCCATCTATCGTGGCTTGTGGTGGATCATCATCAGGATTATATAGCACTATACGTCCTGTTGTCCAGTCTGAGTCTATAGTCCCCTTGTACTGTACATGATAACTATAATACTGGTGAATATTTGACGGTGGTGTATTCTCCATGTGTTTCCACTTGACAACAATAGATGATTCAGTGACGTCAGATTCTTGTATAGAAGAAAGACTATCAGTGGAACCCAGAACGGCTTTATCTGAAAGCATATACACATATAAGTCAAGTTATGTATCAGCTGATTCATTGCTTTATCTTTGTATACTATATAAACCTTATGCCCCCCCCCCTCCCCTGTATACTCACAGTTAATGGTAAATGTGCACAATTTTCCACTATTCACGATTTGGACCATGCACACCAACAAGTGCATATTTGACAGTTTTTTGCCAATTTGAGTTGTACTTGTTAAATATAGCCTACAAGATAATTATTCAGATCAATATATTTTGTATGCTAACACAATTACCCTATTCTAATATGGTTGCAGGACGCAGGCTTACTGTAATTTGCGCAGCCAAACGCAGCCAGACGCATCCGACGTTCCGGGGGTCATCTCAAAAATTTTTTTGCTTTTGCTATGTATACAATCTATTGAATATGTATAAAATATACAACAACGGTATTAAACTATCCTGTTTATGTCTTTCCTGATCATTCATTACTGAATTCGTCCAACTATCCACAATATTTAAAAGAATAGGATATTTTCTCGGTAATCGCATTAGTCTTTTTTCAATTTGAAATTGTTTTGGTGATGATACATAAAGCTTTACAAGAATATATTTTGATTCAAATCAACTGCTTTATCGCATTTAAAGATACTTTAATTCCACACAAGAACTAGAATAATCAACCCAAAGTTGACTGCGTTTATATTTTCTGTTAGAATACATTTAAAGACAAATATTTAGTTCCCTTCATTTTAAAGATTTAATTTATACCCAACAATAATCAACTCTAACTCGATTGCGCGATCCAGCTACATTGGTCTACTCCTGGCTCATTAACAGCTAATCACCACCAGCCATTCCGTTATTTTAATAGGGATAACACATTATAGACCGGCTGCGCAGTTTACAGTTATCCAAGAGGGTATCCAGCTGCCAGCCAAACACAACCGATTAATTTTTGACAATTATATGGATTGTGTTTAGCTAAATCAAAGCTACATCTTTGCAAGACAATTAAACAAATACAATATATTATGGAAGCATCGAAATATAAATATACTAAAATATAATATGTAATTGGCATGATAAAATATTTAAAATGATGTAACAAGTGTGACTAGAGTATGTGGCCTGGAGTACCTAAAGCTATGTAACAATACCCTGAGGGTGTCCACAACACCATCTTCTCTGACTATATTTTGTCTGTGGTGCATGCATCTAAATGCCTTCAAAACAAGTGGAGCACCCATATTAATTATGTTAGCTGCCAAAATTTGAGGAAATACATCTCCATGCCCAATATATCCGGAAGGTTAATCAACAATGATTTGGCTGCGTTGGCTGCGCAGTTTACAGTAACCCTATTTTAACTGTATTTTGCGCAGCCAACGCAGCCGCATGACAGGGCAGAGCTTTTTTGCATGAGCGAGCTATGAAAGCTTTTCTACGTCCATAGGTGTCGCCCAAGTCAACGCATGCATTATTCATTTCCCGCTGTAAACCAGAAGAACACTGTACAGTTACCCAGACCATAGACCTATACCGTTCTAATTCTCTGTCCAAACCAAACGTTTCCAACCTTAACTGACAATATTTTAAACCAATGCTGCGTCGCATACTGTACGTCAACATTAAAAACATTAGTTTAGTGTATCGTGTTTGCTGGGTAGGTCCATGGGCCTCTACCGCTTTATCAGAAAATACATGTTTTCCAACGTTGTTCTAATGTTATCCACCCAACCCAACATCAAAGCAACATTAAATCAACGTCTCTCGTGTTTGCTGGGTTGTCATTTTTTTAAATTACCATTTCAGTGCGGATGAGGCTTCTATGTTTAAACTGATTTTTAGAACAGACAATTAGATTGTCAACGTCCACTTTGCACATTAAATTAACCGGCTATTTATTTGAAATTTTCACTCATTTGAAGTTGTAACGCGATTTATAAGATTTTGTAAGATTTTAAGCCTAATTTTCTCTCTTTCAATCATTATATGCAGTTTTGCTTTACCACGGGGTTGTAATGTTTATCACTGAACATAATTATTATATAGTCTGTGAGATGAAAACTTTTAATTACGTGTCTTAGCCCAAAAGATTAGAATATTGTTCCTATCTCAGAATGTTATGCTGATTCTGAAAATCCATTTCCAAAATGCCACAGACCCTTTTGGAAAAATAACATTTTCTGACTTTTTTTTTCCGCTTTTTATACAAAAATATCTGCAATAATAAAAAAATGGTGGTAACCCTTTCAGCGCTAAAACCGACTTTAGACGTCAGAATCTGGCAGCCATGGTAATGTTTTGATACTGAAACAACTACCAAACATCCATCTTACGTTTGTAAGCTATAGGACATTTTTCACATACTCTTTGAAAGTATCAATATATACTCAAGAATTTCACTTTAGGAGATGATCAGTACCCAGAGTAGAGCTGAAAGCTAATACATTACAGTGTTAAAAGTAGATCTCTAAACCTGGAATATGGCCAACAAAGGCACCCTGTTGCATTATTGTTATTAGACAGGTGGCAAAATTTCAAAATGGGCCAAATAAGCAGTGTAGGTGGGACGGAATGTTGGGGATTGATAGTCATATCAGCTGGTATTTACTACCTATACTAAACACATTTTAAGTGAATGACTGAAAAATAAATCGTGTATTACAAAAATATAGCAAAAACAAAATGGCGGCTATTGTCAGCCCTAAGAACACATCTATATAGTCAAGTCGCCTAGGGTAGTACCTTGCCAATGGGTATATACAATTTGTTTGCGGATTATTGATGCATGATATGTCTCGATTGATATAAGACCTTGTTTCTTTCTTTGGGTCGGTATTGACTGATGTTCCTACATCGAACGACAGCGATCGGTCTAGATTGATATGAGCGGTCTAGATTGGCCTGAAAATCCCCAAATAGCCATATATCCTCTCCTATAATTGCCCATCATATGTTGCGTCTACCCAAAAACAACAACATTTTAAAATGGCCGACAGCGAATATTAAAAAAAAAATGTAATTAGTAATCTGATAATCAAGTGTGATATGTCATTTCTGAGTAATTTTGGGCGTGGAACCCATTTCTGAACCTCAAGTTACAATTATAAGCCGCATGAAGTTCAAAACATGATCAAAATCGGTTATAGTGAAATACAATTTTTACTAGTAGTTCAATAGTTACATGTGATGTGACAATCTTTGTAGCGCTAGTATCAATAATGTCATTCTAGGCATCAATTACAAGTCCGATAAACATTAGATTATTGTGTCATTTTAGGTGAATTTGTGACTGTGAATTTATTTGAGGGCATACAAGTAGGCTATAATAGGAGTACTCGAGACCTTTCAAATCCAAACTTGATCTAGATAAAATTTTAACTTGGTTAGTGGATAGAACGAAAATATGAATACAATCGTTTCTCAGTGTTTCATCTAGCCATTTCTAACAGGGCGCTGCAACATACTGCCCATCATCTATTCAAGAGGCGCCATGCCCCTTTCAACTCATTGTGATTGATCAAACACCTTCATAAGGGATATACTTGGCATTCACACCTATGATGCAACTAACGCCTGATGGAGTGGAGGTGTGTTCACAGTGTTCGTCACAGGCGATGTTTACACGTCAAGTAACTGATGATAATTACCTTCTAGGTGGTGATTTAAATTTTAAATTGCAGGGGGGACTGGAATGTCTAAGTAGGTGCCCGGCGTGCATGACTATGTGCCCCCAATGATAGGTGCCCTTTTGAATCCTAGATGGAAGACTGGTTTCCTCTGACTGGTTTCTAAATTTATGGTTTCATATGCTCGGAATGCAATACCACCCAAGTCAAAGTTGCATCCCTAAATTGGATGCATTGAGGATGTATTGAAGATGTAGTGGGGATGCATGGGATGCATGAGATGCATTGTGGATGAAATGTGGATGCAACAATAAATAAGGGATGCAGAGAGTTTCAACACTGTGGATGCAAAAGGGATGCAGAAAGAATGCAATTTTGCACCCTGAGATGCAGAGGATGCAAATGGGATGCAGAGAGGATACAATAAAATTACCAAGGATGCAGGGGATGCGAAATGGATGCAGGAGGCATGCAGACATTTTTATACTGGATGCAAGGCATGCATTGTGGATGCAACACAAACCGCATTCTCTTCTTTACATCCTGCTGTATCTGTAGATGACTTCAGGTACTGGATGCAAGGGATGCCAGAAGAATGCATCATTGCATCCTCAGCTTTAAATATACCTGCAATCTGATTGGCTTATATTTAACTGCAGTGCAGATATGAGCAGTGAATCCTGGGACTATCTTCAAAACTATCCTCTCAGACTTAGGCAACCATCCAGTGGAAATGGTGTATTTTCATACTGTCAGCTCAATTATACACATTTATAAAGTAAGTTGGGGCCAGCTTGAAAACTAACCATCACAAATAGGTTGAACTAAATATGGAGATCATATTTGATTTTTCCAAGGATAAAAACTGCATGCAGGTTTGTACTTATAAATAATAATTACAAGCAATCTTTTTCTATGTATACAGACAAATCAGTTGTGGAAATTACTGTACAAGTCAAAACCTTTACATTACATCAAGATATCATGCAGGCTAATAATTTCCTGTATGATGATCAGGTTGTCTTTTAGGCCATCATGTGCAGAGACATGAAGGGCCTAAACTTTAGAAGATAGCCTAATAACAAATTGTTTAAAATAGAGGAGGGCCTAATGTGTATATGTATGCATTTTTTGTATGTAATAGTAGGCCTATATAACTAGGTCTATGCATGGCATTGATTGGAAATTGTCAGCGAATGCTCCTCGAACATTGTAGGCCATGTACATTTTCGCCATACATGTGTTCGCCATACATGCGTGGCAAACATTCGCTGACCATTTGCTGAGCATTCGTCTTGCATTCGTTGGGAGATAATTCACTGTACATTCGCTAAACGTTCGCTGAGCTCGATCAATGAAAGCATTCACCGAAATCTAGTTTTTCCAGTTACGGCAGTGACGAGTTAGACATGTATATAATATATCGCATATCACATTCAAGCCCATTCACATATTGGAGAATGACATGTTGTGGTGATTTGAATGGAAAACAGGGGTCCTGTATGACACCAAGTATGACAACCATACCAGAAAAAAGTGTGTGACATTGAAATTAAAATTCACCTTGGTTTTCTACTTTAATAATGTATTACAGGATTTGCTTGTGGGGAGGGAGAATAGTGGTGCATTTAGGGTTGTGTTGGGTGTATGTAGTTTAGGATGGAGAGGCTGCTACCAGGGATGCAGGGGATGCAACCAGAGATGCAGGGGATGCAACCGGGGATGCAACCAGGGATGCAGGGGATGCAACCAGGGATGCAGGGATGCAAACGGTGATTCAACCAGGGATGCAGGGGATGCAACCAGGGATGCAGGGGATGCAACAAGGGATGTTCAGGGGATGCAACCAGGGGTGCAACAAGGGATGCTGAGGGGATGCAACCAGGGATGCTTTATGCATCCTTTGCATCCAAGCAAGGATGGGATGTGCTCATTTAAATATAAGGATACGCTTATTTCAATAATTTGTCTGTGGGCATCCCCTGTGCATCCTCTGTGCGTGTTTCCTTCATTATGCTTGCACATTCACATTTTGGACCATTTGGCATCCCCTTTGCATCCTCTGTGCATCCTTGATGATTGCATGCTCTTTGCATGCTCTTTGCATGCTTGGCATTTTGACTTTATTGATTAAAACTTGATAATTTGTCGCTCGCAATATGTTCGCTCCTTTAGAGCCATGTAACCTACGTACCATCACCACATTCTCCCTTATTGTGCTTGCTGGAACCGTTCAGTTGCGACGCTGGGACAGCAATGAACCAAGATTGGTTCTACTTTGTGTGTTTTCCGGGAACGCTTCCAGTGGGGCAATAAGGATTTTGATGCCACCTTAGCAGCTCACTAGGGAGTTTTAGTAAATAAGATGTCATTGTTATTGCATTTCCCAGATATGAAACTCTATAAGAAACGATTGCTTACATATTGTGAATTCGATGTATGCCCATTTTGAATTTGCAACATCCTGAGGACTCTAATTATATTTTATGTCCACAAATATCTATACGGAATACGGCGTTAGCTCATCGGTGTTGGCTCGATCACTGAAGTTAAGCAACGCCGGCCCCGATCCATAATTGGATGGGTCACCGCCTGGCACACACCAGGTGTTGTATGTTACACTAGGACATGCGTGCAGCGATGTCGGGTCGTGGGGCTCAGAGAGCCACGTAAATCAGATGGCTTATCTGACTGAGCTAGAATTGGACGTAAAAGAACCTCAATGGACGTAGGTGCAGTTTCCATCCAGCGAGACCCCACAAAATCCACAATGTGGTGCGATAGCTCCCGTGGCGCGATAGCACACTATGGTGTACTGCCACGTAACATACAGAAACAGAAATAGCTTCACTGTCCCCAAATTCATCTAAGATGACACAAGTCATGACAGCTCATTTTTATTGATAACTGATTCCTAAAATTATATTATTGATGCCGGAAATTGGTTCAGCGTCACAAAGTTAGTCAGAAACCATAATATCACACAACAAGATGACAAGTTGTGAAAAAGTTGTGTTTTCCCTATGAGCGCTTTTGATCATTCTGACTTTTATACCGAGGTTGAATGTCACAGAATAAGGTTTGTAAGGTCACTGATGCCTAAAATGAAATTAGTGATACCAGAAATGGATTCCGCGCTCAAAGCTGGTCAGAAACGAGAAATCACATGTAACTATTGGACCACTTTTGTAAAAGTTATATTTTCACTGTGACAACTACTGGTCATTTTTTCACTTTGGTATGGTGTTTGAAGTTCATATAACAAGAGTTGTAAGGTCACCAATACTTACCATTACACACCTAAGATTAAAGTATTGATGCTAGAAATGGATTTTGCGTCGCAAAGTTAGTCAGAAGCGACATACTGTAGATCTGGTAATTTTCGCGTGTTTGAATATTCGCGAATTGCCGATTTTGTAACTTTTCGCGAGGTCTAGAATTTGCAAATTTTCAAAATATTATCTTCTGCGCTTTATTATCATCTAAACAACCATACGAAAAATACCTAACTTTTCGCAATGGCGGCCATTTTCTCTAACACCAAAATAAAGCAAAATGTAACAGCACGCATACTATGAAATTACAGTCTGGTAGTAGGTCTGAATTAAATCGTATGTCATGTTTATTTTGATCTCACAAAATTCTTCAAATTAAAATAAACTACATGTATTGACCATGTGATAAAACACCACCGACTGTGATCACATGTAATTAGTAGGTCCTATCAATAACTTTTTATAGACTATATAAAGTTCTTAGTCCTACGTATATACACTTATGAGCACGTTTATTGGATTATATAGAGTTAAATGGTTACCATACGACATCACGGCGCACGACACGGGTGCGAGGGGGGTGGGGCACCTGTTAGATCTTTCTGCTTACAGCTGCACTGCGGCTGGTGTTGATAGCTAATTATCTGTCAACACTTGCACTAACGAGCTGACACCTCGCTTCGAGCCCACGACTGGGGAGTGGCGCGCTCTACTACTGACTCTACGTTAATCTCTCTGGGGTAGTGCGAGTCACATGTGACTTAAGCTCCGATTCCACATACGCGTGATGCGTGAAGCGTGATGCGTAATGCGTATTACACGACTCCACATGTGGGCCTATGTCAAAAAGTGATGCGTCAAAGTCCTTTTTGCTGAAGGAGACAACTAGTGCGGATGACCAGGGGGCAGACCGGAGATATCCTGTTTCAGATTGAGCCATTACTAGCTAAATTCAATCGTGCAAGATAAACGATATATGCCAAGGCAACGTTTTGCTATAGGGCCTATGTTTGAGGAGTTTGTCTCTGCATAACATGCAAGGATTTTGGGGTGTACCCGGGAGAATCCATAAATTGACGTCATGGTAGGCTCGCGTGATGCGTGTTGACCGCTCCCAGAGCGGTGAATACGCGAGCCCAAAACGAATACGCATCACGCCTCACGCGCATGCGGAGTCGCTCTTTCTATTTTCAATGATTTCGGTGAACACGCACCACGCATCACGCATATGTGGAGTCGTGGCTTAACTCTTTAGTTGTACTGTAGTAGGCCCCCTACTTGGTTGTCGTCTAATTTGAGTACACTTACTCGTTGGAATTGTTATTTTTGCGTAGGAGTAGGAATGAAAAACATCCGTATTAGAAATTAATTTATCTTTGCTAGTGCAATTGTGTATCTGTGCCATTGTGTTGCTTTTATCCTAAAAAAATAAGGTATTATATTTGTGGTCGAAAATATTTTATCGCCCACCCTGAATCAGGCTTTGGGCGAGTACTAGACAAAAGTACTCGAGTACAAGTACAAGTACTTGAAAAAATGACGAGTACAAGTACAAGTACAAGTACTGGATTTTCAAAAGTCCTTGAGTACAAGTACAAGTACTTTAAAAGTACTTGAGTACAAGTACCGAGTACTTTTGTTGTAAAAATTAATTATATGAAATGTATTCAATAAAAAAATGATTATGATATATGTTACTTCATGTTGATATATATGTGACCCGATCTGGCAAAACGAATTTTAATCACTTTGGCGAATGCTTATTAAGACAATGGGGGTAGTAATGATTATTTGTTCTATTTTTTCAATACAATGTTTTAATTACACTTTCTAAAAGTGCACAAATTGCCTTTTTGAACTTCAAATGCCATTTTATCAAAATGATGCAATTTCATACTTCATATTTTTCAGAGTTTGTCGTGTCATATTTTTGGAGTTAAACACGCTACAGATTTCTGTGATATACCATTTCAAAGGTAATTTTGTGTAGGTTTGAGATATCTTAGAAACTCTAATATTTGAATAAGCAACTTAAAACTCATTTTGCCAGATCAAGTCACATATAGATATAAAAAGTTGTGAAAATAATTTGTTATGGGACAGATATTGCATATCTGATGCTACGTCCCAGCCAATAGTGTAATATTGCATTTTCTTATCAGTACACTTAGTATTGTATGTTCCATGTAGGCCTACTACTTGGCGAATTAAAATAAATAAATAAATACATATATAAATTGTCTGTGTCTAAAGCTTTACGTTGCAAAACACGCTAGCTTGAAAACTTACAGTGGTTCTAATGATGTTTAAATTTTGGGCCAGTGCCGGCAACAATTGGCCGCCACTATAAAAAAACGCTCAAATGAGCCTGAACACACATTGTGTCAGGGAAAAGATCAAAGCTTTGCACTACAGAATTGTTTTGCGATAACAGTTACACATTAGTTACTGGTGATATAAAAGCAAATGTATCACCTTGATACATGTATAACCTTACAAGATTCAGCCCGGCATACGCTGACATACTATCCTATTATTAGTTTAAAAATAACTTTTATGCAATTTACAGGAGGAGCACCTCACTGTTGTATTTATTTTTATACGCGGTCCGTCATCGCATTTCGGGACGGGAAGGGTTGTATAAAGCCGCCGTGGGCCTACAATTGACTCATTATATAACCTCACACCTTTAACCCTTACGCGACACTAACGTGTTCAATTATATCTTTCTCTAATTTGCAGCTATAATTAATTGCTGACTCAATTTCTAGCTTCAAATGACGAGCTACATAATCACGATATCAAAAAATAGACAAATAAAAAACAATTTTTTAACTTACCTGCTGCTTACTGGTGACCTGACGCAATGAATATTGTACATTTTAAGGTTATTTAGTTCGCTAGACACCTGACGTCTTGTAAACTTGTACATACTTTCGTCTACTTTTATTTTTGTCTTGTTTTTCGTATGTACAGCTATCCGATTTTTTTTTGATGGACCGCATTATAAGAAGAAGAAGTGTTTATTCAACCATAAAAAATTAGTAAATGAAAGATGAGTGAAATAAAATTTACAGGGTGGTTTGGGAGACCTCCATTAAGACCACAAGGTCGCTAGCATGGAGGCCACCCATGATATCATCTATATAAAACATATAACATTTTGAAGTTATGAGTAGTAAACATATGAGCTATTCATGTGAAGTGAGCGAATATAATAGCTTTACTATAAAGTTTAACCTATAGACGTAGTAGTTATGTAAAAAATAAAGTATGAAAAAATAAACTTTGATTCTGCCGTGCAAAACCAAAGGCAGCATCTGCCTGCTTTACAAATAGGCTGATCCTGCCTTTTGGCTCCACAGAGCAGAATTCACTAGTTCAAATTGATACTGCATACATAGCAGTTTGATATATTACAATCAGTAGCATATGTGTCTAAAAATATAAATTTGACATACGTTGAAAACCCGTTAAAACTATGAGTGTGTACTTTATCGGTTATTGATCGTGGCATGCTATTTACAGTCTTTGTTAATTGATATCGAACACAAGCTTTGGCAAAATTATGTTTTACAAAAGGTATGCGTAATTTATGTTGATTTCTTGTATTATGAGCATGGATTTCAGAATTGAGCCTAAGATTAAATACATCAAAGTATTTTGGGAGTAAATTATGCTCGTATTTAAAGTAACATTTTAATAGTTGAAGGCGATATATGTCGTTTATTTTTAGGAGGTTCAATTCTTTAAATATCGGATCTGTGTGAGACAGGCGAGATTCCTTACGTTTTATTCGTACTGCTCTTTTTTGCAATTTAGAAACTCGACTGTTTTCGCTGCCCCATAGAAGAATGCAATAGTTAATATGTGGTATTATTAGATAATTGTAGATATTAATGAGAATATTTTGAGGAAGGGTGAATTTTAGTTTGTTCATTATACCTATTATTCCGACTATTTTATTTGAGACTTTGTTTAAATGATTTTTCCAAGAAAGATTCTTGTCAATGATCACCCCTAAAAAGTTAAAATTATCAACACATTCAATTTGTATTCCATTTATTTTGACAATTGGTAATTTAATTTGTTTCAGTGGTTTTCTGAATATCATGAATTTCGATTTAGCAGAATTTAGTGATAATTTGTTTACTTTCAACCAAGTGCTTATTTCTGCTAATTCTTTATTCAATTTGTTATTTTTGTTGAGATTGCTGAAATTAGCGAATAGTGTCGTGTCATCTGCGTATACAATGAATTTAAATAATTTACTTGAAAAAGAAATATCGTTCAAATAAATAATAAATAATAGTGGGCCCAAGATAGAACCCTGAGGAACTCCTGTGGTAATTGGTATGTATTCTGACTTAATATTGTCGTCTTCTACATATTGTAATCTATTAGAGAGATAGCTTTCTAGAAGTTTTAATGGACAGTGTTTAATACCGTAATGATTTAGTTTATTTAAGAGTATTTTGTGATTCAGGGTATCAAAGGCTTTAGAGAGGTCCAAGAATATGCCAAAAGGAGTTTCTCCTCTATCCATATCTTGTGTTGTTCTGTCAATTAATTCCATAGCAGCCAATTCGGTTGAGTGGTGCTTTCTAAAACCGTATTGACCGCTATGGAACAAATTATTTAGGTTGAAATAGTCATTAATTTGGTTACAAATATTTTTTTCGAAAATTTTAGAGATAGATGGTAAGATTGAAATCGATCGGTAATTTTCTAAAAGCGATGGATCCTCTTTTTTATGAATTGGTATTACCTTGGCGATTTTCAATTTTTCAGGAAAAATGCCTTTATTCAGAGACTGGTTAAGGGTGATAGTTATTGCTTCAATTAAGGGTTCTTTAATATACTGTAATAATTTTGTGGATAATCCATCCGGACCGGTGCTATGTCTTGTTTTAAGTTCATTGATTATTTTAGTGACAGTTGTGCTATTTGTTGGCTCAAAGTGAAATGTCGCAGTTGTGGGATTTTTTAGATAATGGTTGTAAGATTTGTTAGAATCAATGATGATTGCAGATTCAAATTTTGGAACAATGTTACAGAAATATATGTTAAATGATTTGTAATAATGATATAGGCATATAAATAATAGTGGTGTCCCGCAGTTAAAGGGTGATGTTTGCCGTCTAATTACTGTGGTCATCTGTGTTTGAACAGTACTGCTATACCAGGTGTTAATCCTATGTCTTCTCGGTACAATTCTGGTTAATTATTGCCCCAATGTCATGGACATTAGCCCGGTATCGAGCCAAATTTAATGATCAGCTAAATCTAATGACACCAATATGGCGGCGGGGTGGGGACAGGCAGGGGGTATACTTGGCATGCGTTTGAGCCATGACTACGCGTGGAGGGGTGATTAGAGGAAGTGTGTGGTGTTTAAATCTGTATACATGACTGCCGATATTTTTTGCATACGGATAATTACAAATGACTATAGTTCAAGTGTAAAAGATAATATACATGATGCATGTTTCCACTGCCAAATCCAGATATAAAAATAATCGCATATTGGTATATAGCAGGGTTGGGTGCAAATACCTTTTACTTCCGTATACAAGTACAAAATGATCAAGTATAAGTACATATTTTCTTCAAATATACTGTGGTACATTGGATACAGTGCCCAGGTAGCTACCCAGTACATTGTCGTAATTATCGATATGTAATAATAAATATATGCACAACAAAATAAATGAAACTAAATCAACTCAACTCAAAAGTATTGTTTTTGTCACACTATATCTATTGTTGTTCACTGACTAATATAATAAAACAACTCATTTAATTCTGGTATGCTTTATTTAATATCATCTTCATGTGGATGATCAGCGCTCAGAAATATGTTTGTGATAGTAACATGATTAGCTATTGAAAGTACACCCTTATGCTGCTGAATTGTTTGTGAGTATTTTCATTCGTTCAAAGCTGGAATTGCTGACGCAATTTCCAGCTTCAAATGAAGAAAAAATAATATTATTTGCTTGAAAACGTATATATACGGGCTTAGCAGCACAAGGGTTAATAGCTCAATGATCAAAAGTTGTTTGTTCTAATAGTAAGTTGAACACTGAATACGACATACTAAGGATTTTTTTTAGTTTGTGTCCAAATTAAATTCCTTATATTTAACAATTTACTTATCAAGCCAAAAGAAAATTTAATTCCCGTTGACGCTTCTATAAGGGCGAATATATCGGCTCTTGTCACTGAAAGGGTTATAAGAGTGGCCTCAGTTATTATCACACCTGCTAATCTGCTAACTGGTAACACGGCCCAGTGACATCCTGTGCACTGAAGCGACACGCCAATCGGGCAATTAACCCTTCCGCCACTAAGACATTTCAGTAGTTGTTTTTCTGTTGATTGTTTATAATGACATATTAATTATTTTCACAAAATGAGACATCGGAATTTCTTGAAAAATTAAAATATTATTGTAATGCATTTATTAATGTTAAATAATGATCTCAGCCCAACCCTAGTGTAAATATTATAAATTTGTACATACGAGGGACCTCGCAACGATGGGGTTATATAATTACCGTCTACGGTCGACCATTGTGCAATGAAAGTTACATAATGATAATCTGCCCTTTATACTTCCCGTATACTCCTGTATATGTGTTTGCCCTCGTGACTTGATTTTATCCGCCCGCCACCTTTCGCTAACAAAAAATACGAATTAAACTTGAGAGAGTGCTTTATCGCCGATTAAAGATTAATATAAAATACATAGCTCAATAACTAAGAAGCTATATCACAACTCTCTGCATGAAATAATACATAATTCCATCAGTAGTTTTAACGCAGTCAAACAATGTTTTCTTAACTTAGCATGTATGGTTGCGATTTTAATCGAAGGAAGTCAACATTCATTTGCTATCAGAAGTGGTACTTGAACTGTTTAAATCGCGTGCAAACTCTTGTCAACTACAAGGAACAATGTTTTTTTTTTGTTGAAGTAACTGCGTGCATAAAAGTGCTAACTGAAAATAACACACTCGTGAAATTGAAGCAGGATATGTTGTAGTATAAATTACTGCATGTGATAAATAATAGCCTGTATGATATACCTTGACATGAGAATGAGTGTGTAACGTATACTATGCATTTCAATACACACAACTATCAATAACTGCTATTTCTATTCGATTACTTCCCGATGCGTCATCGTTTTTTTATGTTTTATATGCCTGCTAGGATTGACTGAAGATCAAGTCACGGATGTGTTATGAAGTTAATCTACGCCTAGGTGTATTTATGCCCAACGACCTGTTACGTCATTCTTTGATCTACCAATAACTCGTGACTTCGTGCAATAAGCAAACCCTTTGCAATCCCATTTCACATATGCAATTATCTAATCCTTAAAATGTATGTCCTCCACAAAATAAATTGTAAAACAGTTCACATAAGTTCTACCAAATGGGCTGCATCTTCATGTCGCCCACCACGCATGAAATTTATATATGCGACATGCGGTGAATTAAATAGTGTAGATATTAAGATATTATGAATCTACATAATATATTTAAATAACAGTTTACGTTTCCGCTTATGCATATGGCTTAAACAACGGGCATATAACTCCCTAAACTAAGGGAAAATGTAAATTGTAAGCCTTTTATGTCAAATGTTTTAAATTTGTTATTAGTATTTGCTTTAGTATTGATGTTATTTTTCACACGTATTTATTTAGCTACAATATCAGCAAACATGGTACGTTGAGCCAAGGTTCGTCTAATGTTGGCCCACCGTGTACAACACTGGGCTAGCATTAGCCCAGTATTGCGTTTATAAGCTTCCGGTGTAATATATCCTTGTTTTGTAATATTTAATTAAAATGTAAAAATTCGCCAGTCAGCTAGATATGGGTTGCGCTGGCCACGGTACATAAAACATATAACGTATGGTCAGCGTTCATCTAATTTCGCCAGTTAGTATAGTTGTGTGTAGTGTTGGTCAACGTTCATCTAATTGAAATAGGTTTATTGTCGGAGTATCAGTTGCATAACAGGCAATAATGATAATAAATCGCAGTTGCAATTAACGTGATCAAATATGTTGTTGCACGGGAAATAAGACTAAACGCAAATATTTAACAATTAGAAAGATATAATCAAGTATAGCTTATTCGAAATATAAATACAAAGGTATGACAATGCAGGCAATGGAAAATACGTATGATAAATATTATTAGGAAATTTAATTGTTCTGAAAAATTACTTATGATTAAATGTATATTTATATAATCAGTAGAACTACTGGAATTTAATGCGTTGCAATATAGGCTAATTCAAAAAAAAAAAACACACAACAATATTTGATAGTTCATTCAATTTTGCCAATCAGTTAGCTGTGCATAGCGCTGGTCAGTGTTCATCTAATTTCGCCAGTCAGCTTACTATATGTACAAGCTGTTCACTTGTCATCTAATTTCGCCATTCAGCCACTATATGTATAGCGCTGGTCAGTGGTCATCTAATTACGTCGATCAACTAACCAGGCCTATATGTACAGCGCTGGTCAGTGGTCATCTAATTTCGCCGTCAGCTTAATATATGTATGGCCCTGGTCAGTGGTCATCTAATTTCGCCGACCAGCTAACTAGGCCTGTATGTATAGCGCTGCTCAGTGGCCATCTAATTTCACCAGTCAGTTAACTATATGTACAGCGCTGATCAGTGGTCATCTAATTTTGCCAGTCAGCTTCCTATATGTACAGCGCTGGTCAGTGGTCATCTAATTTCGCCAGTCAGTTAACTGTATGCACAGCGCTGATCAGTGGTCATCTAATTTCGCTAGTCAGCTTCCTATATGCATAGCGCTGGTCAGTGGTCATCTAATTTCGCCAATCAGTTAACTATATGTACAGCGCTGGTCAGTGGTCATCTAATTTCGCCAGTCAGTTAACTATATGTACAGCGCTGGTCAATGACATCTAATTGTGCCAGTCAGCTAACTATGCATAGCGCTGGTCAGCGTTCATCTAATTAAGCTAGAATGCATGTATAATTAGCTGGCTGTCTCCATTTATTAAATGAATATGTTTTTAAAGCTTATGCATTCTATATGTGACACAGTTCTTATAACTTCTGACGAAATCCCGCGAGATCTGCTCCGAGACCGGAAGATCATTGGATTTCGCGTGGTCATTAGATTTGGCTTGACACCGGCATTGTAAGGTCACTGTAGATAAGACGTCGCGTTGTCGCGGTCGTGCGCTTTGGTACTTACACAACATTGGTACAGAGCTGTATGAGCTTTGTCAGTTTTAGTATATGCTAGTCCACACCGAGTCTCAACTGTTTTATAAGATAATACTGGTAGTTATAAACTACTTGTTCACTCACGTGACATTATTTGTCCGGTGCTGAGGAACTATCGGCTGAGCGTCTACGCAGTTGGGCCAATATTGTGCAAATATTATGCAAATACCGTTTGATCGTCCCAACAAACACGAGACAAAAATGAAATGAATCGGGCTTTAGGCCACCTTTGTGCACATATAGGCTAAACTGGGCCAGGAGAACCTCCTGAGGATGGTGAGATGATTGAGATGACACTGTCATCCAGACACAGGATTCGAAATTCGAGCCCTGGCGATCTGAGGTCGAGCACGCTACCTCTCGGTCACGGAGGCTACCCACAATACTGACTTTCACACGTGGATGGGGAAGAAACATTTTTTGTTTCTTTCAAACCGCCGAGATAGGAACAGAACCCCGAACTCTGGCGTGAAAGGCAGCGGTGCTAACCACTACCCTAGGGCCCCCGCCCAACAAACACGAGACGAGACGAGAACGTGGCCTAACATTATACCACCATTGCTTAAATGCCTCGTGTTGGCTGTGGATTAGCTACGACGGAAGGTGTGTTGTAAGTGTGATTTTAAAATGGCGCGACATCATTGTTACTGGTCCTACCGTATAGTATAGTCACATGTAAATGCTATATATCAACATGTATGCCTGTTTTCCAGAGACACGTCTCTTGTCTTTTTTTCAAGAATAGCTTATTATTTTTTTTGTGAACTACACTAGGATACTTGTATATACAAGGTAGAACAAGCAATTAGCAGCATGATATATAGTGAAAAGGTGCACTTTTGTTATCAGTTAATGTAAGTACTTGGACTAGTTTGAAATAATTTCAAAGTATTAATTAAATTATTTTTCAATAATATATGTAAATGGGTGGAAAACGAATCATTAACTGAATGTTTCATATCCCGCTATAATGATTTGTCTGTGAGCTGTTTTGGATCAATTTAAGATGACTAGTACTCGTAAAGTACTTGTAAGTACTTGTTAAAAGTACTTTTATTTTTAAAAGTACTTGAGTACAAGTACGAGTACAAGTACTTTTTAAAAGTATGAGTACTGGGTACTGACGAGTACTGCAAAATCGGTACTCGAGTACCGAAGTACCGAGTACTTTGGCCCCAAGCCTGCCCTGAATGCTGGTAAACTCCGGTTGAGCAGCCTTTTCCTTTTAAAAAGAAAATAATATGAATACACCCGAAGTATGTAGATACCAGGGTTTAGGTCAGTGGGAGCAATCTGAATCCGCTATCGAGCCTAATTTTATGAACAGCTAAATCTAATATGGCGGCGGGTGGGACAGGCAGGGGGTGCACTGGGCATGCGTTGAGGCCATTAGCCTGGGGCAGCATCTGAAAAGTGCTCTAGAAATAGGTTCAGGGGTAACACTTTGTTAACATGTGGAAGCCATTTTTTTATTGTCTATTAGGGTGTTAGGCTTACGAAAAACGTGGTTTTCGTTGCAGCATCATGCGTTTTTCATATTATAAATATGCTTATCTGAGGGTACCTACAAACCTGTCTATATTTAGGGGGCTGGGTTACGTAACCACCTGTCGTTGCTGTTATAATTCACTAATCAACACATGTACAATAATGGCTGATAACAGATAATTAAATTTATGTTTTAATGATATGCTGCGCGTTGCCGTGGAGTAAGTTGTCATGTCTCTACAGACGTTGAAAAATACTTGTTATTACAGAATATTTAATCCACTGAAAGAGTATGGCCAGACTCGTGGAGGTTCCAGCTTCTGTTGAATGGCTGTTGTGGACTAGTTGATTATGTACCATGCCACACAGCATACAAGGACTCCCTAGTGAGCTGCCAAGGTGGTCAAACAAGTGTTATCGCTAAAAAACATCTCAGTACTCCAAGAGTGAATAGGTATTGCCTGAAACATTTAGTAATTATGTTCGCGTGAAGAATTTCGTTTCTCATATCAATACGTATGTAACCATTCATCAATGGGAAATACATGTAACTTATTTGTTATGTGTCATTTACAAGATTTGTTTCTGCTCAACTAGTTTTTAATTGCATATGTTACCTCCACATTGACTGTAATTATTTCCCGTCTATTATCTGATTATACTACGAGAACGGAAAATCATGTCATGGTTATGCAGAACACCTTGCCATTGATGAATAGACTTCATATTTGTTTGCACAAGCGTAGGCATTGACTAAAAAGTTATCCAAAGAGCATTTATATTTTATTTAGCCTACTGGAAGTGCTTCTGGAAAACACACGCAGTTGAATCAATGGTTTAATGCTGTTCCAGCGTAGCAAATCAGCGGGGAACACGATACGAGAGAACGTGATGATGGTACATAGGCCACACGCCACGTACTAAATGAGTGAACAAATTGTTATCATGTTATCTAGTTTTAATAAATAAAGTGCCATTGTTATTGCATTCCCTAGATATGAAACTCCATAAGAAACGATTGCTTTCATATGTTTTTATATTAAATATATCTATGCCCATTTTTAGTTTGCAAGATCATGAGGACTCAATTGTTTTTTTATGTCTACAAATAGATTCACAGTCACCAAATGATTCAGCGTCACAGCGTCAAGTTAGTCAGAAACGATATATCACACAATTATTAGACTACTTATGACAAAGTTGTGTTTTCCCTATGACCAGTTTTGCTCATTTCTGACTTTCATACCGAGGTTGAATGTCATAGAATAAGGTTTGTAAGGTCCTCGATGCCTAGAATGAAATTAGTGATACCAGAAATCGATTCCGCGCCCAAAGCTGGTCAGAAGCGAGAAATTACATGTAACTACGGGACCACTTTTGTAAAAAAATTATTTACTTTGATATGGTGTTCGATTATAGTATTGATGCCAGAAATAGTTTGTCGTTTGTAGACCTGGTAATCTACGCGTGTTTGAAAATTCGCGAATTTCAGATTTTGTAACGAACTTTTCGCGAAGTGTAGAATTCGCAAATTTTCCAAATATTATATTGTGCACTTTATTATCATCTGCACAGATTATAGGTCAATACTAATGTAATTTAAAATAGAAAATGTCATTATACAGTCTTATTTTCAATGGTTAACAACCATACGAAAAATATCTAACTTTTCGCAATGGCGACCATTTTGTTTTTGCTCTAACATCAAAATAAAGCAAAATTGTATTTGTCATCCTCCTGATATGTGTTTACTAGGTATTAAATTTGTTTAAAAACGTGAATGACAATCCCTAACATTTTGTCCACCCTGCATGATAAAGGTGAAATTTTGCCACCTGTCTATATCAGAACAATGTTTAATCCTTTCATGTGATGAATATAGAGCTGACTGTAGAAGCACTTAATAACACAAATAGTGGTATATCTATTGAGGATTTAAAACTAAGTTGTTTATTATATGCAGACGATTTGTTTTTTTTAGGTAACCCAGAAGCCGAGTTGCAACATGTCTTAGACACTCTCCATAAATGGTGTAGACAGTGGCGTATTAAAATGAATACAAGCAAATCTATTTATTCATTCACTATAGACCACGATCCCAGACTAGAACATTGGTTAATTTCAAGTGTGATGGAAGTCATATTCATACTGTTGAGAATTATAGATATTTAGGCGTCGTTCTCGATGAAAATTTAGATTTCAAGGTTACAGCTGACGTTCTTGCTGCTGCAGGAGGACGTGCCTTAGGCTCAGTTAGGCCTATTAGCAAGCACTTTAAGTTAAATGGCCTACGATACAATACTAATATTTCAAACTGTTTTCAGTGTGTGTGTGCCCAATTTTAGACTATGCGGCAGAAGTATGGGGCTTTGGGGACTTCTCTAAAATCGACAGTATACAAAATAGAGCACAACGTGTATTCCTAGATATAGATCGATGTTTTTGGTGACAATAATATGATTTTCGATAAGCTAGAAATTGTATTGTTATCACAAAGAACGTATAAGGCACGGCAAAGTCGTTAACGATGGATATATTAGCCAGCAGGAAACATAAATGGGCACCACATGACCGTGACAAGAAAGCGCATTATCTGTATTTTTTTAGTTAAGATTGTTTTAAGCAGGTGATTATACATCTTCCCTCTTTTGGATAGCGTATTGTACATGTTATAGCTGTTGAAAACAACATGTAGACTGGCACAAATAGAAAAATCCGCAGAAAAGTCATCTTGAATCACCTTTTGAAGGTTTGAAATCAATCAAGTTATTAAATGACCTACGTTTTATACGAATTCCACGTTTTGTCAGAATTATCAATGTCATGCTGTGCATTTACGATACAGCATTCTCATTGAGAATTGGGTTTAAGACCTACCAATGACGGAATTAAGTTTCCATTGTTTTGTGATGAAACAATATAACAAAAAAAGTGTTTGCGAGAGCCAAAAAATCGGCTTCAATTCGCACAAGGGAATCCTCGAATAACCACAAAACCTGAAACTCGATTATAATTATTTTTTAACAAAATAGAAAAGATAGTTTAATATGTTAAACATAAACGTATGCTCTTCCCATCTCTGCTGGTAAATTTTTCATAATGTCACAATCTCAGCCGTACCTGATAAACGTCAAAATCATTGATATGGCTTAATTTTACCCATACTGCAATGGCTAATGCTCTTCCCAGCCACATCACTATGTAGGGTATACCTGAAAACCATATATAGACAGTCCTATGCATGAAACTGAATTAGGGCCCACACATCCTTGTAATTCCATTGACCAACAGCATTTTGATTTGACAACTTCATCTAATGATGGCGGTGATTCTGATGTTTAAATTTGCGAAGATGTCTCTCTTCCCAGGCAAGTGTTTTTATTCACATCTTCTATCTTCTATATTAAGAGCAATTATATGGGGACCAACAGATGTGGGAGAAGTATCATTGCTTTTTGTGGAATCTGGGGTTCTCCCCAAGGCAATTTTAGGTGTTTGAGATGTATTTCTATAAAATAAGACAATTTACATATCTTAATTTTAACTGACTTTACGGTGATGTATACGACACTAATATTTGATAATAATTGGCCTACATCTTGATTATGCATAGCAGTAGACTGCTAACGGCATAACAAAGCAATAATATATGACATTGCCCTCATCCTGGTGAGTTAAATGGTGACAATACGCTATGTAGAAGAAGTGTTTTCTTTCCAGATGTAACGAATTCAGGAAAGGGGATGATCCAGGCATAGTTATGCCTACACAAGAACCGGTATCAACGTCTACACCTCAAGATGGTGAAGATCATGTTCGTGATTGTGATGATGGTGATTGCGATCTCAGTCAGTATTACCCACTTCCCAGGTTAGTTATTAACTCTTTCAGCCCTGAGTCTGTGCCAGTATAATATTGTTTTGCTGTTTGCTGTTAGTAGACATAGGCCTATAGTGTTACTCGCACTAATTAATTTCGTAACCATTCATTTGTTAAATGTAAAACGTAAATGTATTTTGAATATTTTTTTTTCAATACTAAATCCTATAAAATATAAAAGAAGGACGTTCTGAGTTTTTTTGTTAAAGCTCGAAATAGATTGGATTAGATTTAAGGCAAGCCAATTGTCACAGACCCTGGCCAACCTCTATCATTTCTCGGTCATTGTTCGACACAATGAATAACATGAATATACCCGGTACCGTTGTTTATTTAACAAAGATCTACAAGTGTTATGCATCACATATCCATAACAGTAATTCGTATTATTTCAGTCTAAAGTACTCAGGTAGAAAAAGGAGGAATACTTCTACATTGCCAGAGTAGTGGAAGAATCTGATATTTAAATGTGGTATATAATGCAGCCATTGACTGATGGAGGGAATGACCGTTCCAAATTAATTTTTGCAAATGTATGAACTAATTCAAGACAGAAAATAAGATTACAAATAGAAGTTTTGTCTCTAATTTATACCAAATATTTTGAGTTAGGAACTCGATATATTAAAAATAATATAGTAATAATGATGTAAATGTCCTGATAATACATAAAGGCATGAAAATATATTTGTGCAGCTCTGAAGTTGAAGAATATCAGAAACGATGCTTATACATCAACGATAAAGGTAATGTAATTGATGTAATTGTGAATAAGTCACCGCTTCTGTTTGAATAGCTCTATAATGTTATGTGCAGTAATAATCAATTTTGTTGTTGTTTTGTAAAAAAACAGAGATAACAGCCAAATCAAATAATCAAATTACTAGTGTATTATTATTAAATTATCACTGTCAACTAATAGCGAGTCACACAACTGGCATTACTCAATATAATACATGCAGTATGATGTTGTTCGCAGTTACATTTTGAAAGTATGTTGTATTGTTTTTTGAAGAGGAAACACTACTAACATCAAGAACGATACCAAGACAACAAGCAGTAGAAACTCGTGTACACGAAAAGATTAAGACATATAATGTGTGCACAACAATTCCCCCAGCTGGTCAAACAGGTATATTTGTCATTGACCTTTCATGCGTTTATAAAGAAGACATGTCTTGCGACGATTCTGGACCATATATTTCTCATTTCTGCAACACAACAACTCTTCTTGTACCAGCAACTGGGAATAGATCTATGTGCGTCAAGAAGAGAAAACTAACCGCTCTAGAAGCCAGACAATTATCTGTGGAAGACAGATGTCGTCTGATATTTTTGAAAAGGCAGTACAGCTACAGAGAGTCCAAATCCAATCATTCCCGACAAATAATTACATGTATGGATGCCAAATCTGATGGTCAAGCGGGCAGGTATGGAATTATACAATACACGGGGAATATTGTCCCACATACACCACATGGTAACTCCAAAGGCAAGGAACCTTACATCAGGACTAAACTCAGTGTCATAAAGAAAGTGAAACAGATGGGGAAAAGTATGTCTGCCAAACGAGTTATCCATGCATTGGATAGAGATGCTGGAGGTGCCGTTTCGCTCAGTTCCCCTTCAGATGTGCTTCGTGACAGACAGCAAGCTTATAACATTTTTCGTCACATTGATGGCAAAATTAAGTCAAGATACACGGGTCCCTCTAAATATATGCATATTCACTGTATAGAGGCATGTATGGACATTTTCAATGCAGTTCATATTCCAAACATCGCTGTATGTCTGACCAGAAGTAAAGTGGAAATGATGTAAGTTTAAAATGAAAACACAGCAATACTAAGCTACACGTATCTTCACCACTCACTTTTGTAGCATATTTGGTAGCACACTGCATTAATGTCTGAAGAATAAAAAAGTAGCACAGTAGCGTTTTGCTACATCAAGTTTTCCTATCCAAACAAGTAAAATAAACTTTTGTTTATTCACATTATTGTCTAGGAAATGTTGTTTCTTTGTCTTCATTGGCTTATCGCCGTTAAACAGTGTTAAACATTCAGCATCAACAACACCACCTGATACGCAGAGGTATGCCATATATATTTCGTAGAATGCCCTGTTAAATAGACATCAAGTACAATGTGGGCTATATCGGGAGCCGTTTAGGATGAGTTTTTTAATTATCATTGTCTATGACAACCAAATTATCATAATTAACATTAATTCAAAGGTTTTTGTTCAATAATGTTACCATGGTAACCTCACATTTAGATATAATGTCCTTCATATCTGTTTAATTAAATAATTATAAACACAGTTTTGAAAGAGGTAAATTTGTTGTCCAAAATAATTTAAAAAAAATCAAAATTAATTCGGCTGCGCTTGCTGCCCAAAATGAGGTTACCCAGTAGGATTACGCCTATAATCCGAGCTAGAGATGACCTAACCTTGTTTTGTGACATATACAATATTTTTCTTATATATCTTATAGATTTTTTTGTGCCTAATTCAAATCCGATGAGTGCCAGCTTGAAAAGGTCGAGCATTTTTGTAGATTCAAGGGCAAAGGTCAATTTCAAGGTCAAATATGATTTTTCAAGAAATAAAGCTAGGAACAACTGTAATACCTCATTTCTATGTGATTTTGACTGGGCAATCCATTTCTGAAACTATTCTGATTATTCAAGGTCATCTTCAAGGTCAAAAGGTCAATTTCAAGGTCAAGTAGGAGAAACTATAAGTTTTAAAAAATAAAGCTAGGAATATGTGTAATACCTCTTTTTCGTGGGATTTTTACTGGAAAATCCATTTAAAGTATTATTTTGGGGTTTCAAGGTGGTCATTTGCAAGGTCAATTTCAACTCAAGGATATATAAAAATCAATCCCAAGGTAAAAAATGTGAAAATATGATTTTTAGCAAATACAAATAGCAGAAAAAATGTAGTACGTCGTTTTGATGTCATTTTGACTGAATAATCCATTTCAGTTACTATTTTGATGATAAAAGGTAATTTAAAGGTCATTGCGTCAATTTCAAGGTCAGGTAAGCAAAAATATGATTTCTAACAAATAAAGCTAGAAACAAGCGTAATACCTCTTTTTCGTGTGATTTTGCCTGAAAAATCTTTTTCTGATAATATTTTGGTGATTTTGGATGATCCTTTAGGTCAAAAGGTCAATTTCAAGGTCAAATATGATTTTTAACATATCTGCTACAAGTTGGAGCACGTATAATACATTGTTTTGTAGTAGGGTCCAAAACCATGATTCCGTGACCAACCTTCTACAAGTAACGTTTGACGGTTGTTTTAGGTAGCTTAAGGTATTTGTAAGAAAATAAGCTCCTACGCCTTTTTTAAAAGGGCGGGCGGAATTTTCCAGAGCTTAAAATCCAAAATGGCCGCCATCGGTCACGGTGAAAAGCAAGAATTCACTTATTTCATCCACTGGTCTCCCAGTGGAACACATTTTTTAACGAATTTATGTAGGAAATGGATTTATTGAGGTTATAGTAGTATTATTTACCATATAAGTGTAAAAATGTAAGATTTATACCCCCAAAATAGGAAAACGCGTCACCGAGGGGTGCAATCCGTTATAAACAGCTAACTATTGATCTGGCTGACCTAAAATTTCATGTAACACGTCTTTTTTATATTTTTTTGGGGTGGGTAATCGATTTGTGGGGTAATTTTTGAAATTGTGTGCTTCCTTCATGTAAAAATCCAAGATGGCCGCCGTTCAGCATATGGAAAAGCCCAAAATGATCAATTCGTAGTGAATCAATTAAAAATGTTATGTGCTCTTCTATTTGAGGTTACAAAAAACAATACAAATAAGTTGTGAAACATTATTTCAACGAAAACATCATCTGATATTCAGCAAAATAACATAACGAAAAACAACAATTGACTCGAAATGATAAACATTTTAAATAAAACCTAGTGAAACTATTTAAAATTAACATCACAATCTAAGATATCCTATGAAAATTCATACAAGACTAGTAGGCACAGCCAAAAATACTATAATCACGATATTTAAAGGTATATTCAACTGTTAAAATTCGCAGGACACGGGTTCCCCAGTGCCCGTGGGTATGCAATAATAATACTGTATGCATTTCATACCAAACGCCGCATTAAGAGCAAGGTCCCAAATCATAGCAAGTCATGTCATGTACATCTATGAGTTAATAATTCTACAAATGCTCTTTTCTGGGCGTTGTGTTTGAAAGCTAACTGACTGTATTACTGTGGGGATCTCGAAACAGCTGACCTCCACGCATGTATTGACATGGGGGCTTTCCCAGCAAACAGTGTACACTCACCCAATGCTGGTTTAATGCTGGGCCAGCGTCACAGACTTTGGTCTAACATTTATATATGTTTGGAGTGGGGAATCGATTTGTGCGGTTATTTTTAAAATTATGTCCTTCCTTTATGTGACAATCTAAGATGGTTGCCGTCCAGCATAAGGAAAAATACAAAATGATCAATTCATAGTGAATCAATTAAAAATGTTATGTTCTCTGCTATTTGAGGTTACAAAAAACATTAAAAGCAAGTTGTAAAAAATATATTTCAACCAAAACATCATCTGATATTCAGCAAAATAACATAAATAATAACAATAATTGACACGAAATGATTAATATAATTACTAAAACCTAGTGAAATTATATAAAACTCAAAATCACAATCTAAAATATCTTGTGAACATTCATACAAGACTAGTAGGCACAACCACAAAATACTATTATCATCATATGTATTACTGATTGCATATAAATATTCAAATGAACCAAAACTATCAAAACTATGAATTAAACATGGCAAATATGCTTAAAGACAAAAATATACTTAAATAGAAAAATATAGGTCTGCCCCTAATATAAACTGATAATGACTAGAGTAATTATATAATTAAAAAAGTGAAGAAAAATGTCATAGGAATGTCGGTAACATGTTACATGCAAATTTTGACAACACCATAGTATCGCACGTTCACATTGAAAAAAAACAGTAAGTTGAATTATTTTAAACATGTGTACAGTTTAGTTTGTATAGAAAACGTCACATGAATCGGTGTCTCGTGCAATAGCATCAGGTACGTCACAAGAATGATCTTTGTAGCAACAATTGTCATCAGTCTGACTCAGAATCTGATACAAATAATGTAGATCTGGTAACTTTCGCGTGTTAAAATTTTCGCGAATTTCTGATTTTGGGACTTTTCACGAAGTTTAAAATTCGCGAATTTTTATTTTTCTTTAGTATAGCGCTATTATAATAATAATTTTCACGTGATTCTTGAATTCGCGAATTTGTCCTCCTCGCGAGGTTCGCGAAATTAAAACCTCGCGAATATTACCAGATGTACAGTAAATCTGACTCACACTCTGAATCAGAGCAGTCACCCATTTGTTCTTTGCTTGGGTGTGTGGAAGTACTCCTGGGAGATCTAACTTGGTATAGCGTACTGGTCTGCAATGACTATTCATCATTTCCCATCCATGGCCGATGGGAGAGGGATGGTTTCTGAGTTCAGCATGGCGCTGAATATAGGCTAAATAATTTGCACGCATAATATGTAAATTTAGGCTGTCATTATCCGGTGGGAGGCGCATAAAAGATAACTGTGACATTCCACGACACAGACGAGTGTGCCAGATGGAAGCTGCTCGTAAACCGGAATAGTAATAAGGTGGTGGACCTTTATAACCAAATTTATCTTTTATGCTTTTTTAAATAGGAAGTTTTACATCGTGGCACCCTGATGTTATTAGCGCTTCAAGTAGCATATCTAGTCGAGCCAGCTTTTGGTTGACAATTTTGCGACAAATACACCAGGATAACCCATGAACGATCCTAAACATTATCTTATGCCACTTCGGCATATGCCATTAATTTATGCCACTTCGTTTAAAAAAGGGATCCCAGCCAAGTTATAATTAACGTTTTTCGAGTCAATTATTGTTTTCTTTAAGTTATTTTGTTGAATATCAGATTATGTTTCTATTGAAATAAATGTTTTAAAACTTACTTGTACTGTTTTTTGTAACCTCAAATAGTAGAGCACATAACATTTTTAATTGATTCACTGTGAATTGATCATTTTGGGCTTTACCCTTTGCTGAACGGCGGCCATCTTGGATTTTCACATAAAGGAAGCACATAATTTCAAAAATAACCTCACAAATCGATTCCCCACCTGAAAAATAGATAAAAAAGAGGTGTAACATGAAATTTTAGGTCAGCCAGATCAAAAGTTAGCTGTTTATAAGGGATTGCACCCCTTGGTGACGCGGTTTCCTATTTTGGGTGTATTAATCTTACATTTTCACACTTATATGTTAAATAATACTACTATGATCTCAATAAATCAATTTCCTACATAATTGCATTAAAAAATGTGTTCCACAGGAAACCAGTGGATGAAATAAGTGAATTCTTGCTTTTCACCGTGACCGATGGCGGCCATTTTGGATTTTCACTTTGAAAAATTCCGCCCGCCTTTTTAAAAGAGGCGTAGGAGCTTATTTTTTTACAAATGCTTTAAGCTACCCAAAACAACCATCAAACGTTACTTGCAGAATGTTAGTCACGGAATCATGGTTTTGGACCCTACTATTGGTGTGATTTTGACTGGATAATCTAACTCTAATAGGGTTTTAATGATTAAACATCATCAAAGGAAATGATCAGGCGACGATAAGTCATTAAAGGGTGGTGGAGAGGCGTTAAATAGCGACAGAAAAGCTATACATGTCAATAGAGAGGCGTTAAAAGGCAACATGGAGGTGTTAAAGGACAATGGGAGGCGTTAAAGGGCGGCAACGTGACGGTAACAGGCGACCCAGTGGCCCTAAAGGGCGACGTGAATGGGTTAAATGGCAATGAGGAGACGTTAAAGGGCAATGAAGAGGCGTTAAAGGGCAATGAGGAGGCATTAAAGCGCAACCAGAAGGCGATAGGGGGTGAAGAAGAGGCGTTTGTGTGCAACGGGATTCGCTAAGAGGTGGCGGGGGGTCATTAAAGGACTATGGAACAGCGTTAGAAGGTGACGAAGAAGCGCTGAACAACGTTAATGGGCGATGGTGAGGCGCTAAAAGGAGATGGATAGGTGTTTAGGGGCGAGGAAAGGGCGATAAAAACGACAGGGAATAACTAAAGGGTAACTAAGAAGTGTTAAATAGCGACAGAGAAATGTCAAAGGCCGATAGAAAGGTGTTAAAAGGTGAAGAAAAAGAGTTAAAGGTCGATAGATGCGATAGATGCATTAAAGGGCGATACAAAGAGGTGTTAAATGACAATGGGGAGGCGGTAAATGCGATGAGGAGGCACTAAAAGACGATCATGAAGCGTTAAATGGTGATGGCAAAGCATTTAGGTCGCTGGGAAAGAGTTAAAGGGTGATGTATGGTATACATTTAAAGGCGAGGAGAAGGCGTCAAGGGAAACAGAGAGGCGTAAATGACGATGGAGAGGCGTTAAAGGGCGACGGAAACGCTTTAAGTGGCGACGGAGAGGCACTAAAGATGATGGAAGGCATGGAGGGCAATGGAGAGGCGACGCATATGCGTAAAACTGTGATGGTAAGACGTTAAAATTCGATGGAGAGGCGTTTAATATTGATGAAGAGGTGTTAACCCTTTGGATCTTCACGATGCATCAATGCATCATTTTGCATCTCTGAAGAATCACTTTATTTCATACACCTAGGGGTTTTAGAACGAACATTTTCATAGAACTCTTTTAATAATAACGATATATTTTTCTGTATCTGTCACCCACTTCAAGTCATCTTTATTCCCTTTACGCCTAGAATTGCGACAGCAATTCGCGGCTTGTAGTGGATGAAGATGACAATGATAAATTTAGCCTTGAAAGGGTTAAGCCGGTGGGAACTAGTTCCGGATATATTCGGGACATAGGATTGATTTTAGAAGGAAAACGGGGTTTTAGAACGAACATTTTCAAAAAAAATCTTTTAATAATAACGATATATTTTTCTGTATCTTTCACCCACTTCAAGTCATCTTGAATTAATCTGGTCTCGGCAAGAGTGCAGCAGCAATTTATTGCGGTAGTCAATGGGTTACATGGAGACGGAGTGGTGTTAAAGGGTAAAGGAGACGTATTCAGGGCGAAGAAGGGTCGTCAAATGGCTATGGAAAGGCCTTTATTTACAACGAAAAGGTGAAACCAAAAGTGCTTTCAAGGCAAAGAAGAGGCGTTTAAGGGCAATAAAAAGGCCTTCAATTGCATCAAAGAGGCGTTAAACTAAAAGCCTTACGAAAACGCATAAAGGACGACGACAAAAATCGTTAAAGTGCGACGGCAGTGTGTTTCCATCACCCTTTAATGCTGTTCCATCGCTCTTTAACGCATTCCCATTGTTATTTAATGCTTCCTGGTAGCCCTTTAACACCTCTCCATAGCCCCTTAATATCCCTCTGCCACCTTATAATACACCCAGCCTCACTCCTCTCTGTCACCCTTTGACGCCTCCTCATTGCCCTTTAATATATAAATATTCCCATTGCCCGTTAGTGCTTTCTCATTATCATACAACACCTTCTCATTACTCTTTAACGCCTTCTCATCAACATTTAATGTTTTCCGTTGCTCTCTAATGCCTCTCTGTTGCACTTTAATGCCTTCTTGTCGCCTGATCTTTTCACCATGGGCATGTTTAATCATTTAAACCAAGCAGAATTAGATTATCCAATTAAAATCACATCTAAGCTAGGTAGTATACGTTATCCAAAGTTTAGCATATACTCCAAAAATCATATTTGACCTTGAAATTGACCTTTTGACCTTGAGGGTGACCTCAAATGACCAAGATAATAGAAAAAATGGATTGTTCAGTCAAAATCACACGAAAAAGAGGTATTACACATGTTCCTAGATTTATTAGTTAAAAATCATATTTTCCTTCACTTGACCTTGAAATTGACCTTTTGACCTTGAAAATGACCTTGAAGATGCCCTTTAATCATCAAAATAGTGCAAGAAATAGTTTATTTAATCAAAATGACGCGAAAAAGAGGACAACATCACACGAAAAAGACCTATTAAATTTCTTCCTATTTTTTCTTCCTAAAATTAATTGTTTTTTTACATTTTAACCGTGGAATTGACCTTATGACCTTGAAGATGACCTTGAATCCCCAGAATAATACTATAAATGGATTTTCCAGTCAAAATCCCATGAAAAAAAGGTATCACACATGGTCCTAGTGTTACTTGTTAAAAATGATATTTTCGCTTACTTGACCTTGAAATTGACCTTTTGACCTCGCAGATGACCTTGAATAATCAAAATAATTTCAGAAATGGATTGCCCATTCAAAATCACATGAAAATGAGTTATTACACTTATACTAGCTTCATTTGTTGAAAAATCATATTTGACCTTGGAATTGACTTTTGACCTTGACTATACAAAAATGCTCAAACATTTCAAGCTGGCACTCATCGGATTTGAATTCAGCACAAAAAAACTATAAGAAACAAAACAAAACAAGGTTAGGTCATTTTTATATAAGCCCTAGCTCGGACTACTACTGTAAACTGCGCCGCCAACTAATCGTTTATAATTCTAGTGATTTTAAAATGTTTATAAACATGATAAACACGAGCAAATCCAACCAATTAGAAATGATTTATTTTCCCTCAAAAATAAATAATAAAAAAATTCTTTATTGTCAAAATTATTTCAGTGATTTGAAAATGTTCTTAAACACGACAAAATCTAACCTATTAAAATTATTTATTTCCCATAAATCGTTTCCAAATTTACAAAATGATATGTCCCTCTCTCACTTTCACAAAATAATATTATGGGACATAATGATTTACAAGCTATATTGATCTACAATGATCTGCAGGTTAAAATAACAACCATATTAATACTGCCTTAAGCTACCCAAAACAACCATCAAACGTTACTTGCAGAATGTTAGTCACGGAATCATGGTTTTGGACCCTACTATTGGTGTGATTTTGACTGGATAATCTAACTCTAATAGGGTTTTAATGATTAAACATCATCAAAGGAAATGATCAGGCGACGATAAGTCATTAAAGGGTGGTGGAGAGGCGTTAAATAGCGACAGAAAAGCTATACATGTCAATAGAGAGGCGTTAAAAGGCAACATGGAGGTGTTAAAGGACAATGGGAGGCGTTAAAGGGCGGCAACGTGACGGTAACAGGCGACCCAGTGGCCCTAAAAGGCGACGTGAATGGGTTAAATGGCAATGAGGAGACGTTAAAGGGCAATGAAGAGGCGTTAAAGGGCAATGAGGAGGCATTAAAGCGCAACCAGAAGGCGATAGGGGGTGAAGAAGAGGCGTTTGTGTGCAACGGGATTCGCTAAGAGGTGGCGGGGGGTCATTAAAGGACTATGGAACAGCGTTAGAAGGTGACGAAGAAGCGCTGAACAACGTTAATGGGCGATGGTGAGGCGCTAAAAGGAGATGGAAGGTGTTTAGGGGCGAGGAAAGGGCGATAAAAACGACAGGGAATAACTAAAGGGTAACTAAGAAGTGTTAAATAGCGACAGAGAAATGTCAAAGGCCGATAGAAAGGTGTTAAAAGGTGAAGAAAAAGAGTTAAAGGTCGATAGATGCGATAGATGCATTAAAGGGCGATATAAAGAGGTGTTAAATGACAATGGGGAGGCGGTAAATGCGATGAGGAGGCACTAAAAGACGATCATAAAGCGTTAAATGGTGATGGCAAAACATTTAGGTCGCTGGGAAAGAGTTAAAGGGTGATGTATGGTATACATTTAAAGGCGAGGAGAAGGCGTCAAGGGAAACAGAGAGGCGTAAATGACGATGGAGAGGCGTTAAAGGGCGACGGAAACGCTTTAAGTGGCGACGGAGAGGCACTAAAGATGATGGAAGGCATGGAGGGCAATGGAGAGGCGACGCATATGCGTAAAACTGTGATGGTAAGACGTTAAAATTCGATGGAGAGGCGTTTAATATTGATGAAGAGGTGTTAACCCTTTGGATCTTCACGATGCATCAATGCATCATTTTGCATCTCTGAAGAATCACTTTATTTCATACACCTAGGGGTTTTAGAACGAACATTTTCATAGAACTCTTTTAATAATAACGATATATTTTTCTGTATCTGTCACCCACTTCAAGTCATCTTTATTCCCTTTACGCCTAGAATTGCGACAGCAATTCGCGGCTTGTAGTGGATGAAGATGACAATGATAAATTTAGCCTTGAAAGGGTTAAGCCGGTGGGAACTAGTTCCGGATATATTCGGGACATAGGATTGATTTTAGAAGGAAAACGGGGTTTTAGAACGAACATTTTCAAAAAAAATCTTTTAATAATAACGATATATTTTTCTGTATCTTTCACCCACTTCAAGTCATCTTGAATTAATCTGGTCTCGGCAAGAGTGCAGCAGCAATTTATTGCGGTAGTCAATGGGTTACATGGAGACGGAGTGGTGTTAAAGGGTAAAGGAGACGTATTCAGGGCGAAGAAGGGTCGTCAAATGGCTATGGAAAGGCCTTTATTTACAACGAAAAGGTGAAACCAAAAGTGCTTTCAAGGCAAAGAAGAGGCGTTTAAGGGCAATAAAAAGGCCTTCAATTGCATCAAAGAGGCGTTAAACTAAAAGCCTTACGAAAACGCATAAAGGACGACGACAAAAATCGTTAAAGTGCGACGGCAGTGTGTTTCCATCACCCTTTAATGCTGTTCCATCGCTCTTTAACGCATTCCCATTGTTATTTAATGCTTCCTGGTAGCCCTTTAACACCTCTCCATAGCCCCTTAATATCCCTCTGCCACCTTATAATACACCCAGCCTCACTCCTCTCTGTCACCCTTTGACGCCTCCTCATTGCCCTTTAATATATAAATATTCCCATTGCCCGTTAGTGCTTTCTCATTATCCTACAACACCTTCTCATTACTCTTTAACGCCTTCTCATCAACATTTAATGTTTTCCGTTGCTCTCTAATGCCTCTCTGTTGCACTTTAATGCCTTCTTGTCGCCTGATCTTTTCACCATGGGCATGTTTAATCATTTAAACCAAGCAGAATTAGATTATCCAATTAAAATCACATCTAAGCTAGGTAGTATACGTTATCCAAAGTTTAGCATATACTCCAAAAATCATATTTGACCTTGAAATTGACCTTTTGACCTTGAGGGTGACCTCAAATGACCAAGATAATAGAAAAAATGGATTGTTCAGTCAAAATCACACGAAAAAGAGGTATTACACATGTTCCTAGATTTATTAGTTAAAAATCATATTTTCCTTCACTTGACCTTGAAATTGACCTTTTGACCTTGAAAATGACCTTGAAGATGCCCTTTATTCATCAAAATAGTGCAAGAAATAGTTTATTTAATCAAAATGACGCGAAAAAGAGGACAACATCACACGAAAAAGACCTATTAAATTTCTTCCTATTTTTTCTTTCTAAAATTAATTGTTTTTTTACATTTTAACCGTGGAATTGACCTTATGACCTTGAAGATGACCTTGAATCCCCAGAATAATACTATAAATGGATTTTCCAGTCAAAATCCCATGAAAAAAAGGTATCACACATGGTCCTAGTGTTACTTGTTAAAAATGATATTTTCGCTTACTTGACCTTGAAATTGACCTTTTGACCTCGCAGATGACCTTGAATAATCAAAATAATTTCAGAAATGGATTGCCCATTCAAAATCACATGAAAATGAGTTATTACACTTATACTAGCTTCATTTGTTGAAAAATCATATTTGACCTTGGAATTGACTTTTGACCTTGACTATACAAAAATGCTCAAACATTTCAAGCTGGCACTCATCGGATTTGAATTCAGCACAAAAAAACTATAAGAAACAAAACAAAACAAGGTTAGGTCATTTTTATATAAGCCCTAGCTCGGACTACTACTGTAAACTGCGCCGCCAACTAATCGTTTATAATTCTAGTGATTTTAAAATGTTTATAAACATGATAAACACGAGCAAATCCAACCAATTAGAAATGATTTATTTTCCCTTAAAAATAAATAATAAAAAAATTCTTTATTGTCAAAATTATTTCAGTGATTTGAAAATGTTCTTAAACACGACAAAATCTAACCTATTAAAATTATTTATTTCCCATAAATTGTTTCCAAATTTACAAAATGATATGTCCCTCTCTCACTTTCACAAAATAATATTATGGGACATAATGATTTACAAGCTATATTGATCTACAATGATCTGCAGGTTAAAATAACAACCATATTAATACTTATAGGACAGCCCAAAACTAAATTATTTCCGACAAAAAGAATGATGCGAAATGGTGATGGTGTCGCTGACCTTATCATGTCTGGAAATGGTTGTATCCTCATTATGCAGAAAAATAATAGTTTTTTTACAGATGAAGAGGACAACAATGATCAAATTATCTGTGGCCTTCCAAAGATTATAGGTACTCAGACTTGGAAAAGATGTAACATTGTTTTAGCAAAACACAGTTCATAATAACGTCAGGCTGCGCAAAATACAGTTACCCCCTGGATAACTGTAATCTGCGCAGCCAACACAGCTGGACTATGATGTGTTATTTATATTAAGATAACGGACTGACTGGTGTTAATAGCTGTGGATCAGAAGTAGATAATGTAGCTAAACTAGTGTTGATCTTCGTTGCGTATAAATTATATTTAAAATGAAATTAGTTCAATATTTGTCTTTAAATGTATAAAAAATTCGGCTGCGCAAAATACAGTTACCCTCTAAGATTACTGTAAACTTCGCAGGCAATTTTGTGTTGAATATCCTGGTTCTTGTATGGAATTAAATGATATTTAAAAAGGCATGAAACAGTAGATTCGAATCAAAATATATTCTAGGAAAGCTGTAATAATCAAAATATATATCACCAACAAAACAAATCATAATAAAAGGAGAAGTCTGAAGTGGCTACAGCGTTTTATCAAGGAAATATATTATTCTTTTTAAATATTGTGAATAGTTCGACGAATTCAGTAAAGAATGATCAGAAAAGACATAAACAAATAGTTGTGTTGTATATTTTATAGGCATTACAATTAATAAGCTGTATGTTAGCAAAAGTTTTTTTTGAGCCAACCCCCCAAAAGTCGGATGCATTTGGCTGCGTTTGGCTGCGCAAATTACAGTAAGCCCAGGACGCATCACACATCGAGATATACTCAAATTAACAGGCATATGAGCTGGTTAGAATACAGCACAAAAACATATCCGGAAGTAGAAAATGTATAAATAATCATATGTTTAAATTGAAATCGAATGGTTGATTAGATATTTGTTCTAAATGTTTTATGACTCCAAGTGAGTGGATGAGTGAATGGATCAATATGTATGATGAATGAATGTAATAATGAATGAAAGGATGAATGACTAAACTCATGACGGGTATTTTACTTTATGCCACATTTGTCAAATAAATGTGATAATTGTGTCAGGCTAATCACATCATCCGGAGGATGATCCGATAAGTCAGATAACACTCCAGACACAGGCCTCCAAATTCAAGTCTTGGCTGTCTCAGGCCGGGACCGTTACCTCTCGGTCACTGGAGATCCCCATAATACTGATTCTTCATGAGTGGGCTGAGAAGAAAGTTGTTCATTCTTTCAACTCTGAATATTAAAGAGTGGAAAGGATGGCACCGTCCTTTCTTGATTCTCCAATAGCTGCCAAGGAGGGTGGTGTGTCAGCGCATTTTAGAAATGTTTGATATATAAATTTGTAACGTCTCACCACATATAATACCCGTCCCATAGACTTACATATTATTACCCATATAGAACATGGGCCTAAAGTCGAACCAGCCCTTGGGTATTTTTGTAGATCATATTTTTTTAACCTTACTATGTAGCAAGTTATTTTCTGATGGTCTGTAGATTTTATATGCATGGACGAGGTCACCAGGGGTCATCGAAGTATGACCCCTAGGGTTGTATAAGACTATGTTACATAAATAGGTAGAAACCAATGCCAGTTACACATGGTGACATGGCGGTGGGTTTCATAGGGGAATTATCCCAAGGCCAGGGTACAGCAATGTCAAATCAGCTCAAAAAGATTGAAAGTATATTATTGGACCAGAACTTCCAATAAATCGGTCGACACCCAACCCAAGTAGTATCATTAGTAATTATTATTATTAAACGATTTAATAAAACATGATTATTGGTTATATCTATGTTCGATTTATGTTTTCTGAACCCAGATGTGTATTTGCTTAAAACTGAGTGTTATTTAGATTTGTACATGGCATATATATTTTTAACTGTGAGAATATAGCAGCCTTGTTTGAAAATGTGTGTATTTAGCCTGGGCTGAAATATAAAACAATGAACTTTGCTCTACATTGCAGTGTAAATTATTTTTACGCTTATTTTTTTTAATAATTTGAATGTGCTGAATTCGAAAATGTCGCTTAACATTCTTTCTTTGGTGTCATTCACCTTCAAATAAGCAAAACAAGAAAATGGTAGCCGAAACCACATCTGTTCTATATTTTTGTGACATATTTTCTCAAGATTTCTCGTTTCTGCATGATTTAGAGTTGATAAGTTTATGTCTCATGTGTTTCGATCAAAATGCCCTATACTTGGCCTTCAAGTGCAAACTGGTTACCGCCTACACACAAATAATAACATTTTTCTATTGTAATAAACTATAATATCATAAACAACTTTTTTTAATGGAAAACTAAAAAAATAGACTACGTAATGCGGCAGATCAGGCTGCAAGGCATTTAAAACTGTGTGTAATCACAGTATATTCTAACATGCTTTGATTTGCTTAGCATATAAAATGACGTCCTTATTTTTCTAGTAAATATGTAAAATGGCGTCCTTCTTGGATTTTACGATAAACTATTGGTCAGGCAATGAACAATAAACATCAGAAATGTTTTTTTTTCGGCCCCCAAGTCACATGTTTTTTTTCGGCCTCCAAGCCGTACAAAATAAAAATAAATTGAGTAATTTTGTGCAAGAAACAAAAAAAAGATGATTAATCTACATTATGATGGTCATTTTGTTTCTTGTTCATATGAAGGTAAATTTTGCCGCCATTTTAGATTTTTATATCAGAAAGGAAACACGGACTCACAGACGCACAGCCAGACATGGTGATAACAGTACCCCCCGCCCCTACTTTGTGGGCGGGTGGCCGGGGGATAAACACCTTGCAGTAATCATCAATTATTGTGCATTCTTGTGTGAAAAATACATATAAAATACGTGGTTTTCTTTACATTTTGTGTTTTGCTTTGGTGGAGGTCACCAAATATTGAATGTTGTCCGACAGATTCTAATTCAGCACACACAAATTATGTAAAAACAAGTGGATATAAAATTATACACAAAAATTCCAAAAGGAAAATGTTCCAGATTTTCAGCCTATGCTAAATACAAATATTTCCATGTAAGGCTTCAATATGTTTTCATTAAAAAAAGCAGGACATTTATAAATATAAATAATACTTATTTTCAACCATACAAAGATATTGGTTCAGAAAAAATAGCCTAGGCCAGATATGGATATGTCCTATAATTACGATCTCTGAGGTCGCAGCTTCCTTTCACAATGTTGAATCGTATGTTTTGTTGTTCATTTTGATTATTTTTAAATAAAAATCATGCTTGTGGAGAGACAACTACTCACTCTACTGCAATGTGTGATATACCATTAGAACAGGAATTTTTTATCTATTATATGGAGCAGATTGGTGAACCAAAACATCAACGACAGACGTTTGCATAACGTTACTCCCTAATTTTAGACAGGCTAGGAGGTACTCCCCTTTAAGGGGTCAAAAAATAATGTTCGTCCCTGTCATTTTGCTGTTAACATCTCATTTCATGTTTCAGACTACCAAGGTTTAATAAAAAGCTGGTGTGGGTGAGATGTTGGGGGGGGGGGGGGAGGGAGCACGATGGGTGGTTGAAGCCCATGGCCTAATATATTTTTGTATTCTTTCAATATAAGAAAAGAAGGCATGTTAAACTTACGTAATGATTTATATTTGAGCCCAGAATAACCTCTTGTATCACTTTTCCCGAGCGACGTGGCAAAAAAATTGAGCTCGGTTTTGAGAAGAGTTATGTTACTGCTAGCGCAAGGACTTCCTGTTAAACCGACAGTCACCTTCAGAATGGGCATGCGTAGGTCACGTGTATAGGCCTTCGGTCTATACAGTAGGCCTACATGTTGATTGCATTCAGCTGAGTAGCTATAGCCTGATTACAAGACTGTGGATACTACTCCAACGAGACACGCACCCAACGCCGTTTTAGTGTTAGACCAACATCTGCGACGCTGGCCCAACATTGAACCAACATTGGAGAAATGTACAATGTTTGAGAGAAAGTCCTCCACATGTCAATAGAAGCTTGGGTTCAGCCAGTTTCGACATCCCCGCAGTAATACAGTCAGTTTGTTTGCAAGCCAACGACCAAGGAGGGGCCAGGGCTAAGGGCTTTGAATTATTAACTCATAGATGTCGATCAAGTTTATATGAATTTGATGTGATTTGAGAACTTGCTCTTAATGAGGCTTTGGGTATGAATCGCATATTTATTATTATTATGGAATATGGCCTTGACCTATCCACGGGCACTATTGCAATCTGGGGGACCCTTGTCCTGCGAATTTTGACAGTTGACCACACCTTTAACCTTATCTTTGCTTATGACGATGCTTTTTATGCAGCACATCATCACATAATCGATTTAAATTGGTAGCAAAATAGCAGTTTAATATTTAACACCGAGGGTGGTGCAACGAGCCACACTTTTCAAAAAAGGACTGACATTCTGATTCTTCAACTTTATGAAAAAAAATGATGGCATGTTTTTGTTATGAGTGATCTATAAAATTGTTCTATTCTGAACTCAAAAAATAAAACCTTGTCCAATTCCGATGAACAGAAGGAACACAAACACACATTGAAAATCCTGGAAAAAGTACTCGTTTTTTCTGTAGTATGCTCCAATTTTTCATTTTCATGAAGCATCTGTATGTCATCGTCGTTTTTTAGAGATTTATCTTGAATTTAGGCTCTAAATGAGTTATGTTGTTCAGAATAGTGATGTTCAGACATAATACACACAATAAAAGAGGTATTAATACCAAAAGACAAGACAATCAATGCAGGGAAGTAGCTGACTCAAGTTGAACTTACAATTATTTAGGTGCTATGTGGACGAATGTTTGGTATCAGGCCCATATCTGGGAATTCTCAGGTAATTTTCGTTAATTTGGGTGGAAAAGGTGTCTATATGATATTTCTTAATGAAACGGCTGCCTGGTGATAAAATATGAGCAAAATGAATGGAGTAGTACAAAAACACACCACATAAGCTCGAAAATGTGCTTTCTGGAAATATGACCTCTATAACGTCTCACCACACATAATACACATCCCATAGACTTACATGTATTATGAAGACATACGCTCAGGCCTCCCAGTACTCTTAAGCTGGATAATTATAAATAACATTATATATTATTTAACCATCAGTCTGTTCTCTTGAAATATAAGAAACAAAAATGTCATGTTAAACAGTCATACTTTTTTTTCATTTAAGCCCAGAAAAACTTTTTATCCCACTTTCCGCTGAGCAACCTGGCAAAAAATAGAGCGCGGTTGCGCGGTTGCTAATTTCCATGCTTTTGCTACAACAAGTCATCACATAATGAATTCAAATTGGTAGCAGAATGATATATGTGCAATATTTACCACCGAGGCTGCTGCAAATAGCCACAATTTTAAACAAGAGCGCTGACGCTAACAGTTTCTCCCGCCATTAATTTACGTTAATAATAGCTTCAAAGTCAAAGGTTAAAAAATAGTTCAAAGATCACAACCCCCACAAGGCCCTTCTACACTACTTAAGGGATGTGGGCGGGGGCCCTGGGGTAGTGTTTAGGACCGCCGCCTTTCACGCAAGAGTTCGGGGTTAGGTTCCCGGTCTCGGCGGTTTGAAAGTAACAAAAATGTTTCTTCCCCATCCACGTGTGATAATCAGTATTGTGTGGAGCCTCCGTGACTGAGAGGTAGCGTGCTCGGCCTCAGACCGCCAGGGCTCTAATTTCGAATCCTGTGTCTGGAGGACAGTGTCATCTCAATCATCTCACCATCCTCAGGAGATTCTCCTGGCCCAGTTTAGCCTATATGTGCAAAAAGGTGGCCTAAAGCCCGACTCATTTCATTTTTACTTAAGGGATGTGTGTGGCAATATAAAAACAATCCAGCAAATACTTTACGAGTTATCGTTCGGCAAATGAAGTTATTGTCTGCCACCAATTAAAGTCAATAATGGCCTCAAAATTGAAGGTCAACAATTAGGGCGAAGGTCATAACCCCCAAAAAGCACATCTACACCCCCTGAGAGATGTGTGTGTGCAGTATGAAAAACTGAACTTATTATCCGCAATCAATTAAAGTCAATAATCGCCTCAAAAGCAAATGTAAAAAAGGAGGTCAAAGGTGATAACGCTCAAAAGGCACATCTACACCCTCTAAGGGATGTGTGTGTGCGGTATGAAAACAATCCAGAAAGCTCTTTGCGAGATTTGGTCCGGAAACTGATTTTATCATCAGCAATCAATTAAAGTCGCGAATGAATTTATGTGGTCACCGATACCTTATGTAATTATTTAAATTCCTCTGGCTGAGTTCTACGGCTAAGTTGAGAGAATAAGTGAGTGAGTGAATGAGTGAAATGTTAGGAAATGAATAAGGAGACATTCATACCTATCACAAGATCGCAGGTTTTGCCCACAACCCAGTCAGTACATTCACAACCTCCATCCTTATGACCACATGCATTTGGATCAGCACAATGCGGACTACAGTCGTCCACACAGTTCACACCATGTTTCCCGGGGTCACATTCTGTACAAGCAAAATAAAATACATATTTATATATGGTATAAGCATCTCTGTAATTAATAGAAAGTTTATCGTAGTAATTTATTTACAACGCTCCAATAAGTAAACATAATAAAGATGACTTGTTCCTATTATACATCAGTGAATTGCTTATTAGAAACTGTTACCTGAGACACAAATTCAAGGGAACAAAAAAAAACTTTGTAAATTGAAACCTCATTATAAATAATAATATGTGATGCTTGTAAACGTCTAAATGTATCATACACTTTACACTAAAACGCTGTACCAACAATATATCAATACCAGTTCAACGTAGGCCTGCATTGTAAATTGATCAATTATTTAAAATTGTAAAATTTATATACGATTAATAAAACAACACTTTCTAAAACGTATATTTAATAGATTTAAGGCAAAATCGTTCCAATATAATATATGTGAATGTATATATGCTTCAAAACATAATTGTGCAGCGATAGACATTACATTTCATGTAGCTGATCAATATGAATAATAATTATATGTAGATTTCGTAACAAATGATTACATTATTCTATGTTACGTAGTACAATATATTATGACTATAACCATTATAACGTGTAGGTCTTGACGATTATAAGATTAGTCACCTGCACGACATTCAGGTGGCGTGAAACCAAGACATTGACTACAGCCAGTCAGCTGGTCACACTTGACATTTTGTACACAATTCTTACACACAGGATCTGTAAATAAAATAATAAGTAATCAGAGTGTAAACATGTAGGCCCAGTGTACCATTTGGCAGATTGTTGGCAAAAATTATATGATCAACCAGTTGAGGGCATTTAAAACTGGCTTTGGTTTTTAATGCAAACAATTGTTATTTAAAACCTAATATTGTACACAGCTTTAACATATCACGATGCCCAATACGAAGACTTTGTTCAACAAAAGATCATTTTAATCTCCCTTTCTGAATAACTTAAGGAATGGTGGTTATCACCAATAATTATTCTGGTTGTGGTCTAACAAATGATCAAATCACTGCGGAGCGGTGCCATTCACGATGTAAATATTATAATTAATATTATTAATATGATCAGCGAATTGATGCAAGTAAATTTACAATGCAAATGTTCAGCATAAATAATGCAATTAGACGTTTAAATATGCTCGTAAACTCACCATTTCGTGTGCCATATTATTAAATAAAATTATGCTGATGACTTGAAATACGTCTTGTGTATATATAATTGATCAAACTATTACCTGTTGTCGGCAGAGTGCTGTATGTCCTGGTGTTCGTGTGATTTGGGTTTTCAGTTTCGTCCGTTTCCCCATTCACTGTTCTAATAGCTAGAACCCGTATATCATACTCTGTATTAGGTGTCAAGTTTATTATCGTGGTCTGAGGTGACTCATCATCAGGATCGTAAGGTATGATGTCTCCTGGTGTCCAGGTTGGGGATCCGCTTTGTTTGTATTCTATACGATAACCGTAATACTGGTGAACGTCCTCACTAATTGTATTTCTCAGAGGTTTCCACTTCACAGTAATAGACGACTTGGTGATATCTGTGTCTTGTATGGAATGGAGTCCAGTCGAGCTGCTGATATCAGCTTGATCTGAATAAACCCATCTTCTTAGTAAAATATAACGATATGTATAGGCTACAATTATCTTGAATTATAATGACATGTATATGTATCCTAGTTCACGGATTTACAAAAGTTTGTTAGTGCTAACTTTTATAAACAAATTGAAGGTCAGTAGTTGACTTTATTACCTAAAATAGATTATAGTGCTCAGCAACGAATATTCCACTATGTTTATATATTTAGAATAAATAGCGCTGAAGAGGGTGTTACACGTAGACTGATGTCAAGATTTAGGGTAGGCCTAGTTGTGATTTCTAAATATCTATATACTGCCAAAAAATATTGTGTTGTATAATACCACTTCTAACTTAGAATAAACACATATCTTCGATAATGTCATTTCATTGTCAAAATAAACTTATCCATTATGTATTTAAGATACATATCATAAAGGTGATAAGGACAATACTTGATATCCATAAACAGGTTTGTCAAAACATATTCATGGATAGTACATGTGTATCCTAATGTGAACAAAATACTATGCACAATCAATATGAAACAATGGATTATAATCAGTAGGTCTATTGATAAAACAACAGCTCACCCAATACAATATCACATTTCTCTCCTACAACCCATCCAACACAAGGACTACATGCTCCATCTTTATGATCACATTCTGAATCAGGACAATAATCACTACAATCCTCCTCACAGTTTACACCGTATTTATCAGCATCACATTCTGCAAGGATAGTGATACAAAGGACTAATTATTATTGTTAAGGCTTACCTGTTAGCTATGGATAAAACAATATTTCATTAGATCATACATGTATATAATAGTATACCCGGTGTAACCGGCTATATTACACCACCACTGAACTCTTCCCAGGTATATTGTGGACTATACCCGGGCATAATCTAGAATATATCTTGGGAGCTCCCAGACTGTACGAAATAAAAAAAAACTTGTAGCACCTACAACACGGCATGCATTTGCAAGGAAATGTGGCAGATATAGCATAATTAAAACAGCGACCATTAGTCCTATCTCTATTACTGAACAAATATAAACTCATAATTTTCATGGCGTTGCTACTTATAGAAAATGATCAATTAGAATAAAACATACAGGAAACTGTCATGCCTGCTCACATTAAACTGTTATTACAAGTCCACAGCTCAAATAATTATTTAGGATGTGTAAAATGTGTAAAAAGATGCTTCAAGATAACAAGCACACATACTTTCTTTTTACTAAGAATCAGTATCAGTATCATTTTTGTAAAGCGATTGTTTATGATAGTGCGGTGCTGGCCACTTGGTAGCGCCTTAAAGTGATTTATCCGACTGATATAATATATGCATGTATTTTTACTGTAATGTTATACTCATATTATTTTAATGTATATATGTACAACTTACATTATTATTCAGAAAAAAATCTGTTCGAGAAGACCGAGCTAGGAGGTACGGCAATCGGTATCAGTGTTCGAGGAAATCTTCAACTGAATGTTGATGTTATTACAGCTAAGAGATCAATCCAGAGGCATAATTCTTCATACGTCAATGGATTTCAGGGATTCTGATATAATGTTATTTAATTTCGATAACCTCAATTTTATTAACTTCATTATATGTTTTCTCTTTATTTTGTTTCTAATAATTTTTTCGTATTATTACAAGTAAGTGTAAGATGTTTCACTGAAAAGGCTATGACAATACTAATTTCATTTTTTTTTTTCAGAAAGTAATAGAAATTGCTAAAATCATGAGAATGAACGACAACCACTTTCGAGCTCACATTAAACAAATGAACAGTGACTTAATGTTTTATATTTTTTATTCAAATAACTGAAATGAAAAAATAAGAGTTTGGAACCAAAATTAAAAAAACAGTGACGCATTATTAGCTCTCAGAAAAATATGGTTCAATTTTTTCCGACAGGCAAGAATGTGATTAATCATTTACCTCAGCCACCCCTAAGCATATCAATGGACAACTCGCACTTCTACTGCTGAATGAGTGGATGTAAGCTGCGACCTCAATACGCATGAAACAATCTTGTAAAATAATAGAATTCAAACGTTACATATCTGTGAATATAATATACACTTTATTTTTTTAGCTATAACTTAATGGCAGCGTGTAAACCATACAAAACCAATTCGTCAGGTGAGATATATTATGACAATCAATGACGTGTGAGCTTGATAACTGTCTAAATTAGTCCAGTTCCGTATATTTTGATAAATCCCCCAAATGTCTCAACTGATTTTACTAGAATGGTTATTGGTTTTTCAAAATGAAGAGTAAACATGTGCCGCTAGGTGGAAATTCAAAATGGCCACCAAAATACCTAAAGATCCACTTTCTGGTGAAATTGCCGTAACATGTTTTGTAATGACTAATTTTTACTAATTCGGGGTGAATAATTCATTCTGGTGTTATTTAGCTATATTTGGTAATCGCTGATGACATAATCGTTGTCATCTCGATATACTATTTCATATATCTTTTGAGCTCATGGTCAATAGTGGAACATTATAAACAAGCTGAAACAAGATATCACATTCTCATCACGATTGTTTTCGAATTATATTAATAATGTTCACTCAATTTTGATATCGGGTGACGTAGCATTATAATCATCACATTCTCTAATATACTGATTCTGCTTGAACGACTGAAAATAATTGGTTTATCTCCACACTTCAGCATATATATCCTTTTAATGTACATATACCGAGAGCCATATGTTAGGTGATTATTACAATAAAAACACTTGGGATTGTCATGGATTCACTAACTGCTGCAATATGGAGCTACCAAATTACTCTCTCAGCTATCAGCGTCTGCTTTGATTGCCATTGCAATATTTCAAATAAACCAATATATTGGCAAACCTCGAATATTATTAAAAGTTTGCCACTCGAGTTGAATTACCAAAAAATGTCATCTAGGCCAAAGTCAATCTCCTGTAGTAATCATTTCAATAAATGAACTTAGATGCTCAAGTCAGAAGGATTTGTCCATGATTTTTTCCAAAATGGGTATTGTCACTGTAACATTCGATGGATTGTTGCTTAACATCTCGACTGATAATAATCAGTTCATCCCCCCCCCCCCTCCCCTATTTAAAAAATATCACAAACACAGGGATATATATATATACATAGCCAATAGTAAAACGTTAATATTTGCCAAAAAGAAGTTTGATTTCTAAAATGGAACAATTTTGAACAATATTGGCTTTTATATTAAAACGCGTTATTATGAACCTGATCTCTGATAGTTACGTTTGTATTGTAGTAGGCACTATTCATTGTTAGCGGCAGTGTAAATCTGCTTCAAATAAACTCTCCACAAAATTCACTTTTGATCATGAGAAATAAAGATTTTACTCTCAGCTTCTAAAACAATTGCCAAGGTCGCTAAAGAGCACTGGTGGGCTAATCCGTGGCAGTGTGATGACAGAGGACATGCGAAACATCTGGACAAGTAGGCCTACTTCATCTGCACCTGTAACATCTGAGTACAGCATTGCAATGCAGGATTTCACAAACCTAACCCATACTACAAGTGCACAATACAAAGCCTGAAGCACGCATCACAAGAAATGCATCTGATCACGAGAAAATTCGGACAGAGCTTAAAGCCTGCTCACACTTCACATCTGATCCTACTCTGAGAAACATTGCAAACGGTATAGTGACCAGAGTTGGGGTCAATTCCGGAATTGAATGGGAATTGAGCTCAATTCCTGACTCAATTCCAGAAATTGGACTAGGAATTGGAATTGAAAAATAAAGGAATTGGAATTGAATTGGAATTGACACAAAATGCCCGGAATTGATAAAGGAATTGACTTTTTTTATTCATGTTTATTTTTAAGCGCTATTAAACGCATGAGTGATCATCACTTTTGTCTTTGCAGTAGAATTTTACCTGATCTATGTTGATTGATATGTGTATTAAAATAATAATAATAAACTTATATTAAAAGGTTTATTTAAGTTATGTGAAAATACTCATTTAAATAACTTATGGCCATCAAGATTAAATAAGACTGTGATGTGTAATATGAAAATAATTGTAACAAGATTACCCCTGCTTAGTTGAAGCAATTCAATCTAACTATCAAAGATTGGTGTGTGCGTATATACTTGTTATTTGCTACTTGTTGCTACTATACACCCTTATAAACTTATAAACTTATATTAAAAGGTTTATTTAAGTTATGTGAAAATACTCATTTAAATAACTTATGGCCATCAAGATTAAATAAGACTGTGATGTGTAATATGAAAATAGTTGTAACAAGATTACCCCTGCTAAGTTGAAGCAATTCAATCTAACTATCAAAGATTGGTGTGTGCGTATATACTTGGTATTTGCTACTTGTTGCTACTATACACCCTTGATTTACTCCCGCGGACTGAGGTAACCAGCCGGTAACAGTTTTGCTGAGAAGTGCGACTCATGACAACTCAACTAGTGTTAGAGAATCACCATCGAGTGGCTGAATTAGTATCAAAATGAGACGCCGAGCCGGCGTTGGTTTTTTCTTGGGCCGTCATCGGAAACGACGGGCCAGCATTATATCAACATTGGATCAATGTTCCGTGTTTGCTGGCTTAAAGTTCTGGAAATAATTGTACTATTATTTTATTAATGCTTTCCTTATATATTCGCGCAAGGATGATCAAACTGTTTAACTATCATTTTTGTGTCACTCAACAGCATTTTTTAACATTCGTATTTAAAAAGTAATGCTTGTCTCATGGGCATAATTTTAGCTCTCGTATTTGTTATATTTTTGTCATTTGGACGTCAACAGTTTATAAAACAATCACGAGTCATGATTAGACTTAGGTGAATGAATGGCTTAGAACATAACTATCGCTTGTCCTTTGAGTTGGTAGAACGAAGGAAATATCGGGACCTTGAAACGAATGCGTTTCCAATAGATGTTGAGCCAATGCTGATTTAATATTGGGAAAGCGCTGAAGACGGTGGAGCAACATTAAAGCAACATTGGGTTAACATCTAGTGTTAGTGGGAAGGAAGTTATGCAACGTAGCCAAGCGCTCTAATTGACCCTTTGATTACTTCGCTAATATGCCTTTTGTGCCCTAGAGGTTATCCTGATATATTTTCTTGAGGTATATTTATTCGCCACACGCTAGAATTAGATATTAAAAAATAGTATAATCGGAAAATAAATAATGTGAATAATTGCATCAATTGAAATACAACAATAGATCCTACGTTGGTTTATTTTTAATACGAGTTTATTTGAGTGAGGTGTGGGTCGACACGCCGTAGCCTCCACAGGGTCAGACTTATCAGAGTTTCAAGTAGCACGGCCTGTCGCGAGACATTGTCTTAATTGCACTGCCGTGTTGCTGGCAATTGTGGCGTAACAGTTAGTCTATAGAAATAACACGCTCACATCCGCGTCCACACGAGTACAGCTCCGTCATCAGGTATTGAAGATGTACTCCACCCTACTAATATTGAAGTTTAGTAAGTGTAACATGTTTAAATATGTTTACAAGATAATAAATAAAATGTATTTTATTTTATATCAGCTGTTATTATTTTATTGTATATCAAGTTATTATACAGCTGTTCCATGTGTATCAAAAGTCTCATTCCTAGGTGGAATTGATAAGGAATTGACTTTTTAGGAATTGGAATTGAATTGGAATTGACTTTTCTCAAAACCAAACGAATTGGAATTGACTCAGGAATTGATAAAAAGGAATTGGAATGGAATTTGGAATTGATAAAAAGGAATTGACCCCAACTCTGATAGTGACAGGACCAGATGTGAAGGTACAAGACCTTGAATCGGGTGGGAACAAAGTCGTTGAAGATATAATCGGAAAGTCGCATAGAAAGAGCCCGAACACTTTGGAATATCTCAGCTGTGACGATTGCTGCAGATCGTACCATTGATCCTGCCCTTATCTTCCAGCGTTTCCTTCTTGTTTCAAGGTCATTAGTCTGTCCCTTAAAGATATTTTAACACATGAACTACGCCCCTACCCTTCGATTCTCTTTGAGACCAGGAACATTATTCCTAATCCCAATTATGACCCCAAAACAATGCTGCGCCTGAGGAATTATTGAAAATTATTCATTCCAACTGTTCCTGGGGATTCAAATCCTCTCGATATGGCTATGGGGTGACACCCTTTTAGTCAGAAGGTCCGTTAGTCAGAAGGCCCATTAGTCAGAAGGTCCGTCAGTCAGAAAGCCCTTTAGTCAGAAAATCAGTTAGCCTTTTTTGTCAGAAGGCCCGGTAGTCATAATGTGTTCATTGGACAGTGAACAATGCTAGGGGACGCTCCATTTGATATCTGGGCATGTGGAGGGGGAGGGGGTGACTATATTATTTTGATTGAAACGTTTGTTGTCCAGTTACTGATAAAAAAATGTTGAGAGTAGTGCATAAAATAATTATTCAAGGATACTCTTAAAAATGCTGATTAATTGTTATTAAGTCCATATGATCTTATATAATGTTGAAAGAATATTCACTAGCGGTTCGTAGTTTGTACATTTATATTAAAAACTAGCATTATTGATGACTGGTTGGTTGCTTGGTTGGGTTATTTTAAGCAATGAGTGCGCTTTAATTTTTCCAGCACTGTACTTTATAATATAATCATTACTGAAGTAGATGTGAAAATGCGTCATGAGAGAACCCCACAATATATCTCAGCTGGTGTTGAGTTTGTAGCCATCTGTTTAATTTATGTCAAGCGTTGAAATATGTATGATTATGCTCAAAATAAATAATAAATTGTTTGTCCAAATATTCTGATAACTAGCCTTATTTGATGACCGTTTCGTGTGGATAGGCTTGGTTCATATTTGAGAAAGCGAAATTTACCTATAAGCACAGGGGAAATATTATATAAAATTTGTATCTCATTATAATCTATTAGCAGTATTTTGTTATATCGATCATTTTTTTCTCAGTAAGTTTCAAAATTCATGTACTCACGCTTGAAGCAGTATGTTGATCAAATTGCTTGTTCATATTTACATTGTTCCAAACTGTTCAAAGACATGGAGTGTACATTGCTGCCTACGATAGGCAATTATTATTATTATTGTTATACTATCTTGTTCCTATATGCAGAAAATTTACTGTTTTTACAGACACCTTGACAATAACCACTTGATTCAATTACTAGGGTAGTTTTCATTCATTTGAAGCTGGAAATTACCTCAACAACATTAGGTTCAACAACATATTGAGTAGCCTATTATTAAACATAGCCATTATGAAAGACCTAAACATTGTTACTGGCACAAGTAAATAAATAAAGGCAAATAATTGGTAATAGGGTTGTTCACAAATCAAGGTGATTTCGATGAGGTAATTATCTGACTTTCTGACTGACGGGCCTTCTGACAGACGGGCCTTCTGACTAATCATCCTTACGTATTTTCTGACTAACAGGCCTTCTGACAATCGGGCTTTCTGACTAATCATCCTCACTTATTTTCTGACTAACGGGCCTTCTGACTAACGGGCTTTCTGACTAATGGGCCTTCTGACTAACGGGCCTTCTGACTAAAAGGCGTACACCGGCTATAGACCCCTCTGTACGCCAAATAAGGAGGATGATGATACTCAAAACTAAGTATTCGGAAACTTATTCATTGGACGGAGGTGTTTGTGCATTAGGTGATACTGGATAGTAAATGAATATGAATCCACATTAAAATAGATTTACCAGCTCAGAGATATCAATAAACATGAATTGTATTAAATAATTATGGACTTGCGGTAATTAGGAGGTGTTGGCGACCATTATTGAAGCAGTATATGATTTTTGTTTGATATATAAACATCACTTTTATGATCTCAATATGTTCCTTGCCCCAAAAAACCTGGGTAGGCCTATAGACACCAAGATGATTAAATTTGCGTTGACAATTACATAGTTATGATCTTTAGGAGGCTTCAACAGCCATATTGTCATGTTATTAATATTACCAATAATAAATCCCCTGTACTTTTCTATTATAAGATGAACGGTGTACCGCTCGAAAGTGGGACAGAGCTATAAGACCTTGGAATTATTGTTGACTCAACACTATGTTGGAGTTCTCATATAAACAAAATTGTCAACAAAGATAAAAGAGTATGGGGTTTGATAAAACGTACACTGGGATGGCACGCTCCCCAGCAAACCAAGTCAATGTTATATTGTGCTTGAGAACGTCCAATACTAGAATATTGTACACCCCTATGGAAGCGGAACAAGTTTCACTAATGTGCGCCTGGTGAAAGGGGTACAACGATAAATGACTAAATACATATGTAATTTTCCAGCTGATAGCTCCCAGGAACGACTCTTGGAAATAAACATATAACCTTTATCAATGAAATGAGAGCGAAATGACATTATATTTTTTGGAATTGCCCTCATAGAAAATACGAAGTCGATATTTCAAAATATGTATCTTCTCTCAAACAGCATCGACTCGTGTACCCGCAGTTCGACAGATGAAGGTTTCTCATGAAAGTGTTTTTTTTTGTAAAACTGAGCATTTTAAAAAAGAGCTATTTTAATCGCATTGTTTACTTATGCAGCTCTCTACCACAAAAGATCAGAAGAGATGTAAAATTAGAATCATTTATGAAATACACAGATCAAATTTTGAATGTCTATTTAAATAATCATTTTCAGGAAACAGGCTAATTTTGCTCCATGTTTTTATGTTGATTTTGCTCTAATTGTGGGCTACTTTTAAACTGTGTCCCGAAATTTTACAACGTGCTCTTAAATAGTAGGCCTATATATTTACAAAATATTTTTTAATAGGTGGATGGCAATCAGAAAAGTTATAATTAATATCGTCAGTCTGGAGCAACAAGTAGCTAATTAGGTTGTTGGATGGTATCTATGCGTTATGCGTATAGTTTGATACGCGATGACAGAGCTAAATATCCACACCATATAGCTGGCTTCCTTTTACCATGTATAAGATAAGGATCAGAGTGTCCCCTCCGCGCACCAGAGCACGTGTGCTACTCAGTCTTAGCGTCGGCAGCGACACGTGCATACTTATAGAAAGTTTACCCACCTCCTCCCGTCTTCCATCCACTATACTAATACTAATACCTTGGGATGCTTGGATATCAATTACTTCTTGATCCCCCAAGTCATACCCTCGTATATCAGTCATGTCGGGATGTGGTTATGTCCTGCCTGCCTCGCGCCGGGATAAGCCACATCCCGCCATAGATATACAGGGGTGGGGCTTGGGATCCAAGTACCCCCGTTTAAGCCAAATGTTGTGTATATAAGTGTTATGTATTTTAATAAACATGTTACTAATTGCCATGAGGTTCCATATGTGTTTTATTATTCTCTTCGGAGATCGTTTCAAAATTTGTCAATCTATACTATATATAGGCGTGGTCGTACGTGAACTCTCTGTTTAACAAGGATTTAACAAACAATAGTCAACAACAGTAGTATGTTGTCTAATCCGGGCGGTGACCCTGGTCCACTGATTAAAACTGTTTGCTTGGAAAGATGGAGATCGTGGGTTCAAACCACACTCTGGCCTTCAAGTTTTAAAGAAACAAACTGTCTCGTCCCCGCTCAAACGTAAATATTCAATATTGTGGGGAGCCTCTGTGACCAAAAGGTAGCGTGCTCGGCCTCAGACCACCAGGGCACGAATTTCGAGTCCTGCGTCTGGAGGGCAATGCCATATCACACATCTAACCATCCTCATCTAACCATGCACAAAGATGGCCTAAAAGCTCATTCATTTCCTTTAAATCTTGGCTAATTCGATCTAAAAACTTACTATTTACCGATAGTTATATCAGCAGCAACATAATTTTATTTGATCATATATACATTAAGTTACATGAGAGGGAGACGCCAGACAAAAATAACGTTTAATTTATGAAAAGACATTGTGCACACACAATTGTTGGCTCTTTCTCAGCCATTTTCCGGAGCAACAACGTGCTAACTCACACTACTGATCATAACACGGCATTGAGAGTTGTGACCTTTTTGTTTGCAACGTTTGCGTCACCTGCTGTTGGACTAATTTCACACTCGGCCTCCTGATGCTCTAGATAAACGATATGTAACAATGACCGACACAGAGATTGCGAATATAACTCCACATGGACACAATACATGATATAATAGTTAAATGATTTTTTACAGCTTTTTTTCAACAATCAGCTAAAGATTGTAAAAATATAATTAAGTGTGTTGGACAAACGCTCTATGTTATCTTGATAGTAATACTCACTTTGACGGCATTCTGGTGGAATATAACCTATACAGCTAGCACATCCATCCTCGTTATCACATGTGGTGCCGTCTTTACATTTAGAACACTGTGTGTCTGAGGAAACAAGAAAAGACAGGTGCTACAATCATTATATCTTACAATTCCATATAATATATCATGACAACATAAAAAAGTGACAAGAAGTAAATATATAACCGTACCCAGTCTACTATGATGACATCGCTGTCATTTAGGCATCATTTTCCATTGTAAGTCACTTTATAATACTATAAAATGTATAACATAAACGTACAAACAAATTAACGCCCAATACTGTAATATCCATACGAGTAGCACCAACCCGTCATGTACGAATTATATCCCCCACTACACCGTGTTGAGAAAGTTATGGCTTTCAAATGAATTATACTTTTTGTTCCATTTATACAAATACATTATCACACACCATATAAGGTGGTAAACGTTTTGGTGTTTGTTTTGTCGGCAACCTCTTCATCCGTTTGATCCCCTTTAGTTCTGACTCCTAATATCCTGACCTCGTATTCTGTATTTGAAGTTAGTTCGTCTATCGTGGCTTGTGGTGGATCATCATTAGGATTATATGACACTATAATTGTGATCCAGTCTGATGATGATCCCTCCTCTCTGTACTCTACATAATAGCGATAATACTGGTAGAGATCGGTATCAGCAGGCTGACGTTTCATGTGTTCCCACTTCACACCTAGAGATTTAGGATTTCTGCGCAATATACCAAGGCTGTTTGATATCATATCAGCCCACTCTGAAATATAAGGTGACCGTTATTTCAAAAAATATAAATATTATAACTATACAATAATCTAACATTACTGCACTAATAAAAATCGTAGGTTTCCGTTTTACCCATCATCTTAAGGTCATTTGGGGGGGAATTTTATTAATGGGGAATGACTAAATGGCCGTTATTAAATTGCAATTGACTGTATCTAAGGACCCAATTTCCGATTTTCTAAATGGTTTTTTCCTGTCTAAAAACTGGTTTTTAATCATCTGGAATCGCTTCCACTTATTTTGGAATGACAAAATGTCAAGGTAATGTTACAAGGGTCAGTATCATGGTAATTCAATACCCCAAAATAGCAAAAATATCACTCCCATACATATTTTTGTTGAATTATTCATAAAAAAATACAAAATGATATGATTTATGATAAATTAGCTGGTAATTGATTTTTCATTGTTTACGGGTGATAAAATGTCGAGGTCATTTTGCACAGGTCAAGGTCATGACCATTTAATATTCAAAATTAGCCAAATATTGGTCACGTGGTTGCATTGTGTATAATCAGTAAAAGTAAAAGATAAGATGATAACAAGTCTAACATCTGTAAATTGGTTGTTGATTGACTGATTGTTTTATTGTTATTATCAAGGGGGGGGGGGGTGAATATCAAAGTCATGTGTCACAGGACAAGGTCATGGCCATATAAGACTGCAAATTAACCCAAACATCGGTTTCGTGCATTGTGTTTACAGTTGTTTAAATTTAAACTACAGTTGTGAGTGTATTGTATTCATAAAAGTGTACATCCTTTTACTCACAAATGTACACTTTTTTACACACACAAAACATTGCAGTATATTTTTAATGAAAATACATGCCATGGCAAGCATGGTTATTGTTTACATTAACTGAAACTTAACAATTGTTGCGTTGTGTCATATAGGCCTCCTTCTCGTACAAATGTACAATCAATATCGAAATTAGGTGTTATGTAAGTTTTTAGGTCTGGGATAGATTGACCTCTCCGGGTTACTGTTATATCCTGAGAGAAGGGGAAGTGACGATTTGGTAGAGCGCCTGACGCCATGCACGCGTTTCGAGTTCGAGTCCCGCTGATCTTCTGTAGGTTTTTTAGAGAAATATCCTTGTTTCTCCCTTCTCCATGTGACCAGGCGAGCACGTTAAAGGGGCCTTCGTCGAGTTAAGGTTGAAACCAGTGTATCGACGTTAATATTATCACACAGGTCCACGCGCTGCGCGCTTCTTCACCACTGCTATCCTCGTACGCAATTTGTACGTAATTTTCCGTCCTATTTGTCATTTGTGATGCTAAAAGCGGTCGCTATCTTTGTCTACATGCAACTTAAATTGCGAATGATGTATCCCAATTTCTTGTGCTATTTACCAGCACAAAGAACGTAGTGTAATCCAATTTGTTATAGCAAAGTATCCACTAGTTTTTTTTTCGGACTGTCGCAAGCATGTCCACATTTATGCACTTATATACAGTCTTAGGTTTTAACGGTCTACTATACCGTTTTAACGGCCTACTAATCCGCTATAACGGTCTTAATCCGTTACCAGGTAGCATGTTTAAAAACTCACTTGCACATCCCATGTTGTTGAGAATGTTATGTGATTTTAAATTTAAAAAAATGACCACTATTTTTTTAAGTTATTGCACCCTTAAAAATTAATTACCGCCTGATGCCTAACACTTGATATGTCCGGCGTAACTAAAATCCCCCTTCCCTACGGATATGGGATAAAAACCTGCTCACCACTTCTATTAGGATACTGGTGTCACGCTAAGAATATATATACAATTCAACGTTCTAATTAAGCAGTTTCAATCAGAATAAATTACCGTCGGTATATTTATGTGGTTTTCTAACAACTTCCAGCTACCTGGAACACTAGACTAGTGGGAATAGATAAAGGTGATGGTATCAACGCCATACCTATAGCTCACATGGATCACACTTTGTATCTATCTACAGTAGGCCAATAGATAATATAATAATGTGGTCCCGAATTAGAAGACACTGGTTTGTTGACCAAACTTATTGAAGGAGACATAATTGCTAAATGGAAGCTAGTAAATGTATAAACAATAGGCCTGAAACCAATTACATTAATGGAAATCGCAATAATAAAACTGATCTGTCTTTAAATTATCAGATATGGCTCACCTGGAATAAAGTTAGGTTGATGTAGATAAATGTGATTCTAGAAAAAATGTATACATGCCACCGGCATGAAGCTCAGGCTCCTTTGAGTGAAAACACGTTTGCAAGAACGTTGGAACAGCTCTGAAGATGATCAAGGTAACATTTTTTGCCAGTTTGACCTTGAAATGACATGACCTTCAAATTGCTTTCGGATGTTATTCCAGTAAAACACAACCCCTCTGCATGTCAAACTTCATAACCCAATTATTTATCAATATTTTGTTATGAGACCCAAGCTAATGTTTTACAATGCTGCATAATTTTAATTTTGCCCGCCGACTAAATATTGAGGAAGGAGTGTAATAAGTGGATTACCTAGCCTCCTTCCCAAGGTTGATACTGCCCCTAATATAATAAAATATGTGTGGAAAATACAGAGGACAAAGAATATGCCAAAACCAGTCCATTGTAATAAACAACAACAGTGTGGAAATTGATAAAAAGTGGACATTTTAACTACTTTTTGCCAGTTTGACCTTTAAATGACCTTGGTGTGACCTTGACATGACCTTGGTGTTATGTTTATGATTCAAAACAGGGTCTTTGAGAATATGACACACATTTGGGACTAAGAAAAAATCATAGCCAATGTAATATACAATTTTGACTACTTTCTGTATTTGCCAGTGAATATTTTGACCTTTCAAGGTCAACGACATCTAGAGGTTATCAGAGGTCAAATCCAGTTTACCTCCACATCTTAAAGTGACCCTTATGATATGTTCTACAAGTGGTAGAAATGTCATGCTTTAATCGTAAAATGCACAGTAGGTTACCTTATCTGCTAAACTAATAACGGTCAATGAAGAAACTAAAAGGCCACGAAGATGGTTTAAAGGGTGACCGAAAAGCTTTTTTATCGACTGGCTTCAAAAGGCGATGGAGAGGCGATAAAATGCAATACGGGGGGCTACGTTGTGACAAAGAGGTGCTAGAAAGTGAAAGACATGTGTTAAAGCGCAATTTGGAAGTGTTGAAGGGTGTTGATGATGTGCTAAAGGGCGACGTGGAGGTCTTAAATTGCAAAGATGAAATGTTAAAGAGCGATGCAGATGCATAAAGAGCAACGGGAAATCATTAATTTGAGACGCAGTTGTTCTAAAGGTGACAGGTTCACATAAAAAGGTGATGTGCAAGGGATAAATGTTCTTAGCGAAATCTGTTATAAATCATGTGTTTCGCTTACGTGACCTTAAAATTGAGGCTTTGAATAAGAAGATGACCTTTTTCATCAAAATAGGACCATAAATGGATTATTCAGTCAAAATCAAATCAAAAAGATATATTGCACGTGTTGCTATTTGTGTTTGTTCAATATCATATTTTGTATACCTTTCACCTTCGAATTGAACACTTGACCCTTGAAGATGACCATTAATCAGTAAAATAATACCAAAAATTATGTATATAGTCAAATCTACATCAAAAAGATATAATACACTTGCTGCTATTTGTGTTTGTCGAAAATAATATTTTTTATACCTTTGACCTTGAAATTGACCATTTAACCTTGCGGATGAACCTAAAGATGACCTTCAATCACCAAAAAAATACTTTATATTACTCATGCTCCTAGAATTATTTGCCAAGTCACATTCTTGTTTATGTGACTTTTAATTTGATCTATGACATTGAGTATGAACTAGAATCATAAAAATAATATAAGAAATGAATTCTCCAGTATTAATAAATTACACGAAAAAGAGGTATTACACTTGCTCCTACCTTAATTTTCTGATAAAGCGTATTTGACCTTGAAATTGAATTTGACCGTGATTTTTGCCTTGTTCCGCATCGAATAATTCTTAAGATTTTTAGTATGTTAATCTGCATGTGTTCATGAAGCCAAACACCTAAGAGTATTTATGTTGCAATTTGTTCTAAGTCTAATGAATTTTTTGACTGGATTATAGATGTAGGCTATTATTTTTTTGGCATTGATTAATCGTACTACATAGTTCATTGGCCCTATCACTGTAGGCCATGGGCTACAACCCTCCCCCCCCCCCCACAACTCACAAACACCCCCAAAAAACTGATAAGCTATGTCTAAGACATGAAATGAGAGGTGAACAGGAAAAAATAGGGAACAATTAACACAATTAATTTACTGCTGCTATAAGTATATCGAAAAAAATGTTGACGATAATATGATTTATTTGTAGTAGTAGTCGATACTCCATTCTGTAAACTAAAGTCCATGCGGACATCAAGAGTAGAATTAGGAGACAGCATCATTTTTATAGGGAATTTTGCGTAGAAACCATAAATCACTGTCTCCAAGCTGAAATATTGTCCGTTCATAGTCAAATTAACCATTTTCAAAATGGCCGCCAAGAGGTTATTGTAACAAAATATAATCTTAATAAACGGCCTAAAATTCCATACAAACCCTCCAATATTACAAATCTTTGGATGCACAAATCATTGCTGGCATTACTTTTGCTTTATTGCTCATATGAATTGGCAAAATTCAAAATGGCCGACAAAATGGCTGCCAAATAGTCTTTCTATCATAACCTGTGTATTAGTTCGGCGGATTTGATTAATATTTTGGGAGAATCGTTTTCATCGTGTTAAAAACACCAAATTTGTTACAGAGCTGGACTAGAGTAACTATACTTATCCATATTTGAAGCAGAACCACCTTGTAGCTGTACTACATGAGCTTCGTTCAGGGCATTTTCAACCCCCCTTATTTTTTCAAATGGTCTAAGTTATTTTTTTTTAAATATTTGTTTCACCAGAAATGTCCACAAAACAGTTTATTAATGTTTTTAGCAGTTTACTTAGCTGAAACAGGGGCGGATACATACGGTGTGTGTGTGGGGGGGGATTGCACCCCTTTTTTTGAGAAATACCATAAATCGAGTAAAATAGCTCAAAATGTGATTAAAGCTATACATTTTGCACAAAGTTGCACAATGGTATACTAATATAGGGGAGTAACCTAGTAACTGTAGCGAAAAGACTTCGCACAGGGCATTTTTCACTCTCCCATCTTTTTTTCAAAAAAGTAATAAGTATTTTTAAATATTATGTTTTACCAGATATATCTACAAAACTGTCTATTATTGCTTTTAGCAGTTTATTTAATCAAAGCAGTGGTGTATCCTTGCGCGTTTTATCGACCAATTATTATAATAAGTACCCTAAATGAACCAATTTGTAGCTGTAGTTTAAGTACCCTAAATGAACCGATTTGTAGCTGTAGTTTAAGGGTTTTCTTCCCTCAGGCCTTTTTTTTGCTCAAATACCCCTTTTTTGCCAAATTATTATAAAAAGTGCACTAACCTAGATCTTTGGAGCGGCGAATCACCCACGTCAGCCACAAAATATGGACTCGCTATTACATTTAAACACTAGAAACGATCAAATTTTGAAAAATAATCAGTTTTTATTTTGCTATAAAACTAACAATATTTTTTTAGATCTATGAAATTAGTGTCTGTAGATATGTTTTCATTGCCAATTAATAAAATGAGCATGAATTAAACATCCTAAATATTTTTGTAGAGCCTTATACCGGTAGGTATGGTAAAATAATGTGACACTAACACACGTGTGTCGCGGACCTTCCGCCGTATCGGCCCTTAACATGTTGAGGGCCGGTCCTATACATGTAGAAGTCACTAGGTGATATCTAAGTCAGCCGTTACAACGAGAATTGACCATTTTACGGTCTCATTACACACAAATACATTTTTTCAGTTAATATAAAAGAGATTTCTATAAAAAGCAATAACAAGCGACTTTTTTAAATTTAAAAATTATTTTTGAAAACGTATGTAATTCTTTATGTTTAGTAACATGCATATTTAGTTTAGTGACATGCACAATTCTACCGTGATTCTACATACATAATATGTACATACTGAAATTTTGAAAGGGCCCATTTATGGTTAACAAGAAATTATTGTAAGTGTGTGGATATATATAGAAAATTTGCGCTATATTGTAGTGAGGGAGGGGTGGGTGTGGAGTGCCTATGATTTGACCTTTAAATCTTCCATGGGGTTCCGAGTAACATGGCTATAGGGTTCAATTTATGCATAAGCCATGGAGGCCGGCCCCGATGGCTCATTCGTATCGACTGCACGGGGCTTGTAACCTGGAGGTACCAGGCTCGCATCCCGGTCGGGCCGGATATTTGTCATCGTGGTTGTGCATATACAGTGCTCCAAACTGTTCAAAGGCCTGGAGTGTATACAGTGTTGCTTATGCTATTGTGTACTATAAAGAACCCTTGAAGTCATTCGAAATGAGAGTAGGGCATAGTTCAAATCAGTTTTTTTTTACAGCAGGTATCTCGGATCATCTTGCGGTCATATCAGAAATTGACTGTTGTAAGACGAAATGGAACAAAGAAAAAATATCGTTTCGAAAAATATGTTTTTATTATTATGAATCGTTTCATTCAGATATTCTCAATTCGGATCCAATAAGAAATCAGAGAAAGATCTCCTGGCACTATTTCAACAGTATGATTCTGTTCTTAGCTCTATTTTATTCAAACACGCTCTTGTAAGTACAAGAAAACACCAACTCCATGGATGACTCCGGAAATAATGAAGGCTAAAACCTTTCGTCACAATCTCGAACGAACATGGCGCAGATCTCGCACACATCTAGATCGTTCTCGTTACAAACATCAATGCCACCTGTGTAATAGAATGATGACAAAAGCTAAATATAAATATTTAGCTGATGTTATTTTAGAAAATTCGGACAATCCCCGTCGCCTATGGAGCTCAATAAATAACATTCTGCATTGAATTTCACCTCCTGTTCTGCCAGAATTCACATCAGTAAAATAACTTTGTGATCATTTATTTGCGTATTTTGTGGATAAAATTGAAACTATCCAGATAAACCACAGAATATTCCACAAGTGCAAAAACAAGAAATTAAATCCAAAATGAACTTTTTGGAACGTGCGTCAGAAGATGAAATTAAAAAGCTTATTTTGAGCTCATCGTCAAAATCATGTGATCAGATTCCTACAAGCGCATTGAAAAAATTGTCTTGACATATTATTAACTCCCATCACTCACATAAATTACATTTCAATGGAAACTAGTACATTTCCTCAAAATTTCAAAGAAGCTCATGTAAGACCACTACTTAGAAAAACATCTCTTCCTAAAAACGAGCTGAAAAATTACAGGCCTGTATCCAACTTAGGTTTCATTTCCAATATCTTAGAAAATATAGTAGCTAACCGGCTGCAAGCTCATATAAAAAATAACCATCTATCTAATCCATTACAATCAGCCTAGAGGAAACATCATTCTACAGAATCGGCTCTACTGAAAGTACATAACGATATCAAAATTAGAATGGACAAGGGTGAAGTTACGGATCTGACCTTGCTTGACTTGTCGGCTGCTTTCGACACCAATGACCACGCTAAATTAACAGATAGACTTTCTGGTTGGTATGGAACCAGATCTGGCCAGGCTCAAATTTGGCTTTCTTCTTATTTGCAAAATAGACACCAATCCGTAAAAATTAAAGACACTCTGTCAGATAAATTCACACTCTCATATGAAGTTCCACGGGGCTCTGTGCTAGGACCAGTGTTTTTTACTTTATACACTACACCACTCAGCGGCGCTATAATCTCTAGTTTTGACATAAGCCACCATATCTATGCCGATGATACTCAAATTTACATGTCTCTATCAGTTTCAAACGCTAAGGAATCTCTTGCGAAGTTGCAACATTGTTTAATGGGTGTGTCGGCCTGGATGATAGGGTCTAAGCTTAATCCTAGCAAGACAGAATTTCTTCTTATTGGGACCGAACTTCAACGAGAAAAAATCTTGAATTATTTCCCATGCTTACTTCTAGGTCAAGACACAAATCCATCTACACCAGCTAAAAAAATTGGTGTAGTATTGAAGCCTGAATTTCTGAAAACACATATCCCAAACATGTATGGCATGCTTCTATCATATCCGTGACCTGTGTCGAATTCGAAAAAGTCTGTCCTTAGATCTTGCCAAGCAAATTGCAGTGGCACTCGTCAGTAGTAAGTTAGATTATTGTAACTCATTTTTTTACAATATGCCAGAAAAGGATATCGCTAGATAACAACGCGTTCAAAACTGCCTTGCAAGAGTGTTAACATGAAGGCCCCACGATTTAGTCGTTCCGTTCCAATTCTAAAACGATCAAATTGGCTCCTGTCAAGTTTCACATTCATTTTAAAATATGCGCAATAACTTTCCGAACCCTAAAAGACAACCAACCTGTATATCTGGCTGGCTTACTTGTTCGGCCAAAAAGCTAAACATATCTACGCTCCACAAATTGAAATAGATTTGTTGTTCCTCGTATAAAGACTAAGACTGGGTTAAGCGCTTTCTCTATATCTGGTCCAGCCTTATGAACCAATACGTAATGCCAAAACAATCTTAACATTCCGGAAAAACTTAAATCTCTCCTATTTGACCTGGCTTTCCCACCCTAGCCCCTCAGCAGCCAGGCTGCCTGTTGACGAACCTGCTTTGGCCTCTATTATGACACATGATCACGCTAAGGATGTGTGCGCTTCTGAGCTCGGACCGCTGAGGATATAGGCGCTATAGAAGTTTGATTGATTGATTGATTGATTGATTGATTGATTGATTGATTGATTGATTGATTGATTGATTGATTGATTGATTGATTGATTGATTGATTGATTGATTAATTGATCGATCGATCGATCGATCGATCGATCGATCGATCGATCGATCGATCGATTGATTGATTGATTGATTGCCGGGATTGTGTGCCGGGACTGTGGAGGCCTGCCCCAAGTTTTTTTGGCATATTTTGGCCAAATTAGGGGACTTTTAAAATAATTTTGCAAAAAAGGGGAAGCCAAATTTGGCTTTGTGACCCCTAAAACGGGAAGTAATTACATACAATTTTAAAGAAACTTATTTCATATAAAATATTAAGGCAAATAATGACCAGAGGAACTGACCGAACGCATACAAAACAGTTATTTTTTGAAGTCATTAAAGCAAAACGTATTATTACATTTTATTTTAAGATGTATATCTCATGTAAAAAAACAATAAAATGTAGAATTTTCAATTATTATGAAATGGGGACAGATTATACTAGAAAAAAAAGTTGAAGGGGCAACAAATATTTAAATCGCTAATAAAAGATTTTCATTCTAAAAAAAAAACTAATTAAATATATTATATATCATGTAAATTTGTGTAAAATATGAGAAAAATTATAATGAAATGGGTATAGATTGCATGACATAATAGGCCTACCTACGGCTGAGGGGGTAAGGATATTTCAAAATGTCTATAACTGCTAAAAATAGAAAAAAAAACTAACCCTTAGTTGATGTAAAAATATGAAAATAGTAAATAAAATAACAATTACCGAATGAAAAAAAAAACGGCTGAAGGGGCACGTTTCTTATTAGGCGTCATTGAAACAAAAAAAACAGGCAGCAAAACGTATGTAATTATTCCATTTAATTTTATTCTGATGTGAACAATCAATGGAATTTTTAGATATTACGAAATGAGTACAGATTGCATGATACGGCTGAAGGGGCAAGGTAATTAAAAATTGTAAGTAACGGGGTTTTTTTCATACTAAAAACAGAAAATGGAAGTAACAAGGAAGAGTTGCTCGGATACAAACACGAAAGCAGCCCTCCGTTATCGCTCGACCACTATTTTAAAATTGTTGCTCCCAAAAGTTAATCAGGTCATTGGCTGACATTGCTGTGCATATTTGCCAAATAAGAAGAAGATCTGCTGGAAAGTATTTTTTTGTTAGTGGCCCTATTAATTAAAGGGTTGATTATATGGGGATCAAAATGTCACAAAAAATCCCCAGTGGTATATGATGGCTATGTGAAGTATGAGGAAGCAGAAATTCGTAGATCAGCTATCAATCAAGATTTCCGAGATAGTGTAAAAAATAATATAAATATAAATAAATAAAATAAAACTTAAAATGGCCGACTGGCGTCCATTTTGGATTTTTTAGTGTGAAATTCGTCATGGGTTATCCTTGTGTGAGACAATACATTTTGTTTTATATTCATGGTCCAGTAATTTTGCATTTCTTGAGTTAAGTAAATATTACCAAATTCAAAATGGCCATTTTGAAGAAATGCGCTAACGAGCATTTCTTCGTTAGTGGCCATAGTAATTAAAGGGTTGATGATATGGGAATCAAAATGTCACCAAAACAATTCCCCAGTGGTATGTGATGGCTATGTGAATTATGAGGAAGCAGAAGTTGATATATTAGTAGCTATTTTGAAAACAAATAACTGCGGCGGCGCATTTCATGTAAAACTATGTCAAATAGTAAATAAATTAAAATTACAGTGGAATTGAAGCGGAAATGATTACATTGCAAAATACGGCTGAAGGGGCAAGGGAAATTGAGTAGTCAATAACAGCTATTTGCATGCTAAAAAACCCGAAAAAACTAAAATAATGAGATATAATTGCAAAGGCTCTCAGTTCATGTAAAATAGTAAGCAAAATTAAAATTACCAGAGTAACTGTTGAAATCAGAAATAAACGGTAAACATGGTAAAGGGACATGTTAACTATTAGGTGTCATTAAAATACCTTTTATTAAAAGAAACAGAAAGCAAACTTTTGGAAATGTTGCATTTAATTTTAACCTGATCAACAAAATCTATATTTTTAAATTATTATGAACTGAGTATTAATTGTATGACAAAATACGGCTCAAGGGGAATGGGATTTTAAAATTTTCAATAACAGCTATTTTCAAACAAAATAGAATAAAACGAAAGTAATTAGATATAATTGCAAATGCCCTAATTTCATATAAAATTATAAAAAATATGAAATACAAAGTAAAAATTAGCGAGACACTGAAATTGGCAGAGATTGCATCAGAAAATACGGCTGAAGGGGCAAGTAAATGTAAAATCACCAATAAAAGCGATTTGCATGTTAAGAACATATGCCCTAATTGGATATAATTGCAAAAGCCGTAAGTTTACGTAAATTTACCTGTTTACGCCAGATAGGAAATAAAGTTTCAAAATTACATAGAAATTGAAACGGGTATTGATTGCATAAGAAATTATGGCTGATGGGGAAAGGGAATTTAAATCTTAAATAAAAACCATTTTCGGACTAAAAACTGCAAGTAATTATATAGAATAGCGAAGTTCACGTAAAATTTTGTAAGACACTAAATAAAAGTTTCCATAGGAACTGAACGAATGAGAAACAAACGGCTCAAGGGGCAAGATAGTTATCAGGCATCATTAAAATATAGTTTTAGTTAAAAAAACTTGATTACCTGTGTAATTATTACATTTAATTTTAAGAGATATATCTCATGGAAGGTATCAATAAAATACAGACATTAAATTATTATGAAGTGGGAATATATTGCATGACAAAATACGGCTTAAGGGGCAAAGAAATTTAAAAGAGCGAATAAAAGCTGTTTTCATGCTAAAAATAAAGGAAATAAAGAAAATAGGAAATAAAGTTAAACAATTACATAGAAACTGAAACGGGTATTGATTGCATGGGAAAATATGGCTGATGGGGAAAGGAAATTTAAATCTTAAATAAAATCAATTTTCGGACTAGAAACAGCAAGTAATTATATCTAATAGCGAAGTTCACGTAACATTTTGTAAGACAGTCGATAAAAATTTCCAGAGGAGCTGAACGAATGAGAAAGAAACGGATGAAGGGGCAAGATAGTTATCAAGCATCATTAAAATATAGTTTTAGTAAAAAAAAACATGAAAACCTGTGTAATTATTACATTTAATTTTAAGAGATATATCTCATATAAGGTATCAAAAAAATACAGACATTAAATTATTATGAAGTGGGAATATATTGCATCACAAAATACGGCTTAAGGGGCAGGGAAAATTAAAAGTGTCAATAAAAGCTGTTTTCATGCTAAATATAGAATAACACGGAGGTAATTAGATATAATTGCAAATGCCCTTATTTCATATAAAATTATATAAAAATAGGAAATACATTGTTACAGAGGCACTAAAATGGGTATAAATTGCACGAGAAAATATGGTTTGAGGGACAAGGTAATATCAAAGCGTCAACAGAAGGGATTTGCATTCTGAAAACAGCACATTCTGAATCTTAATCTTAATCTGGTCTGATATAATTGCAAAGGCCCATAGTTCATGTAAACAATACGTCGAGTATGATATAAGATTTAGAAGTTAAAGAGGCACTGAAATTGTTATAAATTGCATGATCAAGTACGGCTGAAGGGGCAATGAAAGTTAAATCTTCAATAAAGCTATAAAACCGAAGTAATTAGACATACATGTACTTGCAAAGGCACTTAGTTCATTTATACTTAAGTCAAATGGGAAATAGAATTTAAAATTTTAAAACACTACACAATGGGCGTAGATTACAAGAGGAAATACGGCTGAAAAAGCATGGAAATTTCAAATCCTCAATAAAAGCGATTTGCATGCTAAAAACAGTAAAAATGAAGGTTAATTAATATAATTAGAATTAGGTTTACAGATATGACTTCATATATCTTTTAATAGTTTTGTTGATATGCCATCATGGCCATGATGGCTGTCCTTTGAACTTAAGTAGAAATTAATTTTCTTACGCAATCTTCGTTAGAAATTCGAACTTAAATATACTTTTCTGGTGTATTGATATAATTCTTAAAAGATGTGTGACTAGGTTTTTTAATTCAATAAAACCAGAAAAGTATATTTAAGTTCGACTTAACTAAGTGCCTTTGTATGTACATGTATGTCTAATTACTTCGGTTTAATAGCTTTAAAAAACAAATCTACTAACATATAACAATATATTAAAACATAATATCAAGCAATCCAAAAGCTAATATTAAAAAGACATGGAATGGGATAAAGGAAGTAATGGGGAAATATCATAAAGCTGACAAGTATCCCGAGTTAGTCTATTTTAATAATAAATTACTTAAAAATAAACATATATTGTGAATAATTTCAATAAATATTTTATTAATCTAGGCCTATCCAGCAAACCCTAGATGTAGTTTCATAGTCGCACCTGAATTGCCAGGAGGTGCCAGCGCGGGAGAGCGGAGCCAAGGATAATGTGGGTTGATTACCTCAAAGAAAAGATAATATATTTTTCTTGGTTACCTAGAAGGTGTGGGCTACAGATCGCTCAGGACTTAAATAGCACTGGATGAACGATCGGGCTAGGTCTAGGGCAATTGTCCCTTTTCTCGTGCAATCTATACACATTTCAGTGCTTCTGTAATTTTAATATTTTATTGCCAATTTTTATGTTTTTGCTGTTTTGGTCTGAAATAACCTTAATTTGGGATTTAATTTTCTTTGCCCCTTCAGCCGTTTTTTTCATGCAATTTATATCCATATCAGGGCCTCTTTATTTGTAAAATTTTATTTCCAATTTGATTTAACTTAACATAAACTAATTAAAATTATATCTAATTACTTCTGTTTTTGCATCGTTTTGATTGACGATTATAAATTTCCTTGCCCCTACGCTGTATGCATTCTATACCCATTTCAGATTATTGTACATATTTTACATAATTTATATGAAATAAGGGCTTTTGCAATTATATCTAATGGCTTCTAATAACTTCTGATTATTAACTTGCCCCTTCAGCCGTTTATTTCTTATTCGTTAAGTTTCTCTGACATAATTCAATTTCTTCTTTTAGAAAATTACAAAGAACAAGCGGTCTTTTCAATTATATTAAATTACTTTCGTTTTTGACTGTTTTTAGCACAAAATTCAATTTTATTTAGGAAATAAAATGTCCTTGCCCCTTCACCGGTATTTCCTAATGTAATCAACGCCCATTGTAGTGCTTCTGTGATTTTTAAATTCTATTCCCCAGTTGACTTAAGTTTACACGAACTAAGTGCCTTTACAATTACATGTATGTCTAATTAGTTCGGTTTTCTAGCTTTATTGAATATTTAATTTTCATTGCCCCTTTAGCCGTACTTGATCATGCAATTTAGAACAATTTCAGTGCCTCTTTAACTTGTGAATCTTATTTTATATTCGACTAGGGGCCTTTGCAATTATATCAGATCAGATCCATTTCAGTGACTCTGTAATTTGTACACTGTATTTCCTACTTTTATATAATTTTATATGAAATAAGGGCATTTGCAATTATATCTAATTACCTCGGTGTTACTCTAATTTTAGCATGAAAACAGCTTTAATTCACAATTGTAATATCCCTTGCCCCTCAAGCCGTATTTTGTCATGCAATATATTCCCACTTCATAATAGTTTAATGTCTGTATTTTATTGATACCCTACATGAGATATATCTCTTAAAATTAAATGTAAAAATTACACAGATTTTCCTGTTTTTTTCAACTAAAACTATATTAATACGATATAGTAAAAATAAATACCTGTTAACTATCTTGCCCCTTCAGCCGTTTCTTTCACATTCGTTCAGTTCCTCTGGTAACTTTTATTTAGTGTCTTATAAAATGTTACGTGAACTTCGCAATTATATCTAATTACTTGCTGTTTTTAATTCGAAAATGGCTTTTATTTATGATTTAAATTCCCTTTCCCCATCAGCCATATTTTCCCATACAATCAATACCCGTTTCAGTTTCTATGTTATTTTTAAACTTTATTTTCTATTTGACGTAAATTTACGTAAACTAACGGGTTTTGCAAGTATATCTAATTATTGGCGATTTTACATTTCCCCTTCAGCTGTATTTTCTAATGCAATCTATGCCAATTTCAATGTCTCTCTAATTTTTACCTTGTATTTCATATTTTTCATAATTTTATATGAAATAAGGGCATTTGCAATTATTTCCGTTTTATTCTGTTTTGTTTGAAAATAGCTGTTATTGAAAATGTTAAAATCCCTTGCCCCTTGAACCGTATTTAGTCATACAATAATTAACACTCGGTTCATAAGAACTTGAAAATATATATTTTGTTATTTGTTTACATAAGGTAAAGATTAAATACAACATTTCCATTTCCAAGTTTTGCCTCCTGTTTCTTTTAAAAAAAGGTATTTTAATGACACCTAATAGTTAACTTGCCCCTTTAGCCGTTTATTTCTGATTTCATTGGTTACTCTGGTAATTTTTTACTATTTTACATGAACTAAGAGCCTGTGCAATTATATCTCATTATTTTAGTTTTTCGTCTTTTTCTAGCATGAAAATAGCTGTTGTTGACTATTTAATTTCCCGTGCCCCTTCAGCCGTATTTTGCAATGTAATCATTTCCGATTCAATTCCACTGTAATTTTAATTTATTTACTATTTGACATGATGTTACATGAAATAGGGGTCACTGTAATTATATAGAATTACTTTCATTTTTCTGTTTTTAATATGAAAAAAACTGTTACTTACAATTTTAAATTCCCTTGCTCCTTCAGCCGTATTTTGCAATGTCATCATTTCCGATTCATTTCCACTGTAATTTTAATTTATTTACTATTTGACATGATGTTACATGAAATAGGGGTCATTGCAATTATATAGAATTACTTCCATTTTTCTGTTTTTAGTATGAAAAAAACTGGTACTTACAATTTTAAATTCCCTTGCCCCTTCAGCCATATTTTGTCATGTAATCTTTACCCATTTCGTAATACAAATTCTATTGATTTTTTATATTAGATTAAAATTAAATGGAATAATTACATACGTTTTGCTGGCTGTTTTTTTGTTTTAATGACGCCTAATAATAAACGTGCCCCTTCAGCTGTTTCTTTTTCATTCGGTAATTGTTATTTTATATACTATTTTCATGTTTTTACATCAACTAAGGGTCTCTGATTAGACTAGTTTTTTTTTCTATTTTTAGCAGTTATAGACAATTTGATATTACCTTACTCCCTCAGCCGTACTCTGTCATGCAATCTATGGCCATTTCATTATAATTTTTCTCATATTTTACACAAATTTACATGGTATATATTATATCTAATTACTTTTGTTTTTTTTAGAATGAAATTTTTTTATTAAAGATTTAAATATTTTTGCCCCTTCAACCATATTTTCCAGTACAATCTGCCCCATTTCATAATAATTGAAAATTCTACATTTTATTGTTTTTTTACATGATATATATATCTTAAAATTAAATGTAATAATACGTTTTGTTTTAATGACTTCAAAAATTAACTGACCCCTTCAGTTGTTTTATATGCGCTCGGTCAGTTCCTCTGGTCATTATTTTCCTTAATATTTTACATGAAATAAGTTTCTTTAAAATTACATGTAATTACTTTCGTTTTTAGGGGTCACAATGCCGAAATTGGCTTCCCCCTTTTTTTGAAAAAATATTTTAAAAGTCCTCTATTTTGGCCAAAATGAGCCTTAAAAAATCTTGGGGCAGGCCCTCGCAGCCCCTGCACACCCCTTTCTTCAGATCCTGCATCCGTCCATGGCTTATGCGTGACTGAGTGAGTGAATATTGCTTTACGTCGCTTTCTGCACAATCATACTAATAGTGGGACAGAAGGGAGCCCCATGCCGGGACTATGCCCTACTCTTATTTCGAATGACTTCAAGGGTACTTTATAGTACACAGTAGCATAAGCAGCACCGTACACTCCAGGTCTTTGAACAGTTTGGAGCACTGTATATGCACAACCACGACAAATATCCGGCCCGACCGGGATTCGAGCCTGTTACCTCCAGGTTACAAGCCCCATGCTGTCGATACGAATGAGCCATCGGGGCCGGTGTAGCCGTTTCAGCGTACCCCCTTTCAGCAAACCGGGGGGTACGTTGAAACTAGTTTCAGCTTACCGGGGGTACGTTGAAACTAGTCTCAACGTACCCCCCGGTAAGTTTCAAGTTACCCCTTAGTTTCAAATTACCCCCGGTATGTACCGGGGGGTACGTTGAAACTAGTTTCAAAGTACCCCCCCCCCTCCTTAGTATTTTGAAACTAGAAAAATCCATTTTTATTCCCTCCCCATTTCTAGGGCCTAAACACCAAATATAATTATTACTGACTTTCCATGAACCGTTAGACCTAGATTAAAGTAGACGATTCGCTGAATACACATGGTGGGCCTAACCACATGCGCAACATGATCAACGTTCACAAAAATGGGGCGCCGCCATGTATATATTATGGTTCAGTCAAACGACCAAACTGCTGTAAATAAAAATTATTTCATTCAAATTTATCTGTTCAAAAACGCAATCAAAATGCGTACAACAGACTGCAGGATATTTATCATTTACTATAGTCAAGGCATATAAATAATGTTATGAATATTGTATAAATTTGTCCGATTATGGGACTAGCTCGGGGTCTAACGCTACCGTTCGATTTTTTTATGCGCAGGGAATGTGCTTGTGATGACTGGCATCGCGTATGTTGTAACCATGCGGGCAAGATAGGCCCCTATGCATATATCATATGTATTAACCCCATAAGCCCCCTTATTTCTTACATTAACCTATTACTATCCCTGGTCATCTGCATTAACCCATAAACACCCTCGTTATCTGCATTAGCCCCTTAAGCTCAATTTCTTGTTATTTTATCATTAGAAATAATTATAGTCCTACGAAATAAATGGTGGCATCAGTCTTTAAAACAGGCGGAAACATGACAAACGTTACATATGCAATCTAGATAACTCATATGGAGGTCATATGGAGATTAAAGTTTCCAAACATCGTGCTAATAACATTTGTTTTCGCTAGTTGCCATAGAAATCAAATTGTTACATGGAGATTCAAGTGTTTCAAAACCTCGCGCAAAACAGTTGTTTACATTAGTTTCAGTAGGGGTTGAAGGTTTATATGAAGATTAAAGTGTTTCGAGATCTCGCGCTAACATATTTCTCCCGTTAGTGACCCTAGAGATCAAAGGGTTTTCGACGTACTTATGGAGATTAAAGTGTCTCTAAGAAATGTCCCAATGCCATGTGATCAAATATAATTTATTGTTATCATTGAAAATTGAGGGGGTAATTTGAAGCTAGAGGGGGTAACTTGAAACTAGTTTCAGATTACCCCCGGGGGTAACCTGAACAGGAGGGTAATCTGAAACTGTTACACCGGCCCCCATGGCTTATGCATAAATTAAACCATATGGCCATTTTACTCGGAACCCCCCACGGAAGATTTAAAGGTCAAATCATAGGCACTCCACACCCCCCCCCCCTCCCTACGATATAGCGCAAATTTTCTATATATATCCACACACTTACAATAATTTCTTGTTAACTATCAATGAGCACTTTCAGTATGTACATAATATGTATGTAGAATTGAAAAAATATGTATGGTACTAAATATAACAGATTACATACGTTTCCAAATATAATTTTTAAATTTAAAAAAGTCGATTGTTATTGCTCTTTACAGAAATCGTTCTAATATTAACTGAAAAATTGTATTTTTGTGTAATGAGACTGCAAAATGAAAAATTCTCGTTATAATTTTTCTTGAAAAATGTCGAATAAATAAGACTGAGTCTGAGTCTAGAGAGTGAGAGTTAGGTTGAGCACCCAGGACTAGTGCCAGGAGTCAATCCTGAGGATGTGGATGACCTCTGACACAAAAGTACTACTTCTACTGGACCTACTACACCCCATGCTAACCCACCATAACCGTGCATGTGACCCTGTATGTTAGCTGTTAGTTTGGCATATTATTTTCGTTGAAAATGTCACAACACCTACAAAAAATCTTTTATTAGGCTTTAAAGTGGTACATTCGGCTTCTGCGTAGTTGAAAACATATATTTTGAGCCCCAAATCATCCAAATCGCTCAAATGAGTCAAATTTTATGGTGAAAAATAGTTCTTGTGAACAGTTAATGTCGGCCATCTTGAAAAAAATGGCGGCTATCTTGAATTTGTGGGTGGCTAAAGGTTTTTCAAGGGTGGCCCCTGGGGAGTGTTCGTGCCAGTTTTAGTGCTTGTATCACCATTTGAAAGATTTCATAATAATGCAATTTATGTATTTAATTTAGTTTTTACTCTTTAAATTAAATACAGTAAGGCCTAATTAGGCCTACATAAGTTTTCATGCATGGTTTTTACGCGGGTGTTTTTAAAGTAAAATTATATTTTAATGACTTTTATTGACACTTTGTTAATTACTTTCCTTTTCATCCGAATTTTATCATGCAATAGCGTTAGGCAGTATTTGTTCACTTGTAAAGTAAGCAGATAATGCCTTTTGGCTTTGCACGGCAGCATAGGCTAACCAGTTCGTAATAATTGAAATTCTATATTTTATTGATTTTTTTCATGATTTATATCTCTCTATATGTCAAAATTATATACAATAATCTCATATCTTAGGTTTTGATGCACGTTTTTGGGTGTTAAGTTGGGAAAGACACGATGTTTGTTTGCTGTTTGGCATAGCTAGCCCTAAAACCAGGCTGCTCGGGCCTTTCGATAATTGTTTCAATGTTTGTTTGTAAATAAATATAATTAGTCAGTGAGACCATGCTGATTTCGGAAGAGAAAAAAGACTTGGCTGAAACTGGTTTGAGTGGAGAGAAGTGGTGTACCACCTAGCGAGTAACGGCGGACGGCCCAATACGGCGGAAGGTCCGCGACACACGTGTAATGTAGTGAAGTACAGCTAAGCGCTCAAAGCATCAGCAGTTGTTGCTGTTGTGCAGTAGTCATGTATTAGAGGGTCAGATTCTTATTATAAAACTTTGATGCAACTATCTCATCGTAAAATGGAGTGCGCCGAGCTCATTATCTTGCGGTATTATTGCCAAAACCAGAATCAGCATGTGGAAGCTTATGTGCCTCAGATAACTTTGGGAGAATTAGTGAAGAGCCAGAAGAACTGAGATACCATTTCACTGTCGTCATTCCATCCTACTTTATGTTTTTAATGACTTTGGTAAGTTTGATTGTACCCAGCATTTAGATTGGGGAATATTGTTACACACTATTAGTTACAATTTTAGTGATACGTAATGGCAAACACATTTCCCACCTGCGAAAAAATTAAAACGTGACGAAGAGTGACGGCTCAGTAAAAAGTGGAACAGCTGATGGGTTAAGTGGGACAATTTCATATATCTCCTTAGATACATCGATACTAGAAATAAAGGGAATTGTAAAGATGTACACATGATTAAAACAGTATATGAACACATCTACACAATGACTATCCTGTTGATGAAGACGTACTGGAATCGTACGTGGAGAAGTGGGACACTTACGAAGAGAAAAGTTTACCCGATGCCTAACACTACTTATTGCCCCTGTTCCCCCTCTTCCTCCTAAATTTATAATACATTCACTTACTCAATAATCACTATTATATAATTATAGTGAAAAAAAAAAAGAATTATACATGCAGATGAAGAAGGTAGCGAGGGTGATCTGAACACAATAAATATGATATACTAGTCTATACTGTCATATTAAACTTGCTTTATATCACTATATTCCACTAGTGTCTGTAATTTGATTCTGGAAGAGGATGCTACAAATGAAGAATGAACCGTTGCATCCCGCGTCTGATTCAAAGATGAGACCAGACACAAGCCTGGTCAAATTTTTCACTTAAATTTCCCTTATCACTTCAAATTCCTTTGGGTAATGATCTAAAATCAGGGATACAAAATAGCACTAGTCCGGTGACACCAGGCGGGTGGAATATTATAAGGGCTAGTGGATTTCTCTTACAAATACATATTAAAAGATGGTAAGGGCTAGTTGGATTTCGCTCTGGGCTGGTGAAACCTTTAGTCGAATTTGCACCCCTGAAAATAACCTCTGGGTACATCCCCATCGAATCAACGCCAGTGACGTTGTTTCAACGTCGTGTGCTCATGGGATATTATACTGCTACAGACACTTCAACACCCATTGCCCGTACTCCGACATAGTGTAATATTGTAAGGGCTAGTCGATTGTCCTTACAAATATATAGTAAAAGATGGTAAGGGCTAGTTGGATTTCGCTCTGGGCTAGTGAAACCTTTAGTTGAATTTGCACCCCTGAAAATAACCTCTGGGGACATATATTACTGCTACTGACACTTAAGCACCCATTGCCCATACTCCGATATAGATAATTAAACGCAGACCTGACCACAATTCACAGTTAAATAAATGTATCTCTTTAAATGATCTTGGTTAGTGACCTTCAATAACCTCTGGTGTACAAGCCCACCACTGCCAGCATCGCAATGTCCATTGTCATACTCCCACGGGCCAGATAGATAATCTTTCCAATGATACCAGATACAAACTTGCTCAACATTTTTAGTTAAATCACCCTTATATTTTTAAATGACCTTGAATGATGACTTTAAATGACCTCTGGTGATCTTTCCCACCACTACCATTTCATTTTCCATACTCTCAGATAGATAACCTTACTAAACACACATATGCTAAACTGGTTTAGTGAAATCACCTTTGCCTGCTTGTGTGATTTGAAAGTTATGATCAAAAACACGATTTGTCAGCAATTTTGGCGGCTATCATGAATTTAGAAATTTATATGAGCAAAAAGGTAAAAATTGTGCCGGCAATACATTCGGCACTAATAGATTATTAATAATATAGCGTTTGAATGTATTTTTAGGCCGGCTATTAAGATTTTTTTTTTTTACAACAACTTTTTGGCGGCCATTTTAAAAATGGCTAATTTGACAGTGATCGGACTATTTTTCAGCTTGGAGACAGTGATTTTCGCATTCTACGCGAAATTTCCTATAAAAATGGGGAAGCCTCCATATTCTACTAATGATGTCCGCATGGACCTTTTTCTAGGCTTCGTTTCAAAAATGGAGTCTCGACTATAGTTTAGTGAACCAGAAATAAACGTTACTGACGAGTAAATTTAAATAAAAAAATCCAATATGGCAGCGATATCCCCCCTCAATATATTTTTGTAGACTTTTATATGTTATGTAGATACCATTATGGAGTCGCATGCAATACAAATAATTTATGTTGCAATTTGTTATAGCCTAAAATTCAATTTGATTGGACCAATCTGTCTTCGCAAACATAATTCAATCGAATGAGGGCTTAATGTCGACTTATCGCAGTAGACGGTGGACAAACATAAAATCAGTTCAGGTAAATAAAATGAATCGGGCTTTAGGCCACCTTTGTGCACATATAGGCTAAACTGGGCCAGGAGAACCTCCTGAGGCTGGTGAGATGATTGAGATGACACTGTCCTCCAGACACAGGATTCGAAATTCGAGCCCAGGCGGTCTGAGGCCGAGCACACTACCTCTCAGTCACGGAGGCTCCCCACAATACTGACTTTCACAAAAAAAATCCAAAAATTCGAGAAAAACGCCACTCACCTAACCCCCTGTCCATTTGCTTTGGAAACATGTACAATAACAGTTTGGGCCTGATCCACCTACCAACTTTTTTCCCGGATTTTTAAATTAAATTGACAAGAACCCTAAGCTAGTGTCATTTTATCCCTGAATTAGTTGAAAAACTCTACTGACTAAGACTGTCACATAAATCGACCTACTCCCCGTACTAAAAAGAAATTATAGCACACTTTATTGTGAATTTGGCGGTTATAGTTTATATACTTCTTATAACTTCCCGTCACAATGAAGACAATGTTAGCTGGCCTAGGGCGCATCTATGGTGATGTAGGCGCATTATCTAATTAAAATAGATCAGTAATTATGTCATATCATATAGTATCGCTTTACCTATTTCACGGTCACATAGTTCCCCTATTCCCCACGTTGTACAAGAACACGTTCCATCTTTGTGATCGCAGCTGTTTGTATCATCACAGAATGCACCACATGAGTCCTCACAGTTCACTCCATATTTCCCGGCGTCACACTCTATATTGATAAGCATTAACCATGTTCCAAATAAACCTTTTAGAACATATACATTGCAAGCATGTGTGTGTATATTTCTTATGTACTCCTTAGTATACATATATAAAAAAAATGTTTCTAAAGCTTTAACAAGACTATAAAAAACCTTTTAAAATTCAGTTGTCAAAATTATATGCTTAATAATACAATGACATACACGTCTAACAGCCTGCGACAAGTCTTCAAGCATGTCATGTATTTCATATGTACAATAGTGGACATTAATAAAAAAATATATGTACGTCTTTTCATTTGTGTGGATATAATGTAAATATAATGTACCCTGATTATGTCAAAGAACGTTATAATTATATAGTTATTAACACAATGGCTGATATTATCGTTTATGACACCAAAAAACAATTGTGGTGTTATGCTGTTTTTAAACGTCTGCAATATATTGTATAGTTTGAAAGGCATGGAATGTATTATATCTACAATAGAACACTCATTACTCGATATTTCATTCAATATAAAATGTTAAACTTAATACACTGACTTATCTAGTGATGCATTCAAAATCGATCAATGTTTGATAATATTAAACTGACATACCAAGATCGATGTAACGATAAAATACAACAATTAAATATGAGACATGGTGACAAGGACATGAAGCCACGGGGACATGAGGCCGCCTGTTGAAGTGAAACAGCCTTGCATAGTTAATAGAGTCATAACGTGTGAACATGGATTTGTACACAATTGTAGATAATTATCACCCACGCTAATGAACTCATCTTTCTACACCATTTCACAATGTTGTATCAACACACCCTCTATCCCGCATTATAATCCAAATATATTTTCACATTATTTCGTAGAAAAGGATTTAAAGATTATTTCTGCAAACTATAAAACTTATACATTCAATCCATAATAAGGACCATATCAGACCATATCAAAACCCCGCTGAGGCCATTGCATCCAATCTTGGTCTATGTATCTCTAATTGACTTCTAGTTCGTAAAATATATTTTACCAGATGCGGTAGGTCCCTATTCTATTTTGATCTATTTTCTATTCAAGAGTGACATGTATCAATGACTCATATATACATAAAATATTGATCTAATTCAAGGGAAGTAACGTCATGTCCTTGAAGCTAAAATTGAGCATAATATTGCTTATTTAATGTCACACCATAACATGTCTGAACTGTTATTAGAATTTTGCCACTGGAAAGAAAGTTAATTGAGTATCTTAAAACAAAAACACATCCCTTTTACCGTAATGCGACATAATTTTGTTTGCATTAAAAAAATAAAATACCTAATGTACATCATTTACCACCACACAGGGGTCACGCCGTTACTTTTGGCCGAGGTAAAGTTGTGACACTAATAGTGATGCTTATCAAATATATTTTCCTTGAACTTTGTGAAATTGCAAAGTAAACAAGTCTTGCCAAATGAACTATTCCACATTATTCGCTGTGTTTTTTTAGTAAATGCGGTTACACGTTTGAGGTCGAAGTAAAGAAAAGTATATTCAAATCACAAATTGTATTTATATCACTGCAATTTCTGTTCATAATTATTATTTTCCGCATATCGGTTTAAGAGGATTTGTACTATACCGATTTATTAGTTATGTCAGTTGATATGGATTCACGGGATAGCGCCATATTTTCCGAATGATAGGATCTACATTTGAATGTCAGGATATGGCCTAATAATAAGTATGAGTATAAGTATAATGACTACTATAGCGCCAGTATCTCTCAACAATATTGAGACTCAATGGCGCTGTGGACTAAAAACAGTATTCAGTGGGGAGGTCCATAGTCGCAAAAGGAATTCATCATAATTATGACGGTCGGTGAATGCGCAGATTAGGCCGGTAGGTCTAATCTAAAAAGGTGTGTTTTTATTTTTTTCCGAAACATAACGACTGATTTTGCTTCACGTATTTGAAGAGGCAATTTATTCCACAAGCGCGGTGCGGCAAACACGAACGATGAATGGCCGTCATTTCTTTTTGACCGCGGTCCAGGATGTGATAGCATCTTACTTTCGGACCTCAGTGTATGCTGGTGTTTCTCGAAATGTAATAAATCAATGAGATATCTAGTGATGCATACAATAATGCCAGGATATGACTCTGATCATGATGTAGAATAAGAGCCAGGGGCGATTTAAACATTGGAAAGGTTAGCTATTCAGTGTTCAAAAAAGTGAATTATTAAGTGTCGCCATAGTGGTGGGACCGGAAGTTATAGGTTATTTTTATCACTATTAATTATATGAAAATCGCAATACGCACAACAATATAGGCGTTTGACATATCAATATGATGGTAATCTAATCACAAACCCGAAAATATGCATTTTCAAATTTCACTTCCGAGGTATTTTTTTATCAATATTACTTGTGAAAATCGCAATATTCACAACAATATGCGTGTGACATATCTATATGACGATAACTTACCCACGAACTCAAAAACATATTAAATTATTAAGTGTCGCTAGCTTGAACCCGGAAGCTGGAGGTCAATGAACCCATTGACCCAAAGGTCAATTTTATTACTAATATTATGTGAAAATCGCTATAATCACAAAAATGTTGTGAGCAGAAAAATCGTAATGTGGCCTTATAATTACAGAATGAGGAGCTATGATGTCGGAATAGCACACCGAAATGTCAAGATGTTACATTACATTTTCAATAGTATATAATTATACCACTGGAAATTGTTATTTAATACATAGCATACTGATGGTGCTTTGATAGCAAATTATTACCTTCAGTACAGTGAGGTGGATCATTATATCCCAAACACTGACTACATCCAGCTACATCGTCACATCTCACACCAGACTCACAGTGGGAACAGTCAGCGTCTGCAACAAGTATTGAAGTTGATTTCTCACACGAAATACTTGAATAGTTAGTAGGCCTACCCAAAATATCAAACGACATACAATGCTCTTTGATTTTCATACCAAAACAAATAGTCCACGAGCATCAGGTCCCAACCCGGAAATAATTAGGAATTAGGCAAGAGCTGATTTGTTCACAAGAGGTGCCAAATACACTTATATTGGGGATTAATATACAACAAAATCCCACGCGAATGTCGATTTTTCAAAATGGCTGCCACAAAACATTTCAAATTAATTTTTTTGGCGTTTATTTGATCAGAATATGTAGGGAAATTGTTTCAAACATTTAATAAAATGTATTTGCGTAACCGCCATTTAAAAGTGATATCTTCTCAGGCGTGACCACACCATTTTTTTAAGTTCAGAAATAATATTGCGCTAATTTATTTTAATGGCTTTTTTGTGTTTTTCATATATGAATCCTGGGTATCTTATAAAAGTATTTATTGTTAATACTATTCAACTTCCTAACTCCGCTGCTCAGATTAAAGACAGATATGTATGAGTTGTTTTGCGATGAATGCTTACTTCAAGTTGACAATTACTGTCATTCAATCAGACCTCTATAGTTGATATTCCAAATCTATGGAATGATATTTTTTATCCAAATAGCTGATGCTGTCAAAATAGTCCTCACAACAAAACATACTACATGTATTTTTTGAAGAAAATCTTTTTCTCAATAAAATCAAATGTGTATTCTAATGGATTTTATTCTAATGTTGATACATTTTAAGTTAAAACTGGAAATATAACTCGAAGTGGGTTTCAGCTTATATAATTGTGTGCGACCTCAATTGACCACTTAATGATATTTGATAATAATATTACTTCTATTAGGTCACATATTATTATTTTGTGTCTCACATTGAAAATGTCTACACGACATACAATAACACATCCTTAACTCCGATATTTTAATATCACATATTAGCATTTCCTCTATCACACTGAATCTTTGTGACCTTGAAATGACATTGCCCCCCCCCCCCTAGCCCCAACAAAAAATAAAATGCCGAAATAAAACATCTTACTGGACACTTTTAACGCAAACTAACATGTCAATATCCCGAAAATACACAGAGGATAATTACCAATATATATATAAACAATTACATTTCATGCTCCAGAAAAAAACTAAACCGGGGAAATATGTGGACTTTTGACCGTATGTTTCTTATAACATTTGGGATCACTGCAGAAAAAGTTTTTTTACCGAATTATTTCCGGGTTTGGCTAATACTCTTGGACTATTGCAATAGCCGATTTCTCAAACATTTTATAGTTTATTTTTATATTGGGTGGCTTTTTTTCAATATGTTTTAATAACTGAGACATATACTAGCTTAACCCTTTAACCCTTTGTAATTTCAATAAACAACATAAATTATCTGCTTATAAATATGTGATATGTATTGAAAAAAACTACCCCACATTCGCGATTCAATTATCTTCAATTATATCTAGATGTTTTCCAATATAGTCATGTTTTTAACTTTCATCAATATATATTTACCTGTGATTTTATATCCCATGACGACAACTTCACAGAACCTCAACTTTCCACTGTCTTCACCACCTGTCCTAACAAGGGATACATATTGCCCATGAGGTTTGCCTTCACATTCTATGGTGAAGCTTCCACCATTACCAGGTCCGTCCATATCACGAAATCCACATTGCACATATTCATTATCGTCAGTCCAAGGTTCATGAACATTACTGACACGGACTGATAAATGAGAAAGTCCATACCCACCTAAACAAAAAAAAATGTTCATGAAAAACAAATAAAAGTTCATTGTTACGTACACCGAGCTGAATGTGTCCAGTTATGGTCGGTGTAATTACTATGTAGCTGTGACAAAACATCAAGGTCAGCCATGTAATATATTAGGCACAGCTAATATTATGCCATAACAGTCAAAAACAGTGACCATCAAAGCACCAGATGTTAGCGCAAAACTGTGTCAGTACTGATACAACATTGAAACAACGGCAGGTTTATTATTTAACCCCCCCCCCCCCCCCCAGCAAACACAATATCCAGTTTTGTTGTAATGTTGGAATGATCACTCAGACAACAACATTTTCACAACGTCACAACAACATTGGGTTAATATAATATGTTGGGTACAATGTAGGCTCAGCATACCATGTCTCCATGTATGTGCTTAAAAATATTTTTGATTATTTGGTGCGATAATATTATTGTTTTAATCTACAGTGTTTACTGATGAATTCTGTGAATTCACGTAGCCGAATAATAGATATATATCTTATTCGGCAAATTATATAAAAAAATCTATAAGTAATATCAAACAATTATATTTCAAAGGGTTATGAAATGACTAGTTTGCGACGAGTAGATTTATATTCACACACAGCAGTCAGATATCCTGTCATATATTGTCACATTGTATATAGCGTGTTGAGATCCTAGATCCAGTCTCCACCAGGATGGCGGGTATGATGGTAATCCTGGACCGTCAGTAGCAGCACATGCCTCGTCCCCAGTGAGATCTCCATCTACACCATTGCCAACTTTGAAATCTTTATCTAGAGTAGATGATTGCGCCGCGTCACGATATTTACCAAGTCCTATGTTACCTGTGATAAACAGAACAATATAGGCATATATATAATCAGATAATGTACATATTTGAAACGTACCTGAAGAAAAATGACACAAATGGTGACTCCGCTTCACACTACGTCAATTCGTGCTAATCCCCAAATATATTGCGTACACGAAATTGTTCAATGACCTTTAGGCTAATCAGGATTGTGTATTACTTGCCATGATAACACTGCTATAATTCAGATCAAGATAACATAGGGGACACCAGAGAGTGAGTTCCCAAGTTCCGAAGTTCCAAAGTTCCCGGAACTTCAAGTTCCCAAGTTCCCGGAACTTCAAGTTTCTGGAATTTCAAATAACATAATTTGTTAAAATTATATAATTAAACAGAAATGAACAGTTGAGTAATTGATTCGTTTCCTGGCGAGACAATTTTTTTAAAAGATCTTTCCGTTGTGACCTGAGCGTTGAAGATGGTACCTGCAACTTTCTCAGCATAGGCCTAGACTACAAGTAGATGTAATGTCAACTTCCCCATAAACAATCTTGTTATTCTAATGTTGTTTTAATGCTGAGTACTAACGTTATCTAAAACGCTGATCCAATATTAAATTACCATTGCCGTAACGCCTCGTGTTCGCGTGGGATATAATTATCTTCTTCCGGTCTGTCAGCTGGTCAGAGGCAGGATATGAACCATGCTAAACACGGGGTTAAACCTTTAGGCGCTAAGCACGATTATGTTATGTTTAATGGCAGGGTCAAACCTAATGCAGCCGACTATTACGTTGACATGATAGTCAACCAGCCAAGGGCTTCTAAAGTGATGCAAAAAATAACTAGATGGTATTGGGATACCCTTAAACAAGTTCCCAAGTTCCGAAGTTCCCAAGTTCCGGGAACTTCAAGTTCCGAGTTTCAAGTTCCGGGAACTTCAAGTTCCGAAATAAAAGTAAACAAAAAAATGTTTTTTCCTATTTCAACAAAAAAGCATTTTAGATGCTGCCTTTTGCCTATCCACGCATTATAGATTGCCAAGCTGCGCGCATGAATTGAATAAAATGTGTTTTTTTAAACCGCGCACACTCATTGTTATGTTCAAATGACGAATTAGGCCTCTAAGTGTAGGTCCGACGTTGACCCAAAGAGGTAAGGTTTGCCCAACGTCTGTGACCTTACAGCAGCATTATTTCAAGATCGGGTCAAATAGGAACAGAAATGGATTATTCAGTCAAAATGACATCGAAACGACGTACTACACTTCTATTGCTATTTGTATTTGCTAAAAATCATATTTTCACATTTTTGACATGCTTGTAGACCTAGGAACACTGAAAAAATTAGACCAGACGTTTTTGCCCTATAGCTGCTGGTTATCAAGCCAACAAACACCACTTCGTTTTTTTTTTGGTGTTACGTCATTTACCGGTTGGTCAGCTTACTCTAAAGGAAAAGGTTTCCCTTTCAATACTGCTTGCACTGCATTCTTTAAACCTTCTCATCAAAAGCACGGCAGGAGAAATTGCTGGTAATAGCTGTATCCTTGAAATGTGATATGACCTACATGTAATACACTGCTTTTAAATGCTGCTGGTCAAAGAACATCATTTACCTCATGGTGAAGTGACTTAATTCCGAAGCGGATCGGAACAATGCTACCATTGACAAATGTTTCAAGAAGGGCTGCAGGTCCCCCATACCTTCTCTTCTTTGACACATATAGGCCTACACGACGTTTAAATGACTGGATCTTGAAATAACGCCACCTTTCACATACTGGGCCACTTACAGCTTCTCCAGGCTGGGATAAGAGTTTGAAAGCTTAATTATATGATATGCCGATGACATTAGCGTGGTCAGCAACATTGTGTACCATGGAATTGATACCAGTGACATGTTTTATTATAGAGACATATTTATTAGTAGCGATTCTGGGACTGCATAATCAAGAAATATAGCATGGAGTGTTTTTTTTTATTATGTTTTAACATGTCACGTCATATTATTTTAGCAAACTTCGCCTTTGGATAACTGAATTTTATGTGTTAGCTTGTAAGAAAATTTTTCCTATATTCTTTTTAAATGCCAAGACATTTCACCCTTTTTGATGCGGTTCAGCTCAAAGACGGGTGGGTGGATAACGGTTATTTCGGAATAATCAAGTCAAAATGTACACTTTTTCAGCAATGTCACTCATTCCACTGATAATCTTCAGTCTTTACCTGGATGATAATGAAGCAAAAAAACAGGAGTGAGTTTCAGAATTTTTAAAATTCAGACAAAGTTAATATCTGAGTAGACCTAGCTGGCATTATCCACATACCCTGTTAAACATTCCAGTGATTGAACTCTGTGAGAGAGCAGGGCCAAGTGTAGTTGAAATTATAATTATATGCCCTTGTTCTAAAAGTGATCCATCTTAAATTGTATAAGCCCATGCGGCTCCACCAGTTCTGGCACGTCAGGAGAGACAATGTCTACATTACAACTCTTCAGAAAGGGAACATAGGTCACTAAAAAATCAGAAGTCTCACTTCCATTTATTGACTCGTGATAAACGTCACCAGTATCACAGTCCAGCCAGAGGATATAAGACTGACTGTCAAAAATAGATACTTTTATACCTCTTACTAAACTCGTTGAAGCCCCATACATTAACAGTTATTGCTATGTGCTTCGATGTAGCGAAACAGCCATACATTTAAACAGACAATATTGAATAGTTTAATAACTGTCCAAAATGCATTGTAGTTAGCTGAATTGTGATCAAATGCCTACTGGAGTGTATTCAAACTAGAACAAACAAATTCAGAATATATACACGCATAATTTGATGCATACTGTGTATAATTTGATACCAGTACCATTGAAATATATATTATTTGTGAAAAAAACTGTTCTGTCGATGTCATCTGGCACTAGGAAAGGGAATTTGAGGTGCCAGAAGAATATACAATTTGACACCAATATCATTCGAACCGGCTAAGAAGATCCATATTTTTGAGAGAAAATGGTACCTTTTAAAATTTAAAAATTAGGAAAAACTAACGCGGCGCACAAAACAGATATAGTTGAACACAAAGATCACACAAGTCACATAGTTCAATTTATGAAGTACATTTGGCGGCCATGTTAAGAAATGGTCGCCATCTTGGATTCTAAGAATATTAAAATAAACTCGACATGTAAGACAACTAATGTTTTGACACTAAAATGGATCAAATACATGAATTAGTTTCCTATTTATTAGAAAATTGGTAATTACCATCGCTACGTGGAATGTGAATGGGTGGACGATTGAGAACAGTGAGTTAAGAAAAACTATTATTTGTTCTCTAAACTATGATATTTACGGTATTTGTGAAACACATCTAATAGGAACTGACAGAATGGACATCCCAAATTTTAATTTCTTTGGATTTAATAGAACTTTGCAGCACAGAAGAGCACCACATGCTTTTGGAGGAGTAGGTTTTTTAATAAAAAATAGTGTCACCAGAGATTATAACCTGGAAATATTTGATAAAATTTTTGATGGAATCTTTGGTATCAAACTGACCAACAAGTGTACAGATATGTCTATTATTATTTTTGTTTGTTATTTACCCCCTGACAACTCGCCCTACGGCAAAGATGTTGATGGGTTTTTCTCACATGCTCAATTACATTTAGCAAGTGATGCTGATCCTATTTTTATATGTGGTGATATGAACGCTAGAGTGGGGGAACAAAATGATTTATTGACTGATCAGATTGAAGATATTTGTAAACCTAAAAGAAAAAATATTGATTTTACTACAAATAAATACGGGTCTTCGATGATTGACTTTTGTAAAACTGTCGGTTTTTGTATGTTAAATGGTCGTTACCCGCATGACAATTATACATGTATTAAACACGGCAGATCTGTTGTTGATTATATAATGATCCCGTATGATAAATATCACTGTATAGACAGGTTTGCTGTAGAAACAACTACAGATTTGGTATCGCGGTATAACCTGCAACATTTATTGAGGACAAATTCTAAAATGCCAGACCATTCAATTTTAAATGTAAAAGTTGATTTATCCATGTATAATATGCTGATTCCTAATGACATAAATGATAATCTAAAAGTCGAAAATAAATATAGACACACATCTAAAGCTTAACAAGACCCGCCGGCAGATTTTTAGACTGAACGACAGCCCTCACACTCCGCTGAGGGACTGAATTCTTTGGGGCCTCCGGTAAATAATGGCAGCTTGCCAACTCGAGGTGTTGGCAGGTTGCCAGGTCCACTCAGCGACCAGTTTTGGCGGAATCTGAAAAATGCTGAAACTGCCGCCATGGTTTTGATAGAAGGGGAATTCCCGCTGACCTGGTTTTTAACCACTGCATTATTATCCAAGCGAGAGACGAAGGTTAGCAGTGTCTACACATGGACAGATGACACTGCTGAAGGAGTGTAGCAGATTTTATGAAAAACGATAATTGGAGAAAAAAAATTGACTTATTAATAAAAGAACTAGAGACTCGCGTTCAAGTACAACAAGATTTAGAAAGTAAATATGAAAAGCTTTATCTCTAAATATAAAAGTTTGTACTAAAAAACAAAAGAAATTACTATAATCAAGTAAACCGTATTGGAATGATGAATTAACAACCTAGTGGAAAATTCAAAAACAAAATGAAAATGAATTTCTTAAATGTAAAGTAGTAAAGAGATTAAGCGAAATAAAAAAAAAAATTCAATGAATTTCGGAAACTCTTCGACAAAAAATTAAGATTTTATGAGCGTCGTTATAATAGAGACCGAAGTGTAGAAATTGAAAGCTTTGAGAAAAATAATCCACAGAAATTTTGGCAATCATTAAAAACAAAGAACAGAAAATCAAATTTACCTACAGTGATTAAAGATTATGATGGATCTGTAATTACTGACCATACAGAAATTATGAATAGATGGAGATCGGATTTTAGTTCGCTTTATAATGTAGATATTGATCGCTATGAAAATGATCCTGATTACATAGCACAAAATCTACCAGGTTATAAATACAATACCTTTTTAAATGGTGAGTTATCTTTTGATGAAATAGAGAAAGCAGTGAAACAATTAAAAGAATAAAGCTACAGGATGTGATAATATACCAAATGAATTTTTAATGAAATCAGAGTTTTTAGTACCGCTTTATCGACTATTTCAAACTATTTTTAATGCTGGTTTGGTCCCTACGATCTGGGGGAAGTGCTGTATTACTGCAATACCCAAGAGCAGCATGAAATACACTTTCACCCCTCTCAATTACAGAGGTATTACCTTATTGTCATGTGTTTCTAAATTATATTCCAGAGTTATAAATAACAGACTTACAGCCTACTGTGATATATGTGACATACTGGTAGATGAACAAAATGGGTTTAGAAAGGATCGTTCATGCCTCGATCATATTTTCTCCTTATCTAGTATAACAAAAAACAGACTTTTAAATAAAAACACACTTTTACTTGTTTCATTGATATGAGTAAAGCATTTGATTGGGTGAATAGCGATTTACTATATTTAAGATTGTTACAATATGGTGTTGATGGAAAATTTTATAGAACAATTAAAACATTATACCGAAATAATGTATCATGTGTAAAAATTAATAACTGTAATACTGAATGGCTTGAAATATCATCAGGTGTCAGACAAGGGGATACTTTGTCAGCAAGTTTATTTTCGTTATTTATAAATGAACTCGCAGTAGAGCTTAAAAATCTCAACATCGGCATAGATATAAAAGGAAAAACTGTATGTACTTTGTTTTATGCAGATGATATTGTACTTTTTGCAACGCTTAATAGAACATGTTCATAAATGGTGTAATCAATGGAAAATGTTTGTAAATTCTGATAAAACCAAAGTTGTACATTTTAGGAATTCAAGGAAGCCTGTTACTTTGTTTAAATTTTCATATAGGGATATGGACCTTGAGATAGTGAAAACTTATAATTACTAAGGTGTAAATTTTGACTAAAATTTAAATTTTAGGGACTGTATTAAAGCACGCACTGATGCTGCTTCTAGAGCTTTTGGTGGTATTGTGTCCAAGTGTAAGCAATACTCTGATGTGGGATATAATACATATTGTCATCTGTTTGATTCTTTTGTAGTACCTGTTCAAGATTATGCCTGTGAAATTTGGTGGAATTCTAATATAAATATGTGCGATAAAATAACAGAGCGAGCCATGCGATATTACTTAGGTGTACATAATCTTACCCCACTACCCGCATTGTATGGTGAAATGGGCTGGCTAAAATGTAAATATCGTCATTATATACAGGTTATAAGATTTTGGAACCGTTTAGTAAATATGGACAATCATAGATTAACAAAACATATTTTTCGGTCCGACGCATTTTTTTCGGTGACAGGTAAGCGCAATTAGTCGTACGACGTAAATTCAATTATTCAACACCTAAGGTTACCCGAAAATGTATTTGAAAACTTTGTCACGTGTGATATTTTAAATGTAAAACATAAAACTTTTTTATTAATGGAGGAAGAGTAGAAGCGAGACATTTCGAATAAACCAAAAAATTGAGGAAATATATCACTCTTAAAGAAAATTTTGCTATACCAAATTACGTTTCCACTTTACTACCTAAACCTCATAGAAGTATTTTTGCTCAATTTTGTTGTGGAATTTTACCTTTGAGAGTAGAAACAGGCCGTAGACAGAGAGTTAGAGATGAGACGACTGGACAGACACCCTCTCTGAAACTGGAAGAGCGTGTCTGTTCAATTTGCTCATCTGGCGAAGTCGAAGACGAATATCATTTCTTGTTAAAATGTGTTGTTTTTTCCTATATAAGAGTTGACTATATAAACAATATTATGCGTAATAACGCCGATTTCATTAATTTCAATTTAGAACAAAAATGTACTTTTTTGATCACCAAATACTGGAGAGAAACACTGAATTTTTTGTGTAAGGCGTGGTCACAGAGAAAGACCTGTTTATATCTGTAATGTTTGCCTCCTCGGCACACTGTATACCTTTTTCTTTTGCTATATTCGTGTATAAAGTGACATTGTAGGCCAAATTGGCCCGGCATATTATACTGTTAATGACCATGATATGAATGTTTATGTTGTGTTTGCATATATGCATGTCACTATAATAAATAAATACTACTACTACTAATTAGAAATTCATTTGGCGGCCATTTTGAAAAATAGTCGCCATCTCGGATTTTTCATGGGCTAGCTGTCGTATGGAATGCTGAAGCATAGGCCTACTCTTTTGAACCATCATGCCAAATTTTACTTTCAAATTGTTGTTAGTTGCTCCACAGTAACAGTTGGAACACATTTCAAGAGAAAAATTAAGATATGCTGTTTTACTCGGCCGGAATAGTAATTAGGGGGGGGGGAATATTTTTTGAAGCTTTTGGGTATGACAATTTGAAAATACAATTTCAGGCTATATAAAACTTCAAAAATGTCAAATATATTGATATGGCAACATTTTTTAACCTGAAACGACAATAAAATAGGTCAAAACATACCCATTTCACAAAATGTATGAATTATTTTGGTACCTATGTCTTTTTAATGACTATAACCGGACTCAGTCCGTCATTCTGACAATTTGGTAGGTGAATGGGTAAAATTTGACTAATATTAAGGCCCTGGCATGAATTTAAGTGATTTTCAACATTTATCGATATATTGCATACCCTGTCTTGGAAATGCTCATTTTTGAAGGTTATGCACAAGGCTGCACACAAAACAGATTGCAGTTCCTGAAACCTAAGATTATACACTAACAGAAAATAGAGGCTAGACAATGTTTATTTTTGTTTGAAAAAACACCTTTCTTTTGGCGATTTGCCGCTCCTCTATTAACGCCCTAAGGTCAAGGGATTAGCTTGTTGTCCTGTCTCAGGCTTGTGAAATCAGCCGTGACCAGTGACTTGTTTTGTTCAGCTTTTTAGTGTCTATTAGCTCAGACACCGTATAGACACAACGGTTTTATTAGTGTCAAGTTAAAACGCAACGAGTCAAGACACAGAAATATTTGGTCCATAATTGCTCTTTTTCACAACTTTGCTGTCCAATGTTCTGTGTGTGTATGATCACATCAAGGAGGAACAAATAAATTAGTTGTGCTTGTTTAAAAAATTTCATAGTAACACTAATTCCCTAATCGCTTTTTAAAAACCGTTGGCACTTAAACTGTCTGATGGTGTGAAGTTCGCGAGATTTCTCTGGAGCTTATCAGTTAGACCAATGTGACAGGAATGCCTCGCATTGCGAATTATGATTATTCGTACCAAGCTTATATACCCATAAAAATAAATAATAGTAGGCCTAAGTTACTATTATTATTTTTATTTATTTTCATTTTATTAGTAACTAAGAAAAAAAGAAAAACAATTTGGGATTTTTTTACTAATCAGTGTGATATAGGACATGTATTCAAAATGTATTCAAAAAGTAATCATGAATACAGGGCTTTTAAAAAAGTATTTGAATTCAATACGAATACTTGTCTTTATAATTTTTTATGAATGCTGAATACACACGAATACTCGTGTAATGTAATCGAATACAGATGAATACGAATACTGAATACGAATACCCCATGTCTGAGGGGAGGTAACTTGAAACTGGCCTTTTTCTAGTTTCAGCTTACCGGGGCTATGTTGAAACTTCAACGTACCACCCGGTAATCTGAAACTAGTTTCAACGTACCCCCCCCCCCCCCGGTATGCTGAAAGGGGGTGCGCTGAAACGGCTACACCGGTAGGCCTATGTAGGGTTAATGTTAGTCCACCGTCTGCGGCGCTGGACAAATATTAAATCAACATAGCCTACCTCACGCAAATCAACACCGTTTGCGTAACATAATAGGCCTACCATTAAAGATTAAGTCAAATACCGTAAAATTTTCATCAAAAAAATAGTTTAAAAGTCGGACTATTTGACATGTTTGTAATTTTCTAATTACGACGTCCCTATATAAACACAAACCCTAAATTGCATTAGGCCGCCAGATGCGCTAACTTTTGAACTACAGTGCAACCTGTACATACCGGACCCAGTACAAACCGGAATCCTGTCTATACCGTAATAATTATTTGGTCCCGAATTAATTACACCCAAAACAATACTAATTAACCTTCTCCAAACCGGGACCTGTCTACTCCAAATACCGGACTGATTTTTTTCCCCAAATGCATAAATTGTATTGTATTTCACCTGTCCAAACCGGAAGCGAATTTTTTTTTTAGATTTTTTTTTTAATCGCATGCGGTGCACTAGGGTTAAACAGGTGGCGACAGGTGACGTAATGTTCATCCTGCTTGTTATCTGGTTATGCAATGGGGAAGGTGCGAAGTTAGTGCTGGTAACACCTTTTTCTCGTTAGAGGAACTATTATCATGATTATAGCACCTTTACTTTGAGATTGGTAAGACTTTTTAACAACATAATGGAATAATAAAATAATTGGCTAGTAAAATATTGTAAAAAAATCTTTGCCGTATAAAATATTAAAAGGTCGTATCAATTCATAAACATATCAGTGCATCAAACAATAATTCTCACTGTGTTTTTTGATAAATTTATTCTGTTTGTGATATTTACTGGCCCAATAAATAAATAAATAACGGTAGATAAAATGAAAAAAACATTTGATTGATTCTTTCATCGCTCGATTATTCATATATTATTTTTTCCTCCTTAGTCAGGGCCCATTTTTCAAAAAGAGGCATTCTTAAAGTTTGGAGGGCATTTCTTAGTAGAATTTATCATACAGTTGTTTTCACACAATTCGGATATGCTGATTCCAAATCTGCCCCATGCAAAGCTCTATTTTTAGTTTTTCCCTTTCAAAACTGCGAAACAAAAATATATAGCAGATAAAGTCTCAATTATCATGATTATACATCATGTCTGGGTGCACAGCGGATACACAAACTTAACTTTCGTGTTCAAAATAACATTTTTGTTTTGAGGAATTTCATGTTCTAAGACCTGGTAAACTATCACGCAAAAAATCCAAGATGGCCGCCAATAATAGAGAAAGTACCATAACGTTTTGCTAAAAGTCATAGAAAATTGTTTTGGTGGCTAAATATAGGTTTTTAATACCAATAATTCTAGTACAATGCAGTAATAACCTCTAACTTTTATATTACATGTAATTTCAAAGAAAAATCCAAGATGGCCGCCAATTATACAGCAAGTACTATAACCATTTTTTTCCAAATGTCGTAGGAAGTTATTTTTGGCGCTCAAATAGTTTTCTGATACAAAAAATTACACAGCATCAAAAAACTCTACTTCCATGTTACATATAGTTACGGGGAATGCAAAAAAAATATGATTATTTAAAAACAACACATTAACTATGAGAAAATTGCACAAAAGTAGCATGTGTTACTTTCAACACTGTAGCTACAGGCTTGCTGTGTATATCTCAGATTTGCATGAATGCCACCATCTTGCATAATGATAATGCTAGAATAGTCACCATCATCAATATATTGATCATATATTTGTGCAGCTTCGGAATTGATGTAGCGACTCCTTGATAGGACGCCATCGGCTACTTTCTCGTGGTCCTAATTCACACTTAATCAAACTAAATGTGATAAATCTTCAGGTTGAGCAGGAAGCTTTTACACGAGAACTAGTTGCAGTTGTCCATCAATGAAGCTCCAACCACAGTATCATAGATGTTTATAATATTGTTCTCTGGCCAGAGCTGTATTTATTGCTAAACAGGCCTAAAATACAACGGAAACAATATCCACTTTTTGTGGCAGGGGTTATTGACGAAGAGGATACATTAAAATACTCCAATTGGCTTAGGTTCTAGTTCTGGGTGTTTATGAATTAATTTAAAAGTCTTTCTTTTAGAATTGATGTGCTGGTGTTGTGAAAGCCATTGAGACGGTTGAGTGGTACGATAAATGGATGGCATCATGCACAAGTGGGCTAAACCACATTAAAAAAACGATGAAAATGTATGTCATTGATAGCAACAAGTTGATCAATATACGAGTTTCACATTCAGGGTTAGACTATTTGGTCACTGATCTTGTTACCTTTCTGTGTTAATTTGTATTTATTCGTTGTATCATGGTGCAGTGCGATTTTTTCTCAAAAATTGTCAAAATGTGGGTTAGCACAATTGTGCATGATGCCATCCAAATATCACTAGTTCTAGGTTTACACAGCTAGGCATTGCTATGATGAGAACGTTTCGAAAGAGAATGAGCATGTTTACATCAGTTCCTACGACTACCACATTGTCAGTATCTGACAGTTTGATTACCGTAATACATTTAACGTCCCATCATGTAACTCAGTATTTTTCACACCTAAATAACAGTGTTCATTAAATAGTTGAATGGCATTGTTCTTTACCAAAAGTGGTGAATTTGAACATTGAACTGAAACTGTATTGCCCTCCTCCCTGATTCTGTACTTTATCTGTTATATATTCATCTGAGATAACATCGCAGTGTGCATGGAAATGTTTTTTGATGTAGGATACACGTGTCTTGCATAGATTATTAGATGATCAATGTTTATTACAGAGAATGTAATAGATAAGTAATAAAAACTCTGTATGAATGATAATTAATCTACTATGTCTGGAGCATGACATTCTATAGCATTTAGTTGCCAAGACTAGGTTAGTTACTAACATCTTCTGAAGATGGTGTATGTTCATATTATATTTATAAAAAAAGATTATCGTCAGTATTTTCAACATTACCCTAGCGTGTCATCAACCAACAATCTTATATGCCCGATATCGTGTAACTGTATTTTATCATAGTTATTGATGGTGATATCTATCTCATTCAAGTTAGGGGAATAGAAATATGTGTAGCCTACATTATGGTTTTGTGTGGATCTCTGAGCCGATGGTTGGGACTTTATTCGTCCAATTATGTCTGAAAACGGTGTTATCAGCGCATTACCAGGTTTCGTACTGTATCTATTCTGATCAAAAATAGAAAAATTGAGATGATACTTTTATCATGATTCTGTAAATTGTCAATCCGATTAAGAAACATAATTTTTATGTGATGTGCACGTTTTAACCAGCACAATATACCTAGTTACTAGAAACATAAATTGTTAAATTTAAACGACATTTATGTGTGTCATTATTGCCATGGTTATGCAGACCACCTTGATGGATTAACTTCATGTTTTGCTTAACCCTATTACAGGGCTTGGGCAGGGGGGTGCCACCCGTGGCCAACGCATATTTAAATTATTGCTTTCTTCCTTACGGTACTTTAAGAACACGATGCAGGTGGATATCACATAGGCCACATACTAATGGGCCTAGAACGGATATATCGTGAGCGACAGGTTATCTAGTGCCGGACAGTGATCAACAATCATAAAATATTTTTTGTCAATAGTCTTAAACATTTTTACAACATGCCGGATATTACGTTTGTTTCCCTCGGCTTCGAAATGTGAAATAATGACTTTATTAAATAAATCATTATTATTACACTGGCCTACGATGTGTCGTTTTCCTGGCGCAACATTTTTTTTTCTCTCATAACTTTGTGAAATATTTATAATTGATGTTATCACGGCTCTGAATTGGTTTCCCGGGTGTGACAAACCTGGATGTAGACACCAAAAACACATCCCTACGTTATTTGCAAGCAAAGTTATAGTACATTGCCTTGCAACGTGGCGGCCATTTTGGATTTTGTCCTCTAGTGGCAAACGCACAAGGTAAAATTTAGGGGACTTTAAGTATGTTGCTCATGATGTTTTTATGTTCATTGTAAGCCAAGCCGTGATGCAAAGTTGTGACATTTTCACTAATTTTGGCGGCCATTTTGTTTTTAAATTTTGATTGGGAAAAACACAAAATTTAGGTTGGCATGGGGCAGATTTGGAATCAGCGTTCCCAAATTGTGTAAGAACAACTGCATGCCAAATTCTACTAAAAAATGCCTTACCAGGTCAGAAATTTCGAAAATGGGCCCTGACTATTAGTCAAGGCTTTAATATTGTATTAAATGACATAATTATACAGTATCGGAGTTACGAAACAAACGAGTGTTGTCTTCATGAAACATTAAAAAAAATAAAACTGCTGCAATATGATTAACTCCGTAGCGAAAGCACAACTTCTACTACCGCTTTGATATTTAAACGGACTGATGTAGGTGATAACAAATAGGCTCTGTGTTTGAAATGTGTGAGGGACGATTACAAGAATGTAATGTTATTTTAGATTAGGCACTAAAAAATCAATGTTTATAAAATGACAAAAGGGGTTCCGTGTGTGAAATATGTGACACACAATTACAAAAAATGATAAATTATCACGGACACAATATGCATATGTATATGATCTAAAGATTGTTTTTATTTGGCGCCGGACGCGAAAATAATGAAGTCCTTGCAAAATTTCATGAAAATCGGTCTTTCATGAAAATCGGACTTCCTGTTTAATTATGTAATATTAACAAATTATGTTATTTGAAGTTCCGGGAATTTGGGAACTTGAAGTTCCGGAAACTTGGGAACTTGAAGTTCTCCGAGCTTGGGAACTTCGGAACTTGAAGTTCTGGGAACTTCGGAACTTCGGAACTTCGGAACTCATTCTCAGGTGTCCCCTAACATAGCCTATAATTACTTTAATATAAGTTATCATCACACATAGTATAACAACGTTGACGAATCACGAGGCGTAATCACATTAGATTATAGCCAGAAATCATACTGAGCTCCACGCCAGCCATTATCAGGATTATGCATTACAACACACGCCGGGAATGAAGATTTATTGTAGATCAAGTTCAGATCAATTATCATGGTATAATGCGTGCAGATGGGCACACATTTTATAACTTGTATGTAGGCCTACCATACTAAGTCAGTTGCGACAAAGCTTTTGTTGATGAGGGATCCTCATTATGTGTTTTATGTCGGTTAAAAGCATCGTGGTTCTGCATTCTTAGCCGTGAAGCCCGTTGTGAAGGCCTCCGACTTCGGCCTCGACCTTTTTTCACAGCTGAGAATGCAAAAATATTTGGGCTTCATGCTCTGGGAAATGATCACAGTTATTTCAATCAGTATCAACTAACCTATTTGACACCCAGGTCCACGCCATCTATAAGTAGCCTGTAGACGGAGATCAACGGCGTCAGAATCAGCGCAGCCAGCATCATCACATTCTCCGGTCTGACTGTCACATGCCTTTGTCTTACAGTGACACTCAAATATACATCCTTCTCCGAATATACATACGGCTGAAAAAAAGGGATGCATGATATACATAGAAGAACTATTAAATCATTTAGGTTACCATAATGTTAACAATTTAAAGTGATTCGATGATCACAACGATAGTCTAACTGATAAGCCCAAGTTGAATATTTATGTAAGCTTAAATATATGGGTAATACATATTCCCCAACACATACACGACGTTAAGCCGATGCTGGGTTGATATCAGGTAGATATGCAAACGGTGTTCATTTGAGTGCGATATGGGAAAATACAACACTCGTCCAATGAATAAGATGTGAGCCTTTAGGCGAACACCTTATTCATTGTGCATGTGATGTATTTTCCCATATTGCACGACAACTGAACAACGTTTGTATTTTCTCACACGATGAAGTCATATATGACATTATTGTCATTGATTGTGCTTCAAGCTACAGCGAAAGTTAGATATGGGCTGATACCGATATAGTCTCATAGTGAAAACCACTGCACAGAGTGTGATAATACGTCTTCTTAGGTGATCAGTCACAATAACAATAATATATTACAACTGAGATATCATACGTGGTGATCAGTTTGTCTTAATTTAGCCGACAATTGCAAGCGTTGAGTTTGCGAACAATATTACAATTTATTATGAAACTATCGCCATCAGTCACATGCTATTGGAATGGACTGATCGTCTGAGCAGGTGGATTATAGTGACACACTGTGTGAATAAAACAATATACATTATATAAATAACTATGAAACAGTTCTGTGATCCGTATAGCCCCACTCTTGATAGCAAATCCACTATGTGTTAATTAGCATGGGATCGTTGATGGTTATTGTGTCCACACAGGGCTAATGGTACATGAATATTATCATGATTATGGCCCAATGCACGTCTAATGTTTAACTTTCATTTATGCCGAAGCTTATGTATATTGTAAAAAAGAATTTCAATCGTACCTCAGATGGTGTATTTTGCATTAAGTACAATTAAATATATGTCGCCGTTTTATCAACTATTTTGTGAGCTTATTTTTGTAGCGCCGGGATAGCTCATTGGTAGCGTGGTTGACTCAGAGCCCGGGTTACCTGGTTCG
>OZ024902.1:19526745-19582543 GCA_964017125.1 Flabesymbios commensalis
CCCCCCCCTGCGATATAAAAAGAAACCTCAAATACTATGCTCTTGGTGTATCGTAATACCCACCTCTCTTAATTTCCGGGAAGGGTTAAAAACGTTATGTAACAAACTAGACACATACTACGTTGTATAGGTGTGATTTTAACTGGATAATATAATTGAGGTAGGTTTTTAATGATTAAACATGCTCATGGTTAAAGATCAACTTTGTGAAAACGATTTTTTTTATATAAAATGACCAAGGCGATCCGTGTGTGAAATATGTAAAACACAATTACAAAAAAATGTACTGTTTTTTAAGTTAGGTACCAAAAAGGCAATTCTTATAAAAACCGCGATACAGGCAAATAGATCCGTATGTTGCTTTGATTCGTAGAATTGTGTCTTTTATTATATCCATTTATTTGCATATATCCATTTGTAGACCCACAGACGACACCCCCTGAATTATAACCATCATGTCAATCGCACAAAGTTATCGTTGGCTGTTCATTTCCGAAAGCAAAAACCCTGTTCAAACCTGAATAAAACTTTGTCCCCAAGCCATTTCGGTATGTACAGGTTGTACTATATAATGCATATTTGTTTATAAGTTATAAGCATTTGCTTAATGTTCTTGTCCGGTTTAAACTTGACAATTGCGATATATGACGGACTTACAGCGATTTCATTTCCGGGTGACCCAGATCATGGGCACACGGATGCCTCAAAAGCAGTACGATATTTACAAGGATGTAAAGCAATGTCTTTAAATGGAAGCAACGCGGGAACGCTCAATCGTGTTGATGTCAGGACAAATTAAACGAAGTACGTGTTTAATTGTTTGTCTAGCCTGGCCTCCACACGGATACATGGCCGGATCTGCACGGTACAGCTCGGAGCACCACGTCCGAAATGTTGGGTTTCTACCGGGGTCCAATCCTACAACGTGGGAAAGAGGAATTACAAAGAGAGACTGGCTGACGCGCAATACATACTAAGTACGAACATACTCAAAGACTAGATGGTCATTGCTAAGTACCCCGGTCGTCTAAAGGAGCAAAGAAATAATATAATACTAACATATAGCATATTAAACTTGCTTTTTGATCATTTAGCTTGCAGTAATAATTGCTTGGGAAGGTATTGTGCATTTGTATCATGTGATATAATATGATACGATACAGTACGATATCATTTTTTACGGATTTTAGCTCTCAGCTAAATTTAAAGCAGAGTCAGCGGTAAAGCAGTCTTTCGACCAGACTTGATTGGGGCCTTCATCAGTTCGTGTCTTCAGTCCGAGGTGAGGCCCTGATAAGATATGCGCCATATTATATGTAGTATTCCCTTGATTTGATAAATCGTGTAAGTTAGTAAATATATATTTTTATAATATATATTTTTGCGGGGAGGGGGTGTCAAAGAAGGTCTTGATCTATTGATCTATTGATGATGGCAATTGAAATTATTCACAGTTGTAATAATGTCATAGATAGATAGATAGATATTTATTGACGACGGTAAGTCTATGCAGACATCGGATTCCTTACACGCGGTAGGTAAGCGTTAGGCGGCAAAAATCGCTACAACACATTACAGTAGGTATGATTCCTTACATAGGATATCGGTGTGCGGTATGTGGCATGCTGTATGCGGCATGCAGTATGCGGCAAATCGAATCCCTCCATGTAACGATCGATGCGGCATCCGAATGAAGAATCGGACGGGGAAATCCGCGAATGACGTCAATTAACTGCTATTCCAGAAAATCCCCTTCACTTTGTTTATAAATAGTGTGGCCCAAGTAAGCCTACTGTAAAAAATCAGGTCTGAAGGGGCTTCAAAGTTGGTTGGTTTGTTGGTTGGTTGGTTGGTTGTTTGGTTGGTTGGTTGGTTGGTTGGTTGGTTGGTTGGTTGGTTGGTTGGTTGGTTGGTTGGTTTTGTGGTCAGGGTGAGAGTTAGGGTCCATGGTTTGGGACGGGTAAGGGTTCCAGTTTCTGGTTCCCCATAAAACCCGGTATCAACCTGTCAACCGTATTCTCATCATACCCTAAAGGGTCTGACTTTCGTCACCCCTTCAAGGGCATGCCTTTCCATGTTCCCAACCTAGTGCACTGACCGAGGATAAGTATAGCCTGATTTAAAAAAAACGGAAAACAATCATACTAATTGATATAAATTATACCTCATCTAATGCATTTACTAATGTAGTCAGATCCTGACTTGAGTCGGATCCGGTAACCGTTGGGTTGTCCAGTGGGGCTTTCCCCAATCTACTTCTCACCAAGAGATCACGTAGATTTTGTCCCCTTTTAAATGCTGTTACACACCGTTTATACAGGATGTTTGGATGTTTTTCTATAAGTTTATTGAAGGAAGTCTTCACTAATTTAGCTGCTCCCACCGCAGTTGCAGAGTAGGTAATAACAAAGGGGGTGACGCCACTATCCTTAGGGGAAGGTTGGTTGGTTGGTTGGTTGGTTATAGTCAGGGGGCTTAACCCATATTTACCCATGAATTGTTCAAATCGTTCCACAAGCACCAAATTTGGACCACTTGTAGCCAAGGTCATATACTTTTGATTTTTCGCGGGAGCCAAGCTAGGCTCCCGCCGTGGGCGACATATTGGACAAATCCAAGATGGCCGCCATTCATAACAGCCCCACGTCATAACTTGCAAACTAATACCAGTAGAGACACATGTAATAGCACTTTTCTATGATTTTCGACCGTGTAGAATCTATTTAACACGTTTTGAAATTAATTTGGAAATTATTTAACTTCTTAATATATATAAAAATTGTATTTTAGCTGAAATTAGACGATTTTAGACATACCTTAGTGATTTGAAGACTGTTACAATTCCAAAAAATCGTACTAAAAGCAAAATATTTTTGTCATGAGTAAGAAAAAGCTTTTTATTTCCATTTAAAAAACAATCTCCTAATTTGGAGAGGAGAATATATTGTAAAATCCAAGATGGCCGCGGTACAAAGAAATCAGTTATAAGTTGCAAACGTAAAAAAGTAGAATGAAGTAAGATAATTATAATAATAATAATAATAATAATAATAATAATAATAATAATAATGATAATAATAATATTAATAATAATAAAAATGATAATAATAATAATAATAATAATAATAATAATAATAATAATAATAATAATAATAATAATAATAATAATAATAATAATAATAATAATAATAATAATAATAATAATAATAATAATAATAATAATAATAATAATAATAATAATAATAATAATAATAATAATAATAATAATAATAATAATAATAATAATAATAATAATAATAATAATAATAATAATAATAGTAATAGTAATAAAAGTAAGAAGAATAAGAAGAAGAATAAGAATGATAATAAACTTCTATAGCACCTAAATCATTGGTGATCCGAGCTCAGAGGCGCCACAAACATAATCGTAATCTGACTCATAATTCCAAAACCATTTGCGATTGTCTTAATGTTTCTAACTTGGACATAACACAGTAAACATTAAATTGCCTGCACATTTTTTATCAAAATGGCACTCGTGTAAATCCACCATTCAGACTACTGACCAGCATATATACAAATCGAAGATGGAACTTCTAAATATTAACAACAAACATTCATCCATTTACAATTATGTTTCACTACCACAATGCAAAACTTCCAGCGAGTGAAAATAGTTTTAAGCTGTGTCATCCAAACGAGGATATTCGCTAATACAGATACATTTAGCATGTAAAGTTATTATTGAACGAAAAATGTCAAATCACCCTAAATATTTTATGTATTACACAAAAAATGTTTACTAAACAAGCAAAATTACCCCTCCACAGACTTAAGCATAAGAACTGGCTAATCTTTCATAGAGGGTCGGTTGCATGGATTTCATATTAACCACGTAATGCTGCTCTAGATAATCAAAGTTTGAATATTAACATGAACATGGCATTATTGTGTAGCTGCTGCAGTCAATTCAAAATTAAATCAGATAAACCTCTAAGTGTTTAGTAACACAATGATAACATTGTAGCAATATAATGCCACATAAACTTATTTAGGCTTTCGTAATCACTTGAATAGTACCTAGCATAACTAAACTTCTACTGTCTCATCACTGTTAATGCATCCACTCCCGCACTTGCATAGCAATGTGCATCTGACACCTGCTCTACAACATTTACAATTCTCCTTACATGTCTTTGTACAACCACAGTGTAAGAGGATGGTACATGCCTTGCTTGCTTCAGCAAGGGTTGTGCAAAACGGCAATGATATCTTACTATGGTCATCCCATACCAAAGTCAGGTAGTATCTGTTTGCTGACGGTTACTTAATTTCAGATAAACAGACGAAGAAGGACATGTCTTGCTGTACCTCAACGGGCAGGGGCCCTAGGGTAGTGGTTAGCACCACTGCCTTTCACGCCAGAGTCCGGGGTTCGGTTACCGGTCTCGGCGGTTTGAAAGAAACAAAAATGTTTCTTCCCCATCCACGTGTGAAAGTTAGTATTGTGGGGAGCCTCCGTGACCGAGAGGTAGCGTGCTCGGCCTCAGACCGCCAGGGCTCGAATTTCGAATCCTGTGTCTGGAGGACAGTGTCATCTCAATCATCTCACCATCCTCAGGAGGTTCTCCTGGCCCAGTTTAGCCTATATGTGCACAAAGGTGGCCTAAAGCCCGATTCATTTCATTTGCTGTACCTCAACACAACAAATCGGATCAAATCCGGATCTTTTGTAAGGGCAATCCATGTCTCTGTCAGGAATATTTTCCCATGCATTCCAGCCACTCTTCTTGCCACAGCTCAAAACATGGGAAATGTGCTGTATCACAACCTGTTAAGGAGTGAAACAATGGTAACGCTAATGACTTTGATAGACCTAGCTGTTGGTTTGGAATAATTATGTACAGGAATGTCTCTATAGCTTTTGCCACTAAGAAATCCAATCCATAATTCTGCAAGCATCACGTTTTCAAACAAACTCAGAACTAGAACAACAATAGCACTGTCAACTATTCGTACAAAAGCTTTTTCGTGACCCTGATATGCTGCATGGGCCAGGTGCAGAAATATACATGTACGTGTATCAGCCTCTGTGTGGTTGCAGGGCTCTAATGTTTTCATATCAATATTTAACAATCTGTTTGTCAGCACCATCCCTGGCCAGTCGTTTACTTATGCAGGATAAAAACTCCCTTTTACTATCTACATTTTTCAGATATGATTGCCAGTCTCTTTTGGGAATGGGTGTGATGCCATCACTGTTTAGTTCAAGTCGTGTACGAACACCTGTTCCACGTCTCTTCTACATACTCTGGTGGGGCGCACCAGATGAATGATAGCAGCCATATCAAAATCCATAGTAAAACCTGTCTTGCTGTACAAACGCAGGCTGTTGGAGCTTTGATACAAGCCAGTATATCTAACTTGTTTCCCGCTTCAAGCAAGCCACTATCCGATAGAGAAGAGGGGTTCTCGTTGGTTTTTATATTTTAAGAAATCTCCCATATCTGCTTCTGGTCTGGACTGAAGAGATATAAACAGTTGGCTGATGATAATGGTGATCTGTTTTAGTATTACATCTTTCTTTCCTTTCTTTCGTGTGTCTGGACGATTGCTAAACGTGAACAAACGGTTTCTTTTAATTGTATGAAAACTGGAACAGTAGCATTCGTAAGACGTGTCTAAATATTCTGAATGAAAAGTTTTGTCAACTTTAGTGATTTTGGATAGAGACATAGCTAAGTACTACATTTTTCACAACATCACATGTATCAAGAGCAACAAGCTCATGGCCTCTCGCCAGAAAAGGATTACCCAATTTGGTCACAACTTTAGTAAAATATTTTACGTCCCAGTTGATCTAGGAATAACTAAAAGCACAAATAAATATATTTATATATATGTTTATTGGTGCTTTCAATTGTTCCCAGATCAACACCAAATCATCACAAATGAAATATACATCGAAACCATAGAAAAGTGGTATTAAATGTGTCCCTTCGTCTATTAGTTTAACAGTGATGATATGCCTACAACTGGATTGGCAGCCATTTTGAAATTTTCCAATATGGTTGACACACTGGGGCTCTAAAGGCTGGCTCTGGCTCAAAATATTATCGTTACATCATTGTCAATGTCTGACACTGCTAGTAACACGATTTAAAGAAAATCTACTCTACCTCATTTAAATCACTAGAGTGTAATTAAAATGCCTCATTTTCGGCAAAAATACCATTATTGTGGCTGAAATTATTCCCAGATAAACTCCAAATCATCACAAATGAATTCTACATAGTCGAAAACCATAGAAAAGTGGTATTAAATGTGTCCCTACGTCTATTAGTTTAAAAGTTATAACATACCCCTATTTGGAATGGCGGCCATCTTGGATTTGTCCAATATGGCGCACACGGCGGGAGCCCAGCTTGGCTCCCGCTAAAAATCAAAAGTATATGACCTGGGCTACAAGTGGTCAAATTTGGTGCTTGTGGAACGATTTGAACAATTATATGATAAGCCCCCTGACTATTATTTGGTTGGTTGGCTGGTTGGTTGGTTGGTTGGTTGGTTGGTTGGTTGGTTGGTTGGTCGGTCGGTTGGTTGGTTGGTTGGTTGGTTGGTTGGTTGGTTGGTTGGTTGGTTGGTTGGTTGACTGGCTGGTTGGTTGATTATTTGCAGGAAGAAAAAGAACGAAAAACTCGCAGCATGCCGTATTAAAGGAATCACACATGCCGCATACCGTACCACATACCGCATAACGCATGACGCATGCCGCATACCGCATGTAAGGAATCCTAGCTTGAATCGCTACATGGAAGGATTCGATTTGCCGCATACCGCATGCCGCATACCGCATGCCGCATACCGTACACCGATACCGTGTGTAAGGAATCACACCTACTGTAATATGTTGTAGCGATTTTTGCCGCATAACGCATAACGCTTCACGCATGCCGCATAACGCGTGTAAGGAATCCTAGCACCATCTCTTCAGGGATCAACAACGAGCATTGATGTGATCTTTCAGACATTATGGCTGATCCTAGATCACTGAATCATGTACATGGCTATATCCAACACGATTAGTTCAGTAAAATCAAATGAAAATTGATATAAGCATGCTAAGTTAACTTAAAATCAAACGACATTATAAACTAAAACAAGCACAGGTTATATAAAATATGCATCAGAACTGTTTAAAATAACCTCCAGTTAAACCGCATTGTCGTGATACTTTTTATATGAAGCAGGTGGTATGTTCTCATTACCGGGCCAAGGACACTTTAGCCAATATACAGAAGGCGATATATATCAACAATATTTTAATTGATATGCACTCACACAGTTTTTTCATTAGCACACAGTTTAAAGACATTTTGAATTTTGTTTGTTGTGATAATATTTAAATTTATTTATTTGCTTGTATATGCTATGTACCAAGAGTACGATCAATAAACTATTATTATTATTATTATTTAAGTTTCCCGCACCAAAACCAGAGATAAAATAGCTACTGCATATAGCAAAAAAAAACCTCTGGAAAGCGTAGAAACCGAGTAATTACATAATGATTGAGAGTATTTAACATGTTTTAAAAAACAAATGCATTGACTGTCATCAGCTCGAAACACCAAGAACACGTATGCTAGATTCAATGTGCAAAGAAAACTGATGACGGAACCAGTTATAGCAAAAAATTGATATATTAATGACTCTTTAATTTGTGAAGCATTGCTTCGCTCGGCTTTTAAACCTCCAGATCAATACTAGGCGAAGTTTGGATCAAAGTTACCTTTGTCGACAGAAAAAAAACATCATAAGAAAGTGAATAAATATGTATCTCCACACCCGAGCTAAAAAAAATATTCAGAGAGTGAAAAAAATAAAGTTCTGCATACAGTACGTAAAGTAAATAATTTGTCTAGTTAAACAATTCCACCCCCCCCCCCTTGTAATTGAATAGTGGCCCCCTTAGCACTTTACTATCACACAATCAGTGAACATTGTGATGCTGTCATTTTAAATTTGTAATTTGTCATTTCAAGGTCACTGAAGCGTCCGATTGATTTTCGTTGACGATAAATAGATTATTTGTTGTAAAATTTGCCCTTCTAACATAGCAAGCACTGACACCACAATGTGAATTGATTTTTTTCAAATGGACATTTCTGATTGTGGTGTGGGCGCAGAGTGTTTTACATGACTGTGTCTAGATTGTTTCTCTATTACTACTGTTGCATGATTTCAACGTGTTTTGTTAAGTCAATGATGCCTGGTTGTCCACTAAAATAATATATAAGTGAATTAACTGCAATATCATGTACACAATAGTCATGCAGACACGATATAATTGTACTACTTATGATAACATGACCACTGGCTAAATAAAAAATACATGTCGGCCTATTTCAACCATTAGTCCTTGATATCCATTTCGAGTTTGACGGTAGGTCTAAGGTCTACCGTGTAAGGACATACGAGGATACTTTGTAGTCGTAATAATACACGGAAGTTTTCTTTTTAGTTTGTATGCGTAGTTGAACTACATGGAAAATTGCATATAGATCGAGCCACTGACCTTGATATTAGAGGCCAGGGTGATATCGTTGTCACAATAATGTAAGGGTTATATCACGCTAATCACAGCATAATGGCAAGTAGTCGGGGTAAATGAAATTGTGTAACAAAAATAAAAATAGAATTATAATAGCAACTCACCAGAAACGTTTGTGTCAAAACATGTTAAAATTGCAGTAAAAATCAGGATATATACAACCAGGAAGTATGGTAGCCCATCAGGCCTGTAGCCGGCCATGGTTTTGTTGGTATACATACACGACAGACATCAGTCATACTTTATAGTACAATCTGTGATAGCTCCCTACTACATACACAGACCACCGGCCAGCCATGCGCGACCACTCAATGCTATATCTATGTATTTATCTATTATGTGTGTATTCCTCACGACACTTCAATATATGCAGCGAAATGCAAGCGGTAAACCCGGTTGCGGTTGTAATACAGTGGCAGTGATTCACAGAGGCCTGTGATTGGTCGAGATCGAGATCTCGACCAATCACAGGCCTCTGTGTATCGCGAGCTGTGCGAAATCGTGACGGCTCGCCAGGCATGACTTGTTGTCTGCACAGCACCACAAAAAACGTGTTTATCTAACTGTAGACATAGACATCGCGTGTACGCCGGGTGAATTATAATAAACTACGTATCTGTATATCATGATATTATATGAATTTGATAATTGGTTAAAATGTCCACCTACTTCCGGCTGTTAGTAATAGTTCTCTCTCGAAGAAGATGCATATATAACCATTAACTGTGATTACCCTATTCTGATACAGTTTACTCATGGCAGACTATAAAATGTAAATATGTTGGATTATACAATTTTGCTTCATGACGCGTTGAAAGGACTGGCTCAGGCTAAAATCATGAAAAATCGGTGATTTTATTTTGGCCTATTAATATGACCATATGATGTAAGCATGTTCATAGACTCGAACTGCAAAAGTGTTTTATTTTTGTGCTGCGAATTTACCAGTTAGGCTGGATATAGAGACGAAATTCCCGTATTTCTTATTTTTATATGGTAGTCCAAAATAAAAAATAAAAAATGAAACTAAAAGATCGTTGATGTTTATCGTTTGTCACCCCTTTAGCATAATTATATAAGGATGATACGAGCATCTGACCCACTCGTTCAATCTTAACGATACTCATATGCAAATGAGCTATTTGTGAGCGAGAAGGATAGTAAGACGGGCCCCTGGGCTGGTTAACTTTGAATGAAATCAGCCACCGATTGGTGTCTTTTGATTTGTTGAGTTTGTACATGTAAATCATGGTAAATAGAACAATACTAAAGTATAGGCCTACTACTAGTAACATTTTCGGAAAACATTAGATCTCCTCCCCCTCCCCCTTTGACGATGACAGCACATCCATTGGGCATCAGAGGCCTAGTAATGCCTTGGTCACAATTCACAAAAGCCGCCTTCCCGGGCAGATCCCGGGCTGTTTTTTGAACGTCCCGCACGGGACCCGATCGGACTCCGAGGCTACTCTGGTTCCCACACTACGCGGCGTGGCCGAGCTTCATAAAATTGGTCGGGCTTGCCAGGCAACCCCGATGCCCGAGCGGGTGCCGTCCATTTTTTTCACCTCGCGGGGGCCCCGGGTTACTTTTAATTCAAACTTAACAGCTTTCTGCAAAAACATGGCAATATCACGACAGAAAAAGCCCGAAGTCTAACTATACTCTACTCTTATCGAATGACTTCAAGGGTTCTTTATAGTGCACAGTATACACTGTGCACTAAGGGCCTTTGAACAGCTTGAATCACTGTATATGCACAATCTCGATGACACACATCCGACCCGGCCGGGATTCGTAACCAGTGCCTCTGAGTTTCGAGTCAGAACTGGACCGACATAACAAATAATTGATAGGAACATGCCCCCATAAAGGTTTTTATTGACCGTTTAGGCCTACATATTGACAACTTCATATTTTTTATTTCTAATTTTTTTTCGACTGTTTTTTATGCGGCGCGAATCGGTCATACGCAACAACAGCAGTATGGGCAGCAGCAGTAGCAGTCATTATCAGATTATTATCCCACGAATTTGAACAGCTTGGGTCACGGCATATGTGTGCACCAGGAAAATATATTGGCCGCAGAGGGACTCGAACCCGGTATTCCCGGGCTCTGAGTCAACCCCGCTACAAATGAGCTATCCTGGCATTTATATACCCTTATCGGGACCCCTGAGAGGCCCTGCAGGATCCCTGCCGATGCCCTGGTGGTGCCCGCCCGATATACCTTACACTTTACGGCCACCGGTCGGGTCCCGTTAGGGATACCTACGGGCACCGGCCGAGCCCCGGTAACGGCTTAAAAAAATGAGGACATGTCTTCTCTGATAGCCGAGCACCCGCCGGGACTCCGGCAGGGTAGCTGTAAAACACGATTTGACCATGACCACAGTGCCCGGGGCCCGCTTGGGACTTGGATCACGGCCGTGCTCACAGCTCGGACGGGGCCCGTGTTAATTGTGACCTAAGCATAAACGCGTGGCCTTGACCCAATGTCAGGGCATTGCTGGGCTACCGTCCGCGACGCTGGCCCAACAATGCCATAACCATCCTAACATTGGGTTTAAGTCACGTGTCTACTGGGGGTAATCCATGGGCGGCCTCGCTGTCTGATCAGGAACGTGTAGGTTGTTAGTCAAATGTATGTTATCCTTGTGGATATGCTCGTGGTATGTGGGCAATTCTCCTAGTTAGTGCTCGTATCACGACTCCAACATTTAAGTCATCGTTAAAGCGAACGATTTATCATGTTTATTGTCTAGTGCAGTCGTACTGGTGTAGTAAAATTACTGGACAGTGCTGTTTATATGTAAATAATGTTAGTTCAAATAGATAAATTCAATGTTAATTTACTACACATAATTATCTGACTGTTTCTGTCATAAGCTATTCTGGTATCAGATTGTCTATATAAGTGGAATATATATTACAGTAGACCAGATCTTAGCATAGCCACATATTCATATATTCATTAAATTTATATAATACAAATGATAAAATTCTGATGTTGTATAGCTGTGCATACTTACAACAATTTGTTAAATGTTGGCACCCAATATCTTACACAATTGTCTAAGACGTCGACTATTTGATTATGAATATTCGCATGATATTCGCTACCTGATCATTTATATAAAATAAACTCTCTAAAGTACACGAGTCTTTTAGTTATTGATCAATTACTTCAAAATAGTAAAGTGTCACACAATACTATAAATAGTTTGTGATGAAGAATCGAATTGTAAAAGTTCAAACCAGCAAACACGTGACGTTGAAACAATATCAGTTTATTTTTGGGCTAGCGTCGAAGACGGTGGACCAACATTAAACTAATATTGGGTATTTTGCTGTATCCGCGAGAGAGAGGTGAACTGTGTTGTGAACAGACTCCTGCCACTGCAAGTGTCACACTTTCCCAAATTTGTGGAAAGTTTTTAATCTTTAATACGACTTAACTGCATAATATGTCTACGTGCATTGTGACTATATATATATATAAATCACTATTACCTACACCACATTCCATAACCCCAGCCTTCTCTCACGTAGTCATTGATTAGAGAGGTACTAATATATTGGTTCTATTGCAAGCCTTTAACACTCTCACCGAACACAAGACGTTGGACTAATGTTAGTTTTATATTGGTCCGCCGTCTACTCCGCTGGCCTAACATTAAACTAACAATGGGACAACGAATTGAAGTCAGACTGATAATTAGGGAAATCGATAATTATGCTAAAAACGTGGCATACAATTTTATCGTCTCACTACTTGCCTCTTTCTATACCGAAATATATATAAAAGCACAACACATTATTAACCAGTTTATGTTTGTGCACACCTCTACAATATATACACAACCCGCTGTGCAAATGACGTTATTGTGGCGTTGAATCAACGTCAATGACGTGAGTTTATGTATGTCTCAAGAAATATGTTTCACATATAATTGCATGTATATATATTTACTTATTAAGAGGATTTTTCTTAAATCAATCAATCTTAACGTTACGACGCTTTCTATGATTTGTTTCCGCTACTGAAAATAATTATGCGGTTGACTTTTCCAGCTAATGATTGGTAAGTGTCGGAATACAAACGAACATTGTTATATCTGACTGACATACGAATAGATAGGCATAATTTTACATATCGTTGGTGAAGAGTCAAAACGTTGTTTTGACTCTTCACCAACGATAATTATATAGAACATGTGTAACATCAAGAACATCAAGAATATATTAACCAGTTAATATATTCTTGATAACATTAATAAGTTTAGCTAAATACATCCAAATATTGACAGAATATTTATTCTGTGAAACTCAATGATCTTGACCTCCTTCGTTTTCGACCAAGCTGGCTAATACACTGAACTATGGGGGGGGGGGTCTTATATAGCTTTGTTTTCACCGAGTGCCGTCACTAAGTTTCACTGAATGAAGTATGGGGAGAGGAGGTCTTATATAACCTTGCGTTTCACAAAATATAAAGAAGAAAATATCTACTTTTGAACCATTATCAACTGAACAGTCACCAGATGTCACTAAATTATTAGTATTTAGTTCGGTATTTTTATATCGACTACACATTCACCAGATGTCCCTGCAGTGTACAATGTATCTCGCACTCATTCGGATGTTTCACTGTAGGCCCCTATTCTGTGAAATTCAATGACCTCGGCCTCCTTTGTTTTCACCAAGCTGGCTAATACAATTATTGAATGATTGATTGATTGATTGATTAATTGATTGATTGATTGATTGATTGATTCATTCATTCATTCATTCATTCATTCATTCATTCATTCATTCATTCATTCATTCATTCATTCATTCATTCATTCATTCATTCATTCATGCATTCATTCACTTAAAAATAAATAATCTGGGGCTGTCTTAAATAATTATGGTCTTATTTTACCACTTAAGAGCTTCCTATATTGCACAATTTAAAATGGCCGCCATCGGGGATAACGACAAAATTCCGAAAATTTTGTCAGTTTTTTTCTACATGAAACCTCTATTTAGGAACATATAGTGGCAGTAAAAAAATAATATTATAAGACAAATATATTAGGTATATAGGACTTTGGATAATATATTAATGAGCATATTAACTTACATCGAAGACCGCTCGACTTCCCCTGGGCAAATCCAGTATATTATCAAATTATCTAAATTGAATTATTTCAAAAGTACTGTGAGATTTGGAATTTAATGATAAGCACTGCTAAAGCAAACAAATGTGATATACAACCAAATATATGCTATTCATTTTACTTCTCACTGGGCGATCAAGCACTAGAAATAGTGGACAAAATAATAGCGAGGTCATATTTACTATCAATAAATATCTGACTTACGACACTGTTGTACATTGCACTAAAAATAAATTGATTATTTAAAATTAAAATATTTATCTTAGGGTTCTAGGGTTCAACTTTGCAGTAATATGCTCGTATGAATTTGTTTGTTCAGACTTTGACATCTGGTCTTGTTTTTAAAGTTCAATCATGGTATCACAAAAAAATGCATATGCGCATACTATGATTAAATTTAAGAATAAGCCTAGGAAACGATATTCTTGCCCAATGTGGACTTAATTTTGGTCCACCGTCTATGCCACTGGCCCAACAAAAACACAATTGGGACTGCGCGCTTTTAGAGAGTTTTGACTCTATTTAAAAATGGTGTCAAATTACTGCAGCCTCACAGGTAATTATTAAAAATACATTTTTTTGATATCAATTAGAATAACTATGTTGCAGGCCTATATTCAAGTGGTATTACTTTTCGTTTGAAACTAGCAGACGTATTGTACATATATATGATGTCTAAGAAGGACACCCTTGAACCTTTAAACCCCCGGTACCGACTAAATATTAATTTTTTAAAACTTTTTTGTTAGCACAGTGTATATCAGCTTTTAAAGATGTTGAAGATAACACGTGACATCAATCACCAATATTTGAAAATAGTTGACCTCTATTTTGTCAAATCTGAATAATTGTCACTCACTGGGAGTTGTGGATCGCGTCAGCCAGGCACAAATGCCAGTGGGTGAAAATTCAAATTTAATAGTTTGGCAGTTGAAGGGTTAATATAGAGTTGATGTATTCCATCCGTTTCCGTGGGCGAGTTAATCACTACACCATGAATGTGTAATGATAGTGTAGGAAGTAGAAATAATAGTATGGCAGTTGCAGGGTTAATATAGATTTGATGTATTCCATCCGTTTCCGTGGGCGAGTTGATCACTACACCATGAATGATAGTGTAAGAAGTAGAAATAAACTAGAAAAGTCTAGTTTTTTTGTAAAAAATACTGGATATGTCTCCCCTCCAGCAGCGTAACCATAAAGGTTGATAGCTATTAGATGTTGTGTCAATGGCTTTTGTAATTAATGTTACTAAATAGCTCCTCTGGACAGCAGACAGGTAGAGACTATGTATTTTGATGTGGTGGAACCCGTTTTTTATATCTACAGCATCTTCTCCCGCAAGGTTCACAACTCCCGAGACCTCGATGTGTCAAGATCGCACAGACACAAAACTGATCTGACATAAAAATGAGCGGTGAGAAGTAAACCTATATGTCTCCCCTTCTGTGTAAAGAGGGGAGACATAACAATTAATAGTAAATTATAACGAATATTTTAATCTCTGTGTGAATGTCATATATTTACCAGCTATTGAAACGCTACGATGATGTGGAGCGCTTAATAGAATCGTAGGAGCAGTAATATTTGCGACATCTACGAGTGTATTGAACATCGCAGCGTTTCAATAGCTGGTAAATATATGAGATATATGCGATATTTAATAATTGCAGCAGACTTAGACTCAGCATGGTGACTGGACACGCGTTAGAAAATAACTTGGTGCGATCGTTATGTATGCGGCTGATACGTGAGCTGTGCGTCGATCTGAATGTGCGTGTGTTACGCGATCGTTGCACACGCCACATGTACGTTCATATACATTATATTCTAAATTCAATGAAATAAAATAATGGGCCTCTGATTAATTTATTTATAAAATTTTATAACATACATTCAAAACTGCAAACATATATTATTTCATCATGTTCATCCCCATCGAGCAATAAAAGCTAGAGTATGTATTGCAGAGGTGGCGCTGTCGCAACATTGCAGAAGTGGAATACCAGAGCCCCGCTTTGGTACAGTTATTTCCAAATTTCTCGTGACCTAATTACTGCCGCTTACGAAAATGAAAAAGCTCGTTGACTTTCCTCGCTTGTCTCCCTCCTTAACATGTATAGGGAGGATACGAGCACTCTGACCCACTCGTTCAATTTTACAATAGTTATCATATGCAAATGAGCTATATCTGAGCGAGAATTATAGTGAGACGCGCCCCAGGTCATCGGCTTGTGCTTGTATGGCTGCACACGAACTACATATATTTTACTTAGCCCGTATTGAAACCAAGTCAATGTCAATTTCCTCCCGGAAAATCCATCCTAGTGGGGTGAAGCGTACCGATGAAGCACTCTCGGTATTTTATTTTTCTTTAAAAAAGAATGGAAAATTACTTTGTATATAGGACTAGATCAGGGGACTTTATTCGGTCTTTAACCCTTTCAGAGCAGGGACCGTCTTTATACGTCAGAATCTGACGTCTGTAGACGTCAGATTCTGACGTATAAAGACGGTCCCCGCACTGAAAGAATTAAAATATTTATATGGTATGGTATGGTCTCGTTTATTCGACTGACATGTACATTAATCACATATGACATATTTAATCAAGAAAATACAAAAGTACTCAGCCTCTGGCTTATAAGTCAGTTTAATTTATCATTAACAAAATTACGTATACTGTTATGAGTGATATGAGCGATTACTCTTCAAATACAAATTCTTGACGTGTCTTCCATGCCTTTTCTGAATAAGCAGCAATAAATTTAAATTGTGTGCTCATAATTTTTAAAAAATAATCGGGGGTAAAGTTATGTTGAGAGTATAAAACAGTTCTTAAATCAGCATATCTGACACATTCACATACAGAATGAAATTCATTTTCTACAGCATTATTATCGCAACATTTACACAGTCTATTTTCAACGGGTATATTTCTAAATCTTCCTACTTCAATCTCAAGTGGCAGTATACCTAAACGTAATTGAGCTAATAATGATCGTTTATGTCTCGAAATATTATTTCTCAGGTATTATTCTGTCTGTAAAACACTTTTAAATGTTACATATGCTCTCAATTTTGGTTTGGATAATATATCGGTTCCGATTTGTCATTCATTTTCTGGGTCAAAAGGTTGCGTGCTCCATTGATATTTAATGCTTCAAGAGTTTCAAATTCATTTCACTTATTTATAGACAGAAGGATACTTTCCATGTCCGAAGACCATTTTTTTTACACATATTGATTTGTCCCACAATGCAATTTACTTTGTAAACCTTGTGTGATCCATTCGAGTCAACCTGTTCCAAAATCTAATTTTACATAAATGCCGTCTATACCTTGGTGTTATCCAATTCACTTCTCCTTGAAGACCTGCTAATGGAGCTTTGCTGTGCACGCCTAAAAAATAGCAAATTGCTCGATTCTGAATACTAGCTGCTTTGGTGAAAATCCCATAACCCCAGACGCTGGAACAGTAATCGGGACCACCATAGAATGATAAAGTTTATTAAAAGTGTCAAAACCGTCTTTAACTGTTTTGAACTTGCTATGACTGCCCCGAGAGCTCTACTAGCTGAGCTCGTTTATGGCTACACGTGCATTATAGTCTATATGTTCGTGGAAAATCATTCCTAAATACTTATAAGAAGAGACAACTTTAAGTGTGACATCATCAAATATAAATATAAGATCAGGTTTAGGTGTTGGTTTTTTACGAAAATGAACAATTTGTCTCTTTTCAGTATTTATGCTCTATCTCCATTTATCACACTGTAACAATGTTAAGTAACATGTGTCTAAATTGGGGTTTCGGTAAGTAAAGGGTAGAATAAACATGCTGTCCTGGGCTGTTTACATGTGAACCACATGGTGGAGACGGTACTGCGACAAGTACTAATTGTCATACAGGACGTCCCCTAGTTCTGGAGGCCTGTGTGAGTCGGTTCTGGAAAACAGCCCAGGAATGTGAATGTATATCAAAGTAAGGATCCTGATTGGTGGAGACGTCATTTCACCACAGGAAGTGACCGCGCCCGTCGGGATCCGCCATAAAGGAAGGCGCCCACAGCCTTCGAGAGGAAATTCAGAGAGAAATTCAGAGAGAAATTGGGGAGAATTCTAACAGAGACGTTTCGGGTTTTGACAAGTTTAGTGGGAGTTGCGTCGGTATCTAACACCTTGTAGATCACTGAAGCAACAGCAAAATTATGAACAAATTACACAACGAGATATAAGTACTAACATGGTGTACTGAGAAATTGAATGTTTTACGCTTAATATATATTTTATATATATTCAAGACTTTATTATTTTATCCACGAGTGTTGTGTTTGCCGTGCCAGAACATTGGGACAACGATAGCGTGTCAACGTATATAAGACCCGTTTACATTGGTGCGTATGACCAAGATTGTGTCAACGCATAGACCTTTTTACATTGGTGCCGTGACCAGGATTTGTGTCACGGATAAAACCCGTTTACATTGGTGCTATCTGACAGGATTTTAATTTGAAAAACAAATTAAATCAATTCAAGAACCTGGTTGAACAAATTGGAAAGTTACAAAAGTGACTGGACAGTGGCACGGAAAAACGGCAAAACTAAGATCAGTGGATAAATACTAGTTAATGTAGAGGTTGCTATTAGAAGCCGCTACTGTTATCAAGACGGGGATAAATAAACGGGATCCAGAAGGAATCAGTATCCAGACGGAGTTGGGCGTTTGCCAGGACCGACGGCGATCCACAGGACAGACAAGGAGTTGGACGTTTACCAGGACTGACGGGACCCAGAGGGCAACAGACGGAGCAGGATCGACAAGATCTAGACAGAAGCTACATAACGTTGGGATAGTTGGCTACACACAGGCACGTAGTCGGAGGTCAGTTATTTTCTAGGCTGCTGTAGTTAATTTTCATTTATCTCTATATTTTTGAGAAGCTTTTGGCTGATCCATTGGAAAAAACAAAGCAAAAATATAATTATTCCAGTTAACTGGTATCTCTGGTCTCCCGGGGAAAACACATTTGGACAATGTAATTAAAAAAATTAAAAAGGGGGGACTAAAGTTCTATGCAACAGCATTGTAATCAAGGCAGGGTTAAAATGGGAAGATAATCGGGACTACTAGTGACAAATATTACAGCTGAGAATAATAAGAAGACAATACTCATTAGGGTCCAGTGTACTGTGGGACTTACGGTCGAACGGACAGACTTAAAAAGACGCAAACAAGCTGGGGGAGGTACTTGTGTGTGCAGAGACTGTTTACTATTGAGTATACAGTGACGGAGGGAGGTGATAAGGCAGTAGGCCTATGATGAGCGGGTCAAATAACTGCGCCCCAGTAAATAAGCAGCAATCAAAGGATTGATTAGGCAGTTGAGAAATTATGTGGAAACATATAAGGCGAACTGAAGAGGTGAATATGGAGGAGATTCTGGGGATAATCCGCCAGTATCTCACAGCCATAAATCAGAGACGATCCATTGAACGAGGACGTAAATAATGTTGAGAAATAACATTATTAGGACAAGTCACTCACAATGGACGTTTCCGGTAGTGTGACTGAGAAATCAGATTGGTTAATCATTTTGTGTGATTTTCGAAATTAATTAGTTACTGGTTATGATCCGCCAGTAAAGGACAGCCATGAATCAGAGACGAGCCATTGAACGAGGACGTGAATAATGTTGAGAGAATAATATTATTAGAACACGTCACTCAGAATGGTCGTTTCTGGTATTGCTAATTGAGAAATCAAATTGGTTAAATCAAGAAGATTTTGTGTTGATTTTCGAAATTAAATAAAATTTTGTATCGATTTTCAGAAATTAAATAATTAATTACAAGGGGCTATATGTATTATTCTGATTTTTTTAAACTCTAAAATACAGTATTAATGGTAGGAAAAAAACAATCAAAATTTAATTTGGGGTTAAGGAATATTACATGATATTAGTGCATATCAGAAATGTAAGAAGACACAGTGCCGACATGATTAGACTGTATCACAAGCTAGTAAAAATATACCTAAGTATGTTCAGCTCAAAGTAGCTGTAACGCGTGATAAGACGCAGGGCAAAATTTGCTAACATGTCTGACGGTAAATCTGAAGACAATCTCCCCGTGCTCATGTTGAGCTAAGATTATCTGAATGTTACATTTCAGATATAGCGGAGATGAAAGGTGAATATGAATGATTATAGAGAATTATATAAGCACAATTAAAAATTGGGAAAACGCGAATTGCTAAAGAACGAGGTTCATAAAGGGAGGGAAATTTGTTTTTTAAAAACAGTAGATAAACGTAAACAACAACGCGACAGCGAATAAGGTGAGGTAGATAATGCAGATATCAGTAGTAGGTTTAACGCTGATATGGGATTAAATGTTGATAATATTCATGAGAAGAATTTATCAATGAAGGAACGGTGCTCTCCTCTGATCAGGGAGATGCAAATATCAGTAGTAGGTTTAACGCTGATATGGGATTAAATTTGATAAATTTCAAGAGAAAAAAATTATTAATGCGGTAACAAGGAAGATATTAGAGGAGTTAAAGAGTTAATAAATTTCAAGAGAAGAAATTATCAATGCGGTAACAGAGATCGCCCGGAGTTTGAGGAGATGGTACAGATATCAGTAGATGTGCACGCTGATATTAACGCTTGATAAACTTCAGGAGAAGAATTTATCAAGGAGCATAAGCGTGATAAATTTATGGACAAGAATTTATCAATAAGCGGTAGCGGAGTATACCCCTTGTCGAGGGGAAGATATCAGCTTATGTGTAAGTTGGTACATGTATAAGATGAGGAGTTGATAATAGTAAAGAGAAATACTAATATCACAAGTATACCATCATCGGGGGGATATCAGTAGAAAGTTACGCTGATATGTGACTGAAGTTGATAACTTCAGGAGAAGAAGTTATCAACACATGATATAGTATAAATGGGTTTAATTTTAAGAGAGAAAAAAAAAGTAAACCAGCGTACGAGCATCAGGTAAGAAAAAATGTTATTGTGTTACAGTGCCAGAGCTTTGCTAACTCATGGCGGCTGGAGTCATAATAACATTGGTGGCTGCAATGGATATGGGTAGTGATTACAGTAGAACCCATAGTTTTAACGGCTATATGTTGTTGGCAATAAACGCTATCAGACTACAGTTCGTCCAGCTGTTTCGTATGGTAAACTAAACATGTCATGCCATGCTTTCGCTGACCAAATGACTTTAGCACGTTATTACTATCACGAATCAGAATATCATTTAAAATCTATAGGCAAGCTGGTCCATTTGAATAAATTAATGGGTGACATTGTGTGGGGACCGCTCGACGAATTAGGTGACGACATAGATCTAATAGATGAAAGAAATAGACTACCAAAATTAAATGACATAGATGACATTCCCTTAAGTCAATTGATAAAGAAGTTACATCGATCTAAGATCGTAACTATGACACCAGTAGAGAGACGCCACAGGTATGTTACCTTCACACTGGGAGGGTTAATGATTTTGATAATAGCGGGGTAGGTGCAGTGGGCATAGTATACTGGAGATACCCTGGGATAATTTATAAATTGTTAAAAAAAAATTGAGAAAAATACGCATCCTACACTTTATAACACCTGCAAGTCACAAACATCAAGTGGTAAGAACACTGCCTTGTTGGCTCTGTCTGCGACGGTCAGAAGTCCAATCAGACTGTCTTCCTGATGACTGGATATTATAGATATAGTGTATGGTTAACGTGTGTAGGAGACGTCCTACGAGACACAGTTAATAATTTTGAGATGATAATGACTGTAAATAAACTCTATGTTCCAGAGGCAGTGGATGCTGAGAAGTGGTGTAGTTAAAATGTAAATTGTAAGTAATCATCGTGTATTTTTTAGAGTGTTTTCCACTCAAGACAGTGTTCCAGAGAAGAGGATTGTAAGTAAATTGATTGTAACTAAATCATCATACATTATTTTAGAGTGTGTTCCACTCAAGACATTGTTCCAGAAAGAGAAGAATAGATTACACATTATATTTTGATGAAGTAGAGAAACAATAATGCTATGTGACAAAAGAAAAATATAGGTGAAAGATGGTCGACCTCCAAAACTTATATTTTTATTTTATATATGATTTTACTAATCATAGGGATTTAAAGGGATTTGAAATACGGAATTCAAGCGTGTAAACAAGTTGGATTCCATAGGGGGAGGTATGTCACAATGTTAAGTAACAGGTGTCTAAATTGGGGTTTCGGTAAGTAAAGGGTAGAATAAGCATGCTGTCCTGGGCTGTTTACATGTGAACCACATGGTGGAGACGGTACTGCGACAAGTACTAATTGTCATACAGGACGTCCCCTAGTTCTGGAGGCCTGTGTGAGTCGGTTCTGGAAAACAGCCCAGGAATGTGAATGTATATCAAAGTAAGGATCCTGATTGGTGGAGATGTCATTTCACCACAGGAAGTGACCGCGCCCGTCGGGATCCGCTATAAAGGAAGGCGCCCATAGCCTTCGAGAGGAAATTCAGAGAGAAATTCAGAGAGAAATTGGGGAGAATTGTAACAGAGACGTTTCGGGTTTGGACAAGTTTAGTGGGAGTTGCTTCGGTATCTAACACCTTGTAGATCACTGAAGCAACAGCAAAATTATCAACAAATTACACGAGATATAAGTACCAACATCGTGTACTGAGAAATTGAATGTTTTATGCTTAATATATATTTTATATATATTCAAGACTTTATTATTTTATCCACGAGTGTTGTGTTTGCCGTGCCAGAACATTGGGACAACGATAGCGTGTCAACGTATATAAGACCCGTTTACATTGGTGCGTATGACCAGGATTGTGTCAACGCATAGACCTTTTTACATTGGTGCCGTGACCAGGATTTGTGTCACGGATAAAACCCATTTACAACACCACAGCTTAACATGTTGAATAAGTTGTTGTAGCTTTTCATGGAATCTGCGATAAGAGCAATATCATGGTCGTAGACCCATAGGTATTTGAATGAATCAGAAATAACTAACTTGGACATTTATGATAGTTTCGAATTGAAATAAACCTCTAGTCTCCATGTTTATACTACAAATAATTCAATAAGTCGTTGTGGGGGTTAATTCCGTGGACAATATTTGTATGTTTGATGTCACGGCACCAGAAACGCTATAACCGTGACTGTGCGGACATTACCGTATCCCCGCGCATAAGCGTGCATGCACTTATAAGCATGTTTGATGGATGTTTTAAGATTGTTTTATGTTCGAATATAAGTGCATGCACTTGTTTTTGAAAATTAAGTGCACCCCTCTAAATAGGAATTGTGTCGTCAAATCTGACACCTTAACGACAAGAAGAAATTAGTCTATTAAATCACCTTATAAGAATCACCCCTGTAACACCCACCCCCATTTAACCGATTATTGTTACGACGCTAGAATTAGTCTGGGACCCAGCTACACTTCCGTGTGCATTTTTTTCTCAGAGAATAGCTTTTGATTTTCTATTAGTATTTAATAGTAATTACATGTCCTGGCCGTCAAGCAAATTGAGGGTGTCACTCTGGGAAGTGGTACATATTTTTTTATTTGCATAAATCTGCCGCCGGCGGCCATCTTGGATTTTTAACTTTTTAAATAATAGGCCTAAAATCTGATGTAATACCTCATTTTTGACTAATTTGGGTACACTTATTACGCTGAAATGATTATTTTTACGTTTCAAGGTCATCTAGAGGTCAAATCCAAGATGGCTGCCAATGTCCGACATGGAAATCACCCATTTAAAGAATTTTTACCAATGACCAGTGTTAATTTTTATATTCTGCAATAAAAGGTCTAGAATATCATTTATTATCTTATTTTAAACTAATATAAAGCCGTTGATTGAAGTGCAATTATTTGTTTTAAGTGTCAAGGTCATCAAGAGGTCAAAATCAACGGCCAGCTTGAATGTTGAACTTTTGACATAAAAGGCCTAGGATCTTCTGTAATACCTCATTTTCGACTAATTTGAGTACGCTGATGTCATTGGAATTGTTATTTTTATGTTTTAATGTCATCTAGAGGTCAAATCCAAGATGTCTGCAATAAAACTGACCTATTTTCATCTTATTTTTCAAATGACGCTCAAACGAAATAATGTGTATATGCATAATTATTTTGAATATCCATGCTGGGGTCAAATCCGATGTGTCAATTAAAAATATTACAAAAATTATCATATAAACAGAAGTCGAAGAAGGCGGCTGCCTTTCAAACATTTATGGTGGCAAAACATGTGTTGAGAATAAAAATAATACCTCTCATATTCTTGTAATGTCCAGTCATGCCGTTACAATACATCACAAATCACATCGTAAACACCTGTATATGTTCATTGGGCATTATGTTTGCCTCAACACTGAGATGAATAAAACAATTTGCAGCGTAAGTATAAACCATTGAATTTTGCATTATTACAAACCACTTATGTAATAATGGCCGGAGACAGGGATCTTTATGTTTGCAAAATATCCATGTTATCATGAATATGATAATGTATTGCGTGTAATCACACGAAATTTTACGATAACAGCCCAGAACCCTAGTCTATGTTAAACTCCTGCTCGAAACTGTAGCTCCTCCGTGAGTGTGAAACCCTCTCACGTGATACAATGCACCAACTAGTATATCAGTGTCGTGTAAGAAAACACCGACACTTTTATTGCTGTCATTTGCTGTATTCAAGATAACTATGGACGAATATTTTAATGTGCGTTTCCCCAATATTTCAATAACCGTTTCCCCAATAATTTAATGGAATAGGATACTGGTACTTTCACGTCTCAGGCGTTCTGAATCCCTTGGGGAATGACCTTCTTTATAAACATCGAAACCAAAGTCATTTCGTCCTACACTTCATCTGTGACCATATCTATAAAACATATCTGCAATGTCATCGATTGTGAGGGATTGAGTATATATTTTGCGAACTGTAGCCACCATATCTATGATACTAGCATCAACTAATTTGTCTTGGAATTTGAAAACATTAGGATTGAGATATGTAGCTTCAACGGACGAGTTCAGATTAATTAGGTTTAGCATGTGAATAGTATGGGATAACTCTGCAGCCTTGTCTACAAAAACGTCTCCGTGGAATGTATCATACTTTACTCATACTTTACTCATATCGTTTACCATTCTCCGAGCAGGTCAGTCATGAATTACCGCACCAGGTTGTACCGGAAAATTAGATCACCACCAACAGATATGAACTTGCCTTCACTGTTCTCTCCACTAAATTGACATGAGATAAGTTGATTCCAATCTCTTCATATCCTCTAGATTCAGACTCTCCCACCGTAAAAAAAGAAATAGTTTATGTAGGAAACATAAGTAGTAGTAAGTATTTATTTATTTATTTTAAGTAACATGCATATACATACACAACATAAACATAAATATCATGGTCACTAACAGTAGAATGTGCCGGGCTAATTAGGCCTACAACGTCACTTTATACACGATTAAACGGTTACAACAAATAAAACGTATACAGTGTGCCGAGGAGGTAAATATTACAAATGTGTGCCCTAAGCATGTCTTTCTCCTCGACCACGCCTCACACACAAGATTCAGTGTTTGTCTCCAATCACTTCCTGTGATCAAAAAAGTACTTTTTTGTTCTAAATTTAGATTAATGAAATCAGCGTTATTATGCATAATATTGTTGATATAATCAGCTTTAGTATTGGTAAATATATTGACCAGACACGCTCTTCCAGTTTTAGAGAGCCTGTCTGTCCAGTTGGACCATCTCTAACTCTCTGCAACGGCATGTTTCTACTATCAAAGGTAAAATTCAAAAACAACATTGAGCAAAAATACTTCTATGAGGTTTAGATAGTAAAGTGGAAACATGATCTGGTACAGCAAGATTTTCTTTAAGTGTGATATATTTTTTCAATTTAGGTTTATTTGAATTGTCTCACTTCCACTCTTGCTCCATTAACACCCTCTATAGACCTGTCATGCAGATAATATTTCTAACATAGTGTCATGTGATAGACTCTTTCTAACATGGTGTCCTGCTTTCTAATGAGCCATCAACAAGCGCATATGACAAACAGTAATTCAGTTTTCGCATATTTACATCCCATAATCCTTCCCGATCTGCCCTGAGGATTTTTGTTGCTATCTGGCGGAATTTGATGAGATATTATAATATTATATTGATATATTCGGCCTTCGTTGCCTGATATGATGCGAACCATGTCTTCGTATGTTCTTGGGCAGCCTTCTCATATTTCAAAGTAACTACTTACCTCAACTGATCATAGACACCAAACCATTTTACTGTCCAGAACTCTCAGAAAAGTAGTATCTACATTGCTCCAGCAAGAAGATTCATTCCATAGCGCTCTAGCATAGTCACCTCCATTCACCACTGAATTTTCAATAGCTGTCTGACCAAGAGCTATTAACAGTATATTTTCAGCTACACTCCCTCACAAGTACTTCTCTTCACACCGAAGTAACCTCTTTGCAGTATGGAATGTACCGAAACACTAGCGCTCTAAGTTCTGATTCTCTGGAAAATTTAGTTTTCTGTATCAATTCATTGCAGTATCCTCTCACAAGCAGTCAATGAAGGAGCCCTCAGTAAACCAAATATCTCTGTCAGACACCCTAATTTACCATGTTCAAGCCTTCCCCACTACAGGAATTTCAGAAGCCTGTCAGACATGACACTGACTTATCAGTGAGTGACAAGTAGAGACGCTGGTGACACGAGTGAAGTCATGCAAACATACATTACCGAAACATATATATCTGTAGGAGCGTTGACATAGGTCAGTTTGACTATGCATTGATTCGATGTCGCACGGGGGTACGAAATAACAACACAATGTGCAGCTTTCCTGAAGAACATAATATGCCATGTTGGAGTGCCAGCAATGCTGTCTGAACACTAGAAAATGTCCTAATTAAAAGCATTGAATTATTGCTTTCCCTAGCTTATCCAATGTTCACAGTAGGCTTGTAATACATTGTACTCAGTTATGAAAAATGTCTGCAGCGTTTTTTTCCGAGACCCAAGTGGTTTATAATAATTTTAAAAAATCAATGGAGTATACTGATGCTGTAAATCGTTTTATTCAACAGTTTAGACATGAGAGTGACAAACATATGTCAGATGAATGAACAGATGTCTAAGATGTCGTTGTAAAAGTTTGAGATGCATACTGTGACTGGATATCACAAGGACATGGACCATAAATGCTTAAAAAGGAATCGTCTTCTTTGATTTCTGTTTAAAATGATAAACATCGTCATTTTTTTAATTGAATATTTTCACATCGAATTTGACTATTCAAAATAAGCACACACTTAAAACATTTTATATGTATACACATTATTTTGTATGAATAAATGAGGTGGACATATGTCAGGTTAATTGTGGAGGTCTTAGAATGGACCTCTAGATGACATTGAAACGTTAAAATAACAATTTCAATGACATCAGTGTACCCGAATTAGTCGAAAATGAGGTACTACATAATATTCTAGGCCTATTATGTCAAAAGTTAGAAATTCAAGATGGCTGCTGATTGTGCATGATTTTGACCTCTAGATAACCTTGACACTTAACAAAAATAATTACATTCAAAACAGCACCTTCATATTGAATTAAAATAAGATAATAAATTTTATTCTTGACCTATTATTTCAGAATTTAAAGATTGATAGCAGTTACTGGTAAAAATGGGTTATTTTCTAGCCGGACATAGACATCCATCTTGGATTTGACCTCCAGATGGCGTGAAAATAATCATTCCAACGTAATCAGTGTACCAAAATAAGTCAAAAATGAGGTATTACATCAGATTCTACGCTTATTACTTAAAAGATGGCCGCCGGCGGCCATTTTGGATTTATGGGAATAAAAAAAATATGTACCACTTCCCAGAGTGACACCCTCGTTTTTCTTAAAGACCAATACATATACTATCAGAAAATCAAAAGTTTTTCTCTGCGAAAAAAATGCACACTGGAGTGTAGCTGGGTCCCAGACTAAATTATTTAAATAAACCTTGGACTCATCTAAACAGATTCTTGTGGAGTAGGCTACTAATCCGCGAAAAAAACATAATGTACAAATGGGCGACAGCAGTTCACAAAGGGTGGGAGAGTGGGGACGCGTCATGTCAGTGGAGAGAGACTGGACAAGTCTTTAATCTCATTTATGTTTTCGTGATATTTATTTTAATTATAATTTAAAAATTAAAGATTATTGCTGCAGTGATAAACATTGGATTGAATTCCAAAGCTTGTTTTGGCTAGCTGTGTGTGGCAAATGTGTTGACCAGTTGCGGCTGTACACACGTGTCTGTACAATGTGTACACATTTGATCACGCTGTCACGCTTGTGAACAAACTCTATAAGACAATCCAGCAAAGACAGATCTCGGAAGTTTTACGGCAGATCTCAGTCGCGTTTTAGTTCGGGCTGCGAGCGGGTGCACTTTGAACTGTTTGTGCCCAGTATTTTACGTATTTTTACTTTGCTTTTAAGGTGTTTTAATAGTTCGTGCTCCCAAGTTTTATGTGACATGATGGCCAGAGATGACGATGTCAACCAGGAAGCCGAGGAAAATCAAAATGAAATTGCTAATTTTGATTTTGATCAATGGGCCAAAGACTCTGGTTTGACCAGGGAATGTACCGCTCTACTACGCGAGGAGGATCTATCCAAGCAAGTGGTACTATGCATGTTAACAGACACAGACATCAGGGGTCTGGGTTTATCACTAGGTCAAACCAAGCTGCTACAAGTAGCCATTCGAGCTCTGCATAGCCAACAGTCAGTCTGTGGAGAAACCGTCGAGAGTGTGGGGATACAAAGTGACCAGCCAGCAGTCCCTACAGGCGCTACGTCAGGTTGTAAACTATTGACCTGTAGTAACAGTAATAATAGTTTTAGAATGCAGTTGAATTATTTGAGTTGAGCAGTGTGTTATATTAGCTGAATGTATAACGGGAACAGTTATTATTAAACCATTGTATTTATGTATTAAGTCGGGCCGACGTTGGGTCAGCAATGCCAGAGTTGAGCGCATTGGGCCGGCGTTGTGCCAGCGTTGCCACTAGGACAGGTGCGAACATACCTCATTATAGCAGTGATAGCAAGGATGTTCTGCCAAACAGACATTTGTGGATCCAGTGCACGAATGGAAGGCCATGACCAAGGTCTACAACGTGTCGTCGGAAGCTACAAGTCTGCCCACTGATAATACATATATTATGTAATCCTTTTTATTTAATTGATTATATAGTTGTGAGTAGTAATTAGATTCAAATAAAAGGGTCGATAGTGGTCATGCAAACGTATCTCTGAGACCCCACCTTCAGAGGTAGAAAGGTGGCAGAGATGATTGTGAGCAGCTTGACCAAATAATGCTGTTTTGTGGTTGGTCCACGGTCTAAGACGTCGGACCAACATTGGCTCAGTGTCTCTTGTTAGCTGAGTTACTTGTGTGAACAAGGCTAGAGGATGGCACAGTTATTCTATGTTTTACTCGGAGAAGTCTGCCAGTGCGCATGCGCAGAATTTAAACATAGAGACAGCCAGAGACGAAGAGCGAGAGAGCTCTGGGAGAGATGCGCGAACCACCATAGAGTAAGGACGGACTATTGTCTGTGAGCATGTTATAACCATGATGTAAGTGTATTAATAAAGAGGTGAGAATATGATCCTGACCATGAGACCCAGCACAAGAGTTTGTTGTCAACAAGCCCGTTATAAAATCCAACGATGTTGGTGAGTCTGGAATGCGTTAGATTGTTAATGCCGTGGACTTTTAATTGGACTCGCAGTCTTAGGATTTTTCAAGGTGATATGTTACGGCCAGCACTGGTGCGGACGTGATCACACCCTGTGACCCACCTGTGCCCACTGATCCTTGTGACGCCGCTGACCAACGTCCTGTTACGATCGCCGACTTGACATTGGATCCTGAAAAGGTGGTCATTCATCTTGGAACGAACGATGTTACCAAAAGCAACAAACGCGTGGCACCTGTTGCTATCAGCTTTCAAAAAACATTAACTGAGCTGAAAGAAAGATTCCCCACATCTACACTGGTTCTTTGCTCCATACCACCTCGCAGGGGAACCAAGACAGTTAGCGCAAAAGACACAACTACCATAAACCAGGTGTCCTTGACAGTGAACAGTATTATTAAAGAACAATGTGACCAGAGTGATGGTAAGATGATGTACGTGGATAATTGGTACAAATTCTATGGCAGCAAAGGAGGTGTACTACATAGATTATATGCCAATGACGGCAGTGGAGTACACTTGAACAAAGAAGGGAAGGCGTTAGTAATGAACAATATCATGAAAATAGTAGAGAGTGAAACATCAACAAAGAAACGAAAGCAAGCCTGCCTGCCAGACACACCACTCTCTGCAGAAAAAAATGCTAAAGGAGCTAGACTGGATCAAGACTCGCCTACTATGATTCATGACTCCCAAGTGGCCACAACAAGTCATGAATAGGACAGATGCCAGGGAGGCCTCAATACAACAACGAGACACTCTGATCATTACCTTGGTGATGTCAAGGTTCTATCACTTAATGTATGTGGCCTTAAAAAGAGACTTAAATGTAAATAATTCACTCAATACATTAACGAATTTGATCTAATATGCCTTACCGAAACAAAGCTTGAATATTTTGAAAATAGTACAGTGCCAAATTTTGTAGGTTATTTCAATAATCGTAGAGCAGGGGGCGCTGCTATATTTATCAAACAAAACTTAGCTGATCATCTAGAAAGTGTTAGCACTGAAATTCCTGACACTTTGGTAGCAGAATTCAGGAAGACTTTTTCAGACAATCCGCTTCTGATGATAGTTACTTATATCCCACCACATAACTCTCCTCATGCAGATATCACGAGGTTTGATGTACTTGAAAACACCATTAATGAATGGTTAACAGATAATGTGAACGGCAATGTTTGTATCGTAGGAGATTTTAATGCCCGTACAGGAACATTAAATGACACATTAGGTGTACCAGACTATGCTGACTCATTTTTAGATGGACCTGACACTGATGTTGTATATAGCAACACCACAAACACCCGGGCGAATGGTGATAAAACTGTAAATAAGTTTGGTTCGAGATTGATTGAACTGTGTAAAAGTTTGAATATGTATATAGCAAATGGACGATGTGGTAATGACAAAGACGTGGGTAGCCCTACCTCAAAGGGTATAAGTACTGTCGATTATGTTGTTGTAACAGAAAGCCTACTCAACAAAATTGTACATTTTTTAATAGAACCATTTGATCCCATGTTTTCTGATATACACTCGCCGGTAGCATTTACATTGTATATACGTAGACAAAACACAGACAGTAGTGATAATGAAGAGATAAGGAGTGAAGAATATACAAATAAACGTCATTTTTCAAGACCGAAATGAAAAAATGAATTTAAAAATAAAATGTCAGAAAATCTCCTTAATAGCGATCTAGTTGATATACTTAATGACATAGAGATTATGCAACAAAATAACAAAGATGTTACACAAGTGGAAATTGATGATGTTGTGGAGAAGATTTGTGATACATTAAAAAATGCGGCTACCTCAGCAGGTGTTAAACAAATAAATTCTTCTCTGCCACCAAGGTCAAAGAAGCCTAATCGAACACATACAGACCAGCCATGGTATAATGAAAATTGTGAAAAATCACGTAAAATTTACTTCAATTTCCGAAACAAATATCGTAAATTGCGTAGTTCTGGGAATTTATCACTCCTTAAAATAGCTAGTAAATCCTACAAAAAAGATATTGATAAAGCTTTTTCAGATTACCATAAGAAAATGATAACAAAAATTCGCAATTTAAAATCCAGTGATCCAAAGAGCTATTGGCAAATAATCAGTAAAGATTCAAAAAGTCACGCGAAAATCAATAACATTAGTTTGGAGGTATTTGCTGAGTATTTTGCCGCATTAAATAAACAGGATAACGAAGAAAATGTTTTTGAAATTCCAGGAATTCTTGATGAATACAATAATGAAATAAATTTACCATTCAGCGAAGAAGAAATATCCAGCGCTATTTCGAGATTAAAATTAAATAAAGCAGGAGGAAGTGATTTTATTCTAAACGAATATTTGAAATTTTCACCAGAAAATATGATTTTACTGTATACAAAGTTATTTAATTTAATTCTAACGACAGGAAAAACATCACAATCATGGAGTATAGGTGTCATTAAACCACTTTTTAAATCAAAAGGAAATGTATCTGACCCTGACAACTATAGAGGAATTACCCTCCTTAGTTGCTTTGGAAAGTTATTCACCAATGTAATAAACTGTAGACTTACCGATTTTTTAAATACATTCAATGCCATAGGTACAGAGCAAGCAGGCTTTAAAGCAGGTCATTCCACAGTTGACCATATGTTTGTGCTTAAATCATTAGTTGATATATATTTAAGTAGAAACAGGCGTTTATATTGTTGTTTTGTTGACTACAGGAAAGCCTTTGATACTGTGAATAGGTCTAAACTGTGGTCAAAGATACTGTCTCTCAACATAAATGGCAAATTGTTTAATGTTGTACATAATATTTACAGTCAAGCTAAATCATGTGTATGTATAAATAGTACATTATCAAACCTTTTTCCCTGCTCGGTCGGAGTGCGTCAAGGTGAAAATCTTTCTCCACTGTTATTTTCCATATACCTCTCTGATCTGAGCAGTTACCTAGCAGAGCGGTGCGAAGGTCTTACCACTCTGGAAAATTTAGCTTCTACTGTTGATGATGATACACTACAGAAATTTATGAAATTATTTGTGCTGTTATATGCAGACGATACCGTTATATTATCTGAAACACCAGATAAATTACAAATTGGTTTGGACAACTTGTACAGATATAGCGACTTATGGGACTTAAGAATAAATCGAGAGAAAACAAAAATTCTAGTATTCTCTAAAGGTAAAATTAGAAGAATACCAGATTTTACGCTGGCTGGAGAAAAGCTTGACGTCACTTTTAACTATAAATATCTTGGGTTATTCTTTAATTATAATGGTAAATTTAATGTAGCAAAACAGGATTTATATGATTGTGCAAACCGTGCTATGTTTGCCCTTTTACGTAAGGTGAAGAAATTATTTTTACCTATTGATATTCAATTGCAATTATTTGATGTATTGGTGGCCCCCGTGCTACTATATGGCTGCGAAGTTTGGGGGCATGAAAGTTGCCCAAAACTCGAACAGTTGCAATTACGTTTTTGTAAATACATTTTAGCGGTTGGTAAAATAACATTTAATTATATGGTGTATGGAGAGTTAGGAGTATTTCCTTTAAACATTAAAATCAAAATCAGAGCTGTTACGTACTGGGCAAGGTTACTAAATACTGATTATAACAAGTTATCATCTAACATATATAAATTATTGCATCATCTAGCGATTAAAAACTCTTATGTATCACCATGGATATTGTACATACGTGGGATTTTAAATGATTGTGGATTTCCTTATTTGTGGCTTAACCAAGATCTAAACTGCAGTGTAGATTGGTTTAAATCTGTTATTTCCAATCGGTTAAAAGACCAGTTTATTCAGTTATGGAATGAAACTATTAATCGGAGTGGAAAATGTATTAATTACAGAATGTTCAAATCCGAATTCAAGTTAAAAAATTATCTTATCAATTTACCATTTCCAAGCAGGAAATTATTAGCTAAATTTCGCTGCCGTAATCACAAACTGCCTATTGAAAAAGATTGTCATCTTGGTCTTCCACGAGAACAGCGATTATGTAAAAAATGTGACTTGAGTGAAATTGGCAACGAATTTCATTACCTATTTAGATGTAATTATTTTGTAAAAGAGAGAAGGAAATATATTAAATGTAAATATTTTAATTTTCCTTCAACATTAAAGTTTGAAGAGCTTATGTGTAAGCAAGACATGCCTAGTATGCTTAACTTGTGTAGATTTATTAAATTTATTATGTGTGTGTAACATTGCTGTTCTATTACAATTATATAATATTATGTTATGTTATTTTATGTTATAATTATTGTATTGTATTGTATTTACCTGGCATCTGCATGTCTCTTAAATGAGACAATCAGAATAAATTCACTTGTTCACTTGTTCACTTGGCGGACAACGACCAGCAGTTGTTCGGGTCAGGTAAGACCCTTGATGTGCTGCTCGGGGTAGAACACGCACCTGACAGGACCACTGTTTCTGCCCCCAAGTAATGAGTCACCTTCTTATGAATTGACCCTCGCACTATACTAACTGTAAAGGCATCAACGAAGCAAGCGGTTCATATCACTTAATTTCTCTCTGAAGCCACCAGGAAAAAGAGACACACCAGAAGGAAACAGTTTGTGCTGGGGCCGCGCTCGGGTGACAGCGAGCTGGTCATCACCAGCGATGATGACCACCCCTACTCGGGTATTACCATAAGGAGTGGGGTGCGGCGAATGATCGGATTATGGCCCACCTACTGCATACGGGCCAACTTCTGCCCCAGCATATAAATTATTATATTGCCTACACTGTTCAAATCTATGAATTCGCACAGAAATTTGCCTGGGAAGGAATTGTGTAATTTGATTTTCTGTACCGAGAGCGACAGGCCGAACACTGTTTCCACTGGGCTAGCAATACCAGCAGCATGGAGCTGGGCCTACTGCACGCAAAGCGTCAGTTGGGCTATCAAGGATCTGATCAACGTCAGCATGTGTACCGTGGCTCAGATGGCAGTCAGCAGCAGCGACGACCCACCAGTTCACGTCAGCCACGTCAACCGACTCGAACCAGACGCAGTGAACCATGCCGGCTATTCATTAAGAACAACGGTCAATGTCCATACGGCGAACAGTGCATATATCGCTACCCAACTGAGCTTACTTCAGAGGTTCCAAAAAACTAGTAAGCCCGCTCGTGAGTGACAGCCAGAGACGCGGTTGTCTTAACCTGGATGCGTGAAGAAGAGCTTGATAATTCCCAGTATAAAATTGTCAATAAAAAACCTGCTAAAATCTCTGGGTGCTATCCCTAAAAAATGTTCGAGCTAAATTAGATTTATCCACGATGCGTCACGACCAGCGGGCCAATCTTTAAATGATTTACCTGTGCCTGAATCCTTTAAATATCAGTCCATACAAGACGCTGTAGATTGTATAAATGAGGGTTGCTTCTTATCAAAAGTTGATTTGTTGTTCGCACCCACCCTTCGAATTGGGACTATACTGGTCCGAAATGGACCTTTAAAGGTGAACGTGAACCTACGTACATGGTAGATGCTAGGCTCCCGTTTGGTGCATCTGAATCCCCGCTTATTTTTACTGAATTTTCTCAGGCTGTACCCCGTATAATGGCAGAAAAGGGGGTTTCCAAATATTGTTGTTCACATTGATGATTTTCTGATTGTTGAAAGTAGTTATAAGCGATGTAAGAAGGTCATGACCACATTAATGCAGGTACTTCGCCAGTTGGGTTTCAGAATAAATTATAATAAAGTTATTGAACCTACACAAAGACTAATTTTTCTAGGTGTTACTTTAACTAGCAATACGATGCTACTATCACTACCCCAAGCTAAGTGTAATGAGCTTAAAGCCCTCATACATAAATTTATGACAAATGTACGTGTGACTAAGAAACAACTGTGTTCTCTGGCGGGTAAACTCTCTTGGGCATCTGTGTGTATCTATGGTGGACGCTATCATCTACGACGTATATTTGACAGGATTAACACGCTGGCCTTTATCATCACCGCACACGCATCACTAAGGAGGTACGTGCTGATATTGACTGGTGGGCTCGCTACATGGACCGCTATAATAATTGTGTCCCCATGGTGGATCTCCGCCCGGCATCCCCAGTCTCTATTGACTCGTGTCAGGAAGCAGGTGGTGCATATTACCTTGGTGATGCCGTGTACACTCCTTGGCATTTATACGGCAATCAGGTACATAATCTGTCTATCAACTATAAAGAGGCCATTGCCTTGGAGCCGGCGGTACAGGCTTGGGCACCTTATTGGACTAACAAGAATATCTACGTTCACTCGGACAACCAAACAGCAGTGGCGCTGATTAATCGTCGGTCCTGCAGACACCCGATTGTGATGGCATCTTTTCGACAGATATTTTGGCTCTCTGTCCAGTTCAATTTCAGGTTAGAGGCCGTGTAATACCCGGGACAACGCAACATGTTGGCGGATTGTGTATCACGTCTTCATGAACCGGATGGTTTCCAACGTCTTTTAAAATGTACTATGCAAACGAATCATTTTAACCACACTATGAATTTGTGATTTGTGTGTTTTTAGAGTCCACGGTGGGTTGTGCTCTATTGCATTCTTTAGACAAAGAAGTTTTGCAATTTTTGAATCAAACTTACGCCGCTTCAACTCAAAAGGCTTACTGCACACATAGAAAATCGTACTAGGCCTTTTGTTGTGCTGTTGGATTACCCCCTGTCCCAGCTACTTCAGACATTTTGTGCAGATATGCCGCCTTGCTGGCCCTCTCACTCAAATTCTCTTCCGTCAAGCAGTATATGAACATTACAATAATACTTCATCTAGAATGGGGGCTACCCAACCCCTTGCTCTCCAATTTTCAATTGGATTGTGTGATGCGTGGGATTAAACGTGTCATAGGCGTTACTCAATCGCGCAAACTACCTTTTACTGCAGAGGATTCTTCATAGATAGGATTTAAAAAGTATACCTGACAGTGTGCTGTGGGGAGCTATTTTGTTAGCTTGCTTCGGTTTACTGCGCAGGAGTAATGTTTTGTGTTCACCAGCCACTTTCAATCCCAGTACTTCGTTGTGCAGGAGAGATGTTGTATTTTATGAGTGGGGAATATTAGTTTTAATACGTCATACAAAAACTATTCAACACCGTGAATACTGCTTGAAGATCCCACTGCCCAGGATGCCCGGCTATCGCTTATGCCCGGTACAAGCTATCTACCACGCTTTTCACTTGACCTCGCTAGCTCCGGCGGACGGTCTGGCGTTTGTAATACCAGTGAAAAACTGCTTCAAACCTTTAGCACTTGCATTGTTTGTGACACAATTACGGCGGTTATTGTTTTACACTGAGGTATCAGTGAGTGTCGCAGTCACCCACTGAGCTTTTGTGTGGCATTTACACATATCCAACACCAGGGGTCTCTGTCGTCTGTTACGTCACCGTCTGCCAACCAGCAGCCAGCAATTCATAAATCAGGCACCAGCGGTGAGGTAGATCGTGATTGGCCAGTTGTGTTTAGATGCACACCTGCCCATTCGCTGCCAACACATGAGAATTTGTGCACGCAGTGGTCGTCATACAAACCTGAGGGTATCCATGAGTGTTCCACTTTCAATTTTATATTTATTGATAATTAATTTAATGGAGTTTTTAAAAGTATGAGCTAAGCACCTAGATGCGACAGAACAGAGAGTGGCTGTGAAATCTCTGTCCCCTTGTGGTTAATATTAGCTGATCGGGGGAAGATGACCAGTGTCTGAAGTAGAGATAGAGACACTGGTGACACAAGTGAATTACTGCTTCAGTGTGGAGAAAACCCGTCTGTTTATGCCGGACACAGTTTGCGTAGAGGTGAAGCTACTTGGGCCTACAACGCAGGTGTACCGGTTGATACCATCCGCATCTTAGTTGAATTAATTTACTTTCCCTATTTCATTTGTTTTACTACTATATACTGGATGTTTGGACAATATCAAAGTTTACTTGTATTCGCGCGCTTGTGCTCATATGGAGCTTTTAGTAATAGATTGATAGTTTTAGTGAAGCTCTTATTCACCTACTATGTGTCTTGTGTTTTTAAGTGATATTTATTTTAAATATAATTTAAAAATTAAAGACTATTTCTGCAGTGATAAACATTGAATTGAATTTTCCAAAGTTTGTTTTGGCTAGCTGTGTGTGGCTTGTGTTTGCTGGGGACTGACCAGTTGCGGCTGTACAAACGTGTCTGTACAAGGTGTACACATTTGATCACGCTGTCACGCTTGTGAACAAACTCTATGAGACAATCCAGCAAAGACAGATCTCGGAAGTTTGACGGCAGATCTCAGTCACGATTTAGTTCGGGCTACGAGCGGGTGCACTTTGAACCCCACCCACCCACAACCACATTAATTCGGATTGTTATTAATATTGAATTGTTTTATGTGGACAATATTAAAGTTTACTTGCATTCGCGCGCGCAGCGCTTGTGCTCATATGAAGCTTTTAGTAATAGATTGATAGTTTTAGTAAAGCTCTTATTCACCTACTATGCGTCTTGTGTTTTTAAATAACAATGATCACGTATTGAGCCCTTCTAGACAGAGGTATGGACGCCACAGTTGACGATAGCTGTGAGGATGCAAACATGTACTATATGGAATGATGGCTGGCAACGAGACTTATATTTATATAATAAATGCAAATATTTTGTTGTTTTCTTGATATAAGTTTATATAGCGCACATCCCGATGCTAATATGGTGTATTAATAAGGTTATACGTACCATTAATGTCGTTACAAAACAAATAAGATTATAATTTCGCATTTTTATGTCGAAATATTGATAATTTGTTAATTATTAAGGTCATTTCATGTTCGAATATAAGTGCATGTATTTTTCTTAAAATAAATTTTATGTTCGAATAGAATTGCATGCACCTGTTTTCGAAAACCAAGTGCATCTTCAAATATAAGTGCATGCACGTTTATGCGCGGGGATACGGTAATCAGAACTGTGAAAAATAAACTGTGCAAAAGGACCAATATACAATCATGGTACACTTCTTAGGTTAACTAAATTACTGCTCATTTGCTTTTGTTAATAAATTCCTGCATAGTCACCACTAGGATCGATGCTATAGTTTACGACGCAAATCGGTAACATTCTTTTTGGTGTGACATGTTGCCGCCGTAGAACCAGATTTTCTAAAAGCTGTCACGATGGCCGCGTTTTAAGCAATCACGGAGAGTCTTTGTGATGTGTGGGGATTAATGTCGTTCGGTAAAATCAGGCTCCTGTTTCGTTATCTGCCAGAAAGCCGGCAGCGATGACGTCACACTACAAGTAGAGTGAGTAAATATTTGTTTCAGGTCCCTTTCTGCACAATAATGGCAATATCGCGACAGAATGAAGTCCAATGCCGGGTCTATGCCCTACTCTTATCGAATGACAGTTTAAAGCACTGTATGTGCGCAACTGCAATGACAAACATTCGACCCGGCTGGGATTCGAACACAGTACCCAGTTTTGAGCAACAACCGGATCGAATGAGCCATCAGGGACTGCTAGATCGCCATGGAGATCACTGGGCAGAGTCTACCATGGTATTAGAGATATATATAAGGTGGCAATTCAGGATATGCTTCAGGGATGAATATGTTCACAAATCAGTACTATCCAATTTTAATAATTAGCTGGATGTATTGGTTACTGAACACTACCCAATAGAGACAACAGTGAGCTGATATGGATACTTTTGAAATAAATTGTACAATCGAAATGTAAAACTAGCACCATTCAAACCACATACACTTATCCTGAGATTGTAAAGATATCATACATATTTTCGTGAAACAAATCATAAAATCGTAAAACATCAACTTCTTAATGGCTGAAGATGTCAATTGGTATTACATGTTATGTGAGAATATTGTAGTGAGATTAATTCAGAAAAAAAACGCTTACAGAGTCGATTTTTGCTACTTTTTATAATAATATGTAGCTATTCTATCTGTGGTTTTGGCGCGGAAAACATATATTTTGTATAATAAGTATATAAAAAATATCTTCTACACTTTAACTTGAAATCAAGTGTATATAACATTTTATCCTGGATGTCAAAAATAGTAAGGGTGCCGGTCTTCTGCATTTCACATCATAATGTACACAATTTTACTAAAAATTGCAAATTTGTACAATATTACTTTATATATTTGCATATATTATAAACCTTAATAAATAAAAAATAATGAAAAAAATGCTGGTGATACCAATATGAATAACTTATTCAAATATGTAAATGTATCGGATGGAATCAGTTACATTTCTATTGAAAATAAATATTTGTCAATGGACAATTTTCTTCAAATATCTCAAAACCAACTGTCTACAAGACAGGATAAAAGTAGTAAAATTACTAATTATAACATTTGTACCTCGTCACCAACCTCACTTTCATCAATTCTTGACGAATTACTTTTATCTGCCCAAACAGCTTGTTCACATCGTAGAGCAAGGCAGACTTGCTGGCATATACAGCTGCATCGAGTCATGCAAATTAAATATAGCCTACTTTGAATTTATTTTTTCAAAAGCCAGTAGGCGTCGCGTTTTAGAAAATACTTTTGGAATTACCTAAATGACAACCGTTTTTATTATACATAAACTTATGTTACTATCACCTAAACTGCTACAGTGTATTTGAAGTCCAGATGGAGTGATCTTAGTTTTTTTCGGAATAATGCAAGTATAATTATATCAGAATGACCAGTTCTCTGAGCTCTCATATAATTTTAGTCCACTGATAATTGTGTTGGCAAAAACTAAGACTGAACATTTACACTGTTTCCGGGCTGGGTGGAGTTTAAATAGATGACATGACACACATAGTCCGCCCAGTAATAATATGAATAATTATATCAAAATATAGTATAGCCTATCTTACAGAAGTCAGTTGCACTGGCCAATATTAAAGTGGTACCGGGCCATCGTATGGTGTTTGCATATCTATACACGAGCTACTTAAATTAGTCCGTATTGAAACCGTGTCAATGCGTGACTTCCACTAGGAGCTAAACCGTGTATAAAAGTGGGTGGTACAAAATCAAAATATATATCCAGCCTGGACATTAGGCCTATCTTACTTCTGGGTTTAATGACCTTCATTAGTGCTCTTCTGTGAAACGCAATGACCCACCGGAAACCGTAGTGAATGGCAACTCGGCAAAAACAATGCTATTTAAGGTCCTCCCCCCCTATACTCCATGGTATTAGTTAGCTCGGTATAAACAAAAGACGTCAAAGTCATTTAGTTTCACAAAATATATGGATAGTGGTTGATGAGCTAGTCACATTTTGCTAGCGTCCCTGTCTTTAGGTAATATATGATTCAATTCACTATCCACAGCAGGTTTTATGCTCACATTTTGGACTGAAATGACGACCCTGTAATTTATGAAAACCACATTGAAATCGATTTCGATTGTAGAATTTAGAATAGCTATTACTTGTCATCATGGTATGCAATATTTACACGGGCGAAGCTAAGATCCCCAGCTGGTAGCATCAAAAGTCTCGTCGACGTCAATAATTCAAGCTAATTAATAGTGGTCTCTACAGCAATATTACAGTCTCGTAGAGCAAAGTAGAGCAAAGTATAATTAATAATGAGAAGCTGAGGCCACCCGCATTACAATTTCGATAACGCACATCTCTTATAAATAATTAATGGAAATGAATTATTTTTGATCTGCATTTTAATTTGCATTTATTGATTATTTAGGCTATTTTAAAATACACTCAATTCACAGCCACTATCAGAGTTATTGAGACGAAGAACATAGGCCTAAGTCGTGTTTGACTTTTCAGGATGGGATGGCTCAGTTTTAGTCTGGTGTGTGTAACACTAATGTTCATATGGGGATTCTTACGAAACAGAATAACAAATAGGCGATTTGCCACTCCCTTGACATAATGTAATAAACCCAAAATGTCTTTTACAGCAATGTTTTTTATGGGAATATTATCTATATGATCCAACAAGCCAGAAAACGCCGGATGCTAAATGTTATATTTTGAGCATTTTTTTAATTAGCATAATTATCACATTTAATGAGGTAAATTAGATACCCCAATCAACACAAACGCACAAATTCTGGTTAACTTTGCTTTTGTTCAAGCATAGGCCTGATACAAATGTCAAACATACCATCAACATTTTTCAAAAATACAATATGGCTGACATGGGCCATTTTGCATTTGCATATTTAATAAGTATATTTGCCACTCACATAGACATAATGTGTTAAACCCAAAATGTTACCTTATTTTACTGCAAGGTTTCTTGATTAAAAAATAGTTTTAGATGATCCAGGGAATCAGAAAATAGTGGATGGTAATTTTAAATGTTTAGCAAGCTTCTAATTAACATAATCAGCATATTTAATGAGGTAAATTAAGGAATCGCCTATATCAAAAGGGTAGATGTCTAATTAACACTAACTCTCAAATTCTGGTTATCTTGGCATTGTGCAAGCATAATAACAATACCAAGCATAATATCATTTTTTTCAAAAATACCAAATGGCTGATATCCGCCATTTTAAATATATGCATATGTAATTAGGTCATTTTATAACTAATATCATAATATTGATGAACTATGTTAACTTAAGGTTAACTTGTCTACATAATTACTATAATGAATAGGCCTACGCTTAGTATATTGAAATGAATGAATGCATGAATGAATTAAATCTTATATAGCGCATGTATCCAGTCGGCGGCTGTTCAGAGCGCTGAACATCGGGAGTAACTTAGCAAGGCCTGTTATCACTCAAATTCCAACTCAGTCTCCTGAGAGATATACAGCTGAGCTGCCATTGAGGCGCATCAAGCTATTTTCATTCCAAGCAAATTCGCCTTATGTGCCAAGTACTCACACATTGTGGATTTTCTGGGGTCTCGCTGGATGGAAACTGCGCCTACGTCCATTGAGGTTCTTTTACGTCCAACTCTAGGTCAGTCAGACAAGCCATCTGATTTACGTGGTTCTCTGAGCCCCACGAGTGTATGTATACAGCACCTGGCAGTCACCAGGCGGTCACCCATCCAATTATGAACCCGGCGTGACGTTGCCTAACTTCAGTGATAGAGCGAATCACGATGAGCGAACGCCGTATTCCGTATATTTATATACGCATATATATATATATATATATATATAACTGATACAATGCTTTTAACAAAAAATCAAAATGGCCGCCAAAAAAATATCGATTTTTTTGTAAAATAAGCTAAGTCGCGGATAGTGCCACAAATCAACATGGACATACTTCTGTTTTGACAGAAATTACATGAGCAAACTATATATACAGCTCATTGATGTAGTATGGTAGGGCTACCATTATTTAAGAAAAATCGCACAGTCATCATGTCCAACTGAAATATTCAATCAAACTGCTATGCGTAGGCTCACATCAAATTATATGAGAAATACAAAATGTTTTTACGAGATTTACCCCAGAGATTTTAAGGCCCAAGTTTGGCCAATTTGGTTGAATAGTTCACTCAATGATGAGAGTGGTATAATATGCATACGGCATCGTTGGGTAGGCAAGATGGGCTCACCTCAGCACAAGTCACCACATCATGCCCGAGCCTTTAGGCGAGGGCGTGATGTGGCTGAGATGCAGTATATATAATCTCGTACGAATATCTATATGAAATGGTGAAATCAAACTGAGCAGTGAAGAGTATACGAGAGAGTGCGAAATGGGCTGATCTCACCATATTGATCTGATCTCGTAGTGAAAGAAAAAATAGCATGAGTGCGAGAATCACTCCTGTGCGTCATACACACAGACCCAGTGTAGTCGTTTCAGCGTACCCCCTTTCAACAAACTGGGGGGTACGTTGAAACTAGTTTCAGCTTACCCCCCGGTACGCTGAAACCAAAAAAGACCTGTTTCAAATTACCTGCACTAGTTTCAGATTACCCCCGGGGGTACGTTGAAAATAGTTTCAGCGTACCGGGGGTACGTTAAAACTAGGTTCATCGTACCGGGGGGTGCGTTGAAACTAGTTTCAAAGTACGCCCCCGGGTATTTTTTGAAATTGAACAAATCTGCTTATACAACACACCAAATATGATTATTGCTAGCCTTGAAAAGTACTGTTAGATCGTTAAAAAAGTTGGGTCGCCACGATTCGCTGGGTAGGCCTACACAATGAAACCACATACGCAACATGGTCAACGTCCAAACAAGGTCAGGGTCTAACCCTTTAACCGCGAAAATGTTGAATTGTAATTTCCTCCCACTCAGTGTTGTGTCTCGCTGATACGATCCACAATTTTAAACGAATGCAAATTATTCAGATTTGACAAAATGGAGGTCAACGATTTTGTAAAATATTGTTTGATGTCCTTAACATGTTCGTTCAAAAGCTGTATTTAACCCTTTAACCACCTAATTATTCAAGCTGGATTTTCACCCACTTGAAGTTGTGTCTCGCTGACGCGCTCCACAACTTCAAGTGAGTGAAAATTATTCAGATTTGACAAAATAGATGTCAACTCTTTTCAAATATTGCTGATTGATGTCACATTTTAGGTGGTACTTAATGTGCTAATAAAAAATGAAAACCCGAATATATGCGGCACCGGCGGTTAAAGGGTTAATGTAATAATAAACTAACAAACTAATATTATCGAGATCGGCGGTTAAGGGGTTAACTTTGCAGTTTTGCGTTATATTTTTTATGCGCCGGCTATTTGGTTTCATGTAATATGTGACTGGTGGTGTGTAGGCCCCATGCTGCAAGCATGCGAGCAAGGTATATGATAGGCCCCTATGTGAGTATGTATTCTTATTTCATCACTGGCTGGCAATAATTACAAAATGTATATATAGGCCTACGAAAATAGACAGTCGGCACCAGTCTTGAAAACAAACGCAGATACGTGGTCAACGTTACATCAGCAATAGGTAAATAGATAGTAATAAAGACAACTATGAAAAAACAGCGCGATACTATTTTTTCGTTAGTTTCAATAGAGATCATAAAGGTAAAGGTAAAGGTGCAGGTTTATAGTCTGATATCAAGTCTGAAGACCTATCATCCGACTTTACATCTTACCCCTGGTCACTGGATCTGCTCATTCGTGTGCCATTTCAACTCCACAGAGAGCATACAGTCCTGCAGCCGTTTCGGCGCATTGAACTTATCGTACACATTGCCATCTCTGTCCTGCTCATTTTCACCTGAGTCAAGTGAAGCATTTGAGGGTGAAGTGCCTTGCCCAAGGACACACCATCTTTACAATGTCCCAAGATTGAGAGGGGAGAAACATTATATTTCTCTGAAAATTCTGCACCACGTGGGATTCGAAACCGCACGCCAGACAGCGACAGCGGCAGAGCGCCACGCTCTAACCGTTGCGCCATGTCCCTCTCAAAGGTAAAGGTGCAGGTTTATAGTCTGATATCAAGTCTGAGGACCTATCAACCGACTTTACATCTTACCCCCTGGTCACTGGGCCTGTTCATTCGTGTGCCATTTCAACTCCACGGAGATTATACAGTCCTGCAGCCATTTCGGCGCATTGAACTTATCGTACACATTGCCATCTCTGTCCTACCAGGTACTTATTTTCACCTGAGTCAAGTGAAGCATTTGAGGGTGAAGTGCCTTGTCTAAGGACACAACATCTTCACAATGTCCCAAGATTGAGAGGGGAGAAACATGATATTTCTCTGAAAATTCTGCACCAAGCGGGATTCGAAACCGCACGGCAGGCAGCGACATCGGCATAGCACCACGCTCTAACCATTGCGCCATGTCCCTCTCTAATCATAAGGTTATAGAGGAATTTTTTTATCTTGTTTCCATAGAAATCCAAGGGTTATATAGAGATTAAAGTGTTTCAAGACCTCGGGCAAACATTTTTTTTATCTAGTTAGTTGACATAGAGGGTTATAAATGCTGACATATTGTTTTGATTAGTGACCCTAGAGATCAAAGGGTTATAATTATGGAGATTAAAGTGTCCCAACAAAATGTCCTAATGCCATGTGATGAAAATATAAAATGTAATAATTGTTATCATTGAAAGTAAACCGGTCAAAATGAAGGGGGGTAATTTGAAACTAGAGGGGATAGCTTGAAACTAGTTTCAGATTACCCCCGGGGGTAACCTGAACAGGGGAGTAATCTGAAAATGTTACACCGGCTTCATCCAGATTACCAAATTTAAGATGGGTGGCTATTAGAAAGACAGAATACCTGCCAATATGTCATGAACAAACAAGGAAATCTGCATAGCTGTTCAATATGGTCGCTAAATGATTTTCCCTACCTATAAATCATATTGCAGGCTGGAGTAGACATGCATGCAATACTAGAGTCTCGGGCACCCCTACCTATATTATTAGGCTAGGCCTATTTAGGACTTGTGAAAATTGAAGCTGCTTTCTCGGCTTCACCGCAAAAAACTAATCCTCACAATTCTGGTATCAAACGCTTATTGTTATATTGTTTCATCACACAAAGAGAGGAATTTAATTGTTATTCTCTTTACATATGACCGGTATTGCTTGATTTATTCCAAACTTCAAGTAAAAGCAGTAGTACAAGTGTTAATTACGTGTACTATGGCGCACATTTTATTCGGAATCTACATATTTTCTAATGCATAAGCAAAATGCAAATTGGTCAGTCAGCTTATCGGAAGTTTCACACAACTGAGGAGTCAGTTTTGCTGAAATTTGAAAATATAATATCGCCATTTATTTAGACTAAGTCCGAGTCACTGCCTTGACGTTCCTCAACCTGGCGGGTCGGTATGGTGTCTCTTATGTGGCTAACGATTCGTCCTATCTGGGAGACACGTGTCAAAAAGTAAAAATTTAAGACAAATTGTCTTCTGCTTCTAATCCTTTTACATTGCTACCACAAATGTCTGCACTGGTCTCTTCGCTGTTGTTCACTCTCTGCACTTCTCAACTTAGTTATATTACTTGCGGACATTGTTTGAGTCACCATCTCTATGCAGATTATACTCAATTTACATCTCTGAACATGATACACACTCTTTGGTGGAACTACACAGGTGTGTCATGAGTGTCTTTGAGTGGAGGACTTAAACCAAGCTAAAACTCAATCCAAGTAAAACCGAATTCTAATTCTAATTTGAATTCTAATTGGATGTGAATTTCAAAGACAAAAGTTTTAGCCATATTTCCATCTTCCAATTATTGATACCCAAATAGACCCAACAGAGTCGGCGAAGAGACCTGAGTCCTATTTGACCTGAATCATCAAAATAATACCATAAACGTATACTTCAGTCAAAATCACATCAAAAGATGTAATAGCCTACACTTGTTCTTACTTATATTTACTAAAAAATCATATTTCGGCAAATTTGAACTTCAAATTGAAATTTTGACCTTGTGAATGCCCTTGAATCATGAAAATCAGAAAACTTATTTTCTAGTAAAAATCACATAAAGATGACGTATTAAACTTGTTCCTGTGTGTATTTCCTAAAGAAAAATTATTGCCATTTTGAACTTCAAATTGACCTTTTCACCTTGAAAATGAACGAGAAAGTATGAGCTTTTAATTGATGTAAAGAAATGCTTTATAACAAACACTACAGGGTTTGATACTCTGTGCATGCTCTACCGGACTACAGCGCATGCTTATGGTCCCTCAGGAACATTTCTTAATTTTCTAGCAAGATTAAGAAGGGTGTCGTGGCAGCTATATCCTACCTTAGAGGCGGACAAGGTTTGGTCATTTTTTTTTTCAAAATACTCGCCAGGATGTATGCAGAAGCTTCTCATATACCTTTGATATACAGGGCAAATTTCATACAGGCCTGTAATTTTCTTTGCTTAACTGGTAACCCTTTTTTAACATAATTGTATTGTCATAATCTGCTCTTGGATATTCTAGCACCATAGTGAAACTAATTGTCAAAAGGTGTGTCTGGTAAGCTGGGTGGCGTGTATGCTGCAGCATAAGCCCACTTTGCTTTGCTAAATGATATATCCAGAATAATAGATTTACATATTTGGGTCTTCTACGTACAGCCAATTCAGATATGGTGTATATGATGATGCCATCACCATTTCTATTCCTGTCCTTTCTGAAGATGTTATATCCTGGATGTCTGAACTATGCATCAGGGAAGAACATGCCAATTGGCGGCTTCTGGAAAAGTAAATATGTCGACTAGTTTTTAATAAATATACTTGCAATGTCAATATATTTACATTTGTAGCTATCTAGATGTGATAAAACTTGATATTTTCCTGCATTGGTCTTGATACATTTTATTTCACTGAACAAATTCTGTCCCCGAAGTGCTGGTATGCCAGCTTTGGTGGTAATTTTATTTTCTATTTTATTTTTTTATTACATTCTAAGAATGAGAAACGGACCTGTCCTTGGTTTGTGGAGATATATCTATATAGCAGTTTTCTGGATAGCTTAGTTGTGTCAACTAGTGTCGCCACGTCTGATATACACAAAAGGTGGTGTGATACCTCTTGTGGTTGCGAGGGCGTGGTGTCTCTCATGGAATCACAACATGGGACAATATCGCTGCATATGGATCGCCTTCTAGAATAATCGACAAAATAAAAAAATAATAAAACATGCGTGCATCTGAGGGTAGAAATTAGTGGACTTTGAGCTACAGGGTCATATTGAACATAATTATGGATTGTAACATTTTGCCAAAAATCAAAATGGCCGACATAATTCAAAATGGCAAATATTTCGTGAACGTTTTGTCGAGGATTTGAAGAGTGACATTTGAGCACATATGGTGTTGTCATATAGCGTGAAGCCCCATTTAGGGGTCTTGTCAAGTTAAACAAATTAAAAATCCGAGGAAAAAAATGCATTAGACAGACCCCAATCAACCCACCCCCTATATATCCATTTGTTTTTTAATCATATAAAAAACAACACAAATAAAAGCACACAAAAAACTTCGAGTCGGCGTTTGACTCGCTTGCCCATTTCTCAGTTTTTCTCGTTTTTTGGATGCTTTTTAAGTTGACAAGATACCCTTACACATAGACGAATTCTACGCCAAGGTACACATTTTTGCCAATTTTTCACACTCTACGAAAACTCTTTCCACGAGTACACGCAGTGTCTCGTGACAATAAAGTGAACATGGATTAAACTCATGAGACTCGTGAAAAATATAAAACGTATTTCATATTTTCGCGAGTCCCCTGAGTATTTATTTTCCGTAGCTTCCGCCAAGTATTGTTTGAAGAATACTACGTACGGTGCATACGTTAAACCCGTGCATTTTGTAAAACTCGCGGTTTTCAGGTATTAATATAATATTGTGGATATTACCTCAAGGGTAGGCTATTCGTGTAACATTCGTGAGAGTATCACGCATATTTTAACGGCAGGAGTTGGCGAAGAATACATGGTATCATCTAGGTAGCCGAGGCATATATAAAGCAGTGAACTATCACTGCTAGCGAGACTGCTTTGTGTAAGACTACATTTTGGGAACTATAGTTCTCAAATGTTTTTCAACTTGCCGAAATGTCCAAATTTACTCGTGCATTTCCGTGAAGTGTGAAAAATAGACAAAAATGTGTAACTTGGCGAAAAATTCGTCTATGTGTAAAAGGTCCTGTCAAGTTAAATAGCATCCAAAAAATCAGAGAAAAACTCAGATTATAGTGTTGTTTGAATAGGCCAAAAAAACATAGGACGACATATCTTTTCTTTCTATTTTTGTTGTAATTTTTCTCATTCGCATGTAATACAACCAGAAAAACCTGAGTGCTAATTATCAACATTTCCGTTATATTTGCTGCAGGCTCGAGCTTTACCTCATGATGTGTTAAGCTTTCACTATTTCATACATCTGGGCTTAACAAATCCTGTGTATATGAATATATATACATAGTTGTGTTTTACTCGAAAAACTTAGCGTGGCATTTACATGACTATCCATACGAATTCTACGGACAGTCCAACGTCATTGTCGTGGATTTTTCCGTGATATACATGTACGGAATTCACCCTTTCGGCGCGGGGACCGTTTTTATTTCTTTCAGAAAGAAATAAGACATTTATAATGGCCGTGGACCCATAACATAGGTATTCAAATGAAGCGGAAATAGCTGATAAGCCATTTATGTTGATTTCAAATTGGTCTCCATGGTTGAAATACGAATAATTCAGCGTTTAGACGGTTACAATAATTCGTGAAATTCGCGCGAGATGTCGGGAGAATTGTCCGAGAAGTATTAGCCACGCCTACATAATTTTCACAGAGTGTCGTGAAGATAGCCACGAGTATCAAACTACAGGTTTATCACGTGTACTCAGCTATGTGTAAAGGCCATATAACTTACAAGTCGCTCGTCAAACCTATTCTGATTAAGGTCACACTCGATTTCTATTTCCATTCAAAATAATCAAGTATGTTTTAGCCTAAAATATCACGATATGTCAAGGACACAATTCTGTGAAACGCATTGACGTCACTCGGTAAAAACAAGGATTTATAACACCCCCTCCCCCATACTTCATTGTGTTAGCCAGCTCGGTGAAAATAAAGGAGGTCAAGATCATTGAGTTTCAGAGAATGACCTGCATGTACGTGTTGTTCCTTTCATAATAAGCTTAGCTTGGCCATTTCTGCATGTCGTGTATATCTATAATGTAAACAGGTATCACCGAGATAATACCACCCACATTCCCACATGCGGTAGTAGAAATAAGGACAATGACCATAATGTGGCATATTGTTCCTAACCTAATAGCATTGACATTTGTGTTGGTCGCTCGTGTATCAATTATGTAAACTTAAACGGGACGTTTTTCCGGGTGAATGGAGTTGACCACGCTCACAACTGGCCACTGTGGACACACGAACAGTCACTTGGTAATATTAGTGCAAAACTGATAAGATGAGCTCGATTGGTTTGATTTCTATCATCTCTTCACTGTTTCTCACGGTGTCTGGTGAATGTGGAAAAGATGTGAGATGGAAGAACAGCGAGGCTTTGTCTGTATTGATGAACATCACAGAGATGCGATGTGCTGATATGAATATAACTACAGAGAAACGAGTGTGTAAAATGATGAATGTGGACGATGGTAGACATTTGTTGTGTGGAGGGAATGGGCAAGATAACACATGTAACAAGCCTATCAGCGTATGTCCTGATGGTAGCCTCAACAAGATGTGTTTCCCCTTAACATCCAGTAACTCAATTAACTACATGTGTATTTGTAAGTCAATAGGCGACAATGTAATCCAGGGATCAATGGCTTCACCAACCTCGTGGTTTCCATGGCTACGACTCACAGATCAAGACGTATTCAACTATGCTCGGAAAATATATACAAATTCATCATCAAAATGTCTGCTGCAAGAATACAGATCGCTCATCCTAATGAATATAATATCTGAATACCAACTTCTCGATTCCATCTTCAGTGCATCGTCGGTCTCTGGTGATAGTCGGCATGCACCACACAGAGCGAGAATAGACATGTACTTCGATTTCCCCTGTGGTTGGATGGCTGGACCTAAAAGTACATCACAATGGCTACAAATTCAGCTACAATCGAGCTACACTGTAGGTGGAATCCTGATCAAGAAGCGATGCGACCAAAATTTTAACCACTTCGCAAAAGTTGTCACTGTAAAGACAGCTGAAGATGATCTCCAGTGGGAAGATGTGATTGTGAATCAGAATCTACAATATGCAGATGATGAAGCTACTCTGTGGTTTTCAACGCTCTACACAACACCCGTATGGCGTATTTACATCCCCGTTTTTTACGACCATCCAGCCATGAAATGTGATCTGAAAGGTTTTAAAAATGACTGATCCAACGTGTCATGTAGAAAACATACATTAAGAAAAAACTGTACTAAAAACAACTCGGCAGTGAATCAGTAGTATAAGAGAAGTGGCAATTAATGGGTGGAAATAAGGGAATTAAATACCTGGCGCTATGAAGGTTATCACGCTCTGTTAAAAGACACTAGTATTATTTGCTTTGCCGACCTCTACATTCTAAGCCGGGAATGGAGAGTTATTGTTGATCTAGTACAGACCCATTATCATGGTGGGCATATGGAGCTGTAATCGGTCAGGCGTGACTGAGCTGTTGATTATGAATAATCCTCATCCTGGTCGGATGTGTTTTAAGTCAGTTAAAACCCTCCGAGCTCCACATTCTTAGCTGTGAAAAAGGCCTCGGCCTTTTCCACAGCTAAGAATGTTGAGCTCCTCTGGTTTTATCTTATACATTAACTCTGATCCGGCTTTTCAACTGCCAACTAAACACGCCACATTAAACCTGTTCAGGCTCAGTGCTAGGACAGTGTCGGAAATGGTGACCAATATTGAGCCACCATATTGGTGTGATTACGAGATGCCATATGCGCTCCACTGCATATTATGTCATGTTATATACGGGTCACCGCACGTTATATTCTGTTATATTATGTTAATACATGTTCTATCATATAATTTGATTAGAATGAATTTGTATATGCCATGTATGTATAATGTACGTTGTGTTCATCGTCATATTCCATTAAGATCTTAACATATAAAATGGCATTAGTATACACGTATTTATCATATATTACAGCAGGTTGCAAATCTTAAAAAAGATAATGCCAAGGTTTAAAAGCCATTTCACTAATAGATGCCTAGTCTGATCATCAATATATACTTTTAAATGAAATCCACAAATAAGTAGAAAGGTCTGCAATAGTTGTTTCGTCTACTACAATTTATTTCAAGCAGGACGATATAAAACCTATTTGGAAACATTAGAATGCTCGAAATGGCATTATTAGTGTCGGATGGTATGGTAAATGTTGTTAATTTGTGGCTACATAATAACCCCTACAAAATCATTTACAAAATAATAAAATACCGAGGTTTAAACGTCAGTCAAATGAAATTCAGATCATATGATAATTAACGAGAATATAGTAAACTATATTTAATTCATATGTTGTAGTGTGTGATGATGTGTGATATAAAATGTGATAATAAATGTATTAATTGTTAAAACAATGAAACAGTTTTTCAATAGTATTGGGTAATTTCATAATTAACCCAGCCCATACAATATCCGGTGATTGACCAGCCGTGATGGCGTATTCAGTCTGGATATGGTCTCCTTAACCTTTTCTTTGCGGGAACCGACTATGCACGTCGGAATCTGACGTCAATAGACGTCACATTCTGACGTCGATAGCCGATCCCCATACTGAAATAATAAGAAATGTATAATGGCCGTAGACCCATACCATGGATATTCAAAGTAGAAAAAAAACAGAAAAAGCTAACCAAATCATTTTTGACGATTTTTTTAAATCACCTTTTGGTCGCCATGGTTTATACAAACATATTTCAGCATCGCAAGGATATATAGAGGTGCAATGTACTGGTTTCATGGCGTGAGTAGTGCTGATGTAAGTGCGATAAAGCGTTATGATGGACAACCCATATCTGTAAATCATACCAGCCGGAGACAACCCCTGCAGTCCAATAGTGAACCACGAATCTGTCCAACAAAGGTCCACCTGCATTCTGGTCCGTTTCGTAGGCTTACATGTTGTTTTATACTTTACAAATTCAGAGTAATGCATGGATCCATCTGTTGTAGATGCTTACTATTTTGTAAAATCTGAATTATTTTCACTCACTTGAAGTTGTGGATCGCGTCAGCGAGACACAACTTCAAGTAGGTGGAAATTCAAATATAATTCAAGTATAATTTGGCGGTTGAAGGGTTAAACGTGTATATAACATAGACAGATGCATCTGTTGTTGATTGATCCACATATTGTAGAAAATATTAAAATACTAAACATACATTTTCATTCGGTAAATACTGTATTTGTAAAAACTTGCACATTTATCAATACACTGGCTACTTTAACAATGATAACTGTAATTATAAATGTATATGATTGTAATATGTATTTGAATAAACTTTAGCGCGTGTGCTCTAATTTTGTTATATGTTAAAATATATGAATATATTAAAAACAAAACAAAATAAATCTCACTTGGACATGTTAAATCAGAGTAGAAACAACACTTAAAATTACAATAGGAAAATGAAAAAAAACAGTAAAAAACTGTAAATATAACAATATGCAAAGTAAAAAACGACAGATAATACAAATACAAATACATGCACTGACAAATCATTGGATTATCTGGCAACAATTTTCAAAAAAAAAATTCTGAAAAATAAAAGTCGGCGTATCAATGTAAACATGCTAAATAGGATGTCACACTGTATATAAATCGTACCGGACCGGACTATATGTACCTCAGCTGTATACACACGGTATAGCTGGATATAGCTAATGGTCTTTAATATTCTGTCATGACAGGTGTTTGTTCACTACATAGCTATCACAAACACAGAGCTTTCACATAAATCTCGCATAGCTCTCACACATAATATTTTACCGGATTTAATGATTGGATTGCATGCTATCTGACTGTTGAAATAATGACTGATAGGGAGTTTGGTGCGAGAAACAATATGATAGACCCCTATGTTATCTTGGGAATGTCTTTTTATTTTGTTTAAGTGGTAATTTGTCATTTGTATTATCGAAATATCCAGTGTTTATTATGGCAATGTCACTTAACATCATTTTAGTTATGTATGTCATACCATGCATATTGCTACATGATTTTACCAAGTTAACAATCTTGTTTATACAAGTACATATATATCTCTCATTTCTATGACAAGTAAGTAATGTAATGACTACCTTTCTCTCAATAAAAACTATCTGTCTGTCTGCTACCCTTATACTATAACAACATTATACGTTTATACATGTGTATATATATTTTAGGAGGTGTTGCCTTTTGATATAGAATACTCGACCTCTGACAGCCTGTGCTCGCGTTTTGAATCCTCTGTCTGGCGGGCAGTGACATCTGAATACATTTAAAAAGTGTTTCAGGGCTAATATATGTGTGCTTTTGATGATATTGCAATTATCCATTCCCCATATTGCTGATCCGTATGAAAAGATTGAAAAACAGAATGCGAAAATTCTTCGATTTGATCAGAAGAGCGTAGTTGTAAGACGCCTAGTCCAAATGGTAGCTGTTGAAGCTCAAACGTATCGCTATGCAAAACGAAGACAATAAAACGAGCCTGATTCCCATACATGACGGAAATTTTGGTGTATTATAAAAATAAAGATTTTCCGACTGAATTGTCGCTAGGCATCATTAGTGAAGCATCTATTCGCTTGTCTGCTTAACCTCTCCATCAATACTGAGCCTAGTTTAGGTCCAACTTTGTAGACAGAAATAAAATGTAAGAAAGTGAAAGAAATATTTGGCTTGAGAGAGTGTGAAAACTGAAGTATTGTAGATAAAAAGTGAAATAGATAATTTGTCTAGTTGAAAAACTTCAGGAACCCTCCCACGATCCAGTAATTTAGTGGTGCCCCTCTCCAATAAAAAATATCGACTTGCATTTACAAGCGGTGTTGTACCACAGGGCCAACTAGTGAGTACCATTCCTTCAAGCGTGATCTATTGAATACAAAGTAAATCACTCCCTTTAACACCCTGGTGCAGTGGTTAAAACCGCCTGTTTGGAACGTCGAAGATTGGGGATTCGATATATGTGTTATATACACACATGACATGCATGACCAACATAAAATATCATTGTGCCAAAGTGGACAAAGAATCAAAAGATTATTGTGTCCTAGCATTATTCACGTAAAATTAATTGCTACAATCGAAATGAGTGCAAAATAGATAATTATGTGCAAATATATATATAAACAATGAATAAAACATAACACAAATAGAGATGATGTTAACTTAACCATACAGTAATAGTCATGAAATATAACAACTGCTGTTTTAGCCAAAATAAAGAAATAATTAATGTAGATAATACTCAAATATATTTTTTTAAACAATGAAAAATAAAAGTTTACATCAAGATTTGAAAGTATATAATTCTAAATTCCTACGGCCGAAATTCTAAGAGATTTACTTGCAAGGACAGTTCTAAATTTAGCGGGACGAACTTTAACTGCTTGCCTAGTGTTAACCTGGTGAACATCTCTGTTATAGACATACATATGATTGAAGATTGATGATAATAGATTATGTTC